>JAUTXW010005151.1:0-600000 GCA_030620095.1 Kuschelorhynchus macadamiae | reverse complement strand
TGCGATCGTAAAATGTAATTAACTTAATAAATAAATAATAATTTTATTTAAAACTTAACTAGTCTAAGAAAATAATATGACCTTTACTCTTTTTAATATTTTTGCATTTTCCCGGGGGGATTGTCTGTCTGTACTGTAATTATTAGCACTCAGCTAAGTTAAATAAATCGTTTGCGTGTTTTGTGAGTAGTTGTGAGTGTGAGACAGTCAGTCGACGTTTTTTTAATAAGTTTTTTTTTGAATATCAAAACATTTTTATATTTATAAAGGATAGACGAAGAACGTAGCAAAATGAGCCAGAACAAACCAAAATTAGGTGCAAAAAAATCTGGACATGCATATAAAAAAGAAAGGGAGATAAAATTACGTTGGGCTGCAGGTTATTTGCAAAAATATAATCTAAGAGGTGTTATTCCTGCATAGCGTCCTTTCAAATCTGCAAAATGTTCTGGTTATTTTGTAATATAACCGTTGGGCACCCTAAAATGGCGCCCCCCCTCCTCTTTACCCACGGCACGCTACTGGAAGAAGGCACCGATTATTTTTGCCTCTTTTATACCCCACGAAACATTTATCTTTTGGGGAAATGTAGATTCTCCTTAGCCCAATACCGACAATTATGCTTGTTAACTTTTCCATTCAGTAAAAAAGTTGCTTCGTCAGAGAAAATAATTTGATTGACAAAATTTATTAAACGGTATTGCAACGTTCGATCATCATCTCACAAAATTCCAAGCGCTTATTGGGATCATCCTCAGAGAGTTCTTGCACCAAATTTATTTTGCATCGATAAAAAACTTTTCGGTTCTTAAAAGTCGGTCTATGGATGTGTGGAACGTCGTTTTCTCTTCCAAATGCCCTGGTAGAAAGGTGTAGATTTTCTTCTAAGCTGATTAAAACATTCAGAGCCTTATCACCATCTGTTGCGCTTTTAGGTCTGCCAGAACGTACAGCATATTTTACCTTTCCAGTTTCACGAAATTTTTTGTTAATTTTTCTTACGTTAGGTTTAGTTATTGGTTTTCTGTTAGGATATTTGTCATTTAAAATATTACAAACATCTTGCAGGTTTTGCATTCTATCCCCCTAACCCAGCATAATCAAAATTTTAATACTTCGGGTTATAGTAAAACGATCCATTTTTGTAAATCAATAAAACTGACATTGTCAAACATATCCGATAACCTTTTGTATGCAGGTATTTTAATAAAAGATAATAAGAAGTATTGAGCATTTTATGCAGATTTAAAAAAAGTAATATAATATAAAGTGGTTCATAAAAAAAAATATTTTCCTTTCATAACAGGAAAACGATAAACTTGGCAGCAATGCGGATTGGATCCAGCATAATTGCATACTTAAGTATACATATTTTCATTAAATTCAGGTAAGCCATACCTGAGATGCTTCGTCGTTTCCTTAACTGTTGTTACACGTTATACAATTGTATTTTTTTTTAGTGGTATATGACTATTTTTGTCTTTTTGGTTGTATACAGCTTATTGTTGTAAATAAGCGTCTTTCTGATGTATATTATAATTTGTTGGGAAATATTTAATATTAATATTAATTTGGCTGATCCGAGAAACGACATCACAACATTGTATTCACAATTTGCGCATTTACATTTAGCAATGTGAGGCACTCACCAAGAAACCATTTTTTTTAATTACATAGATATTGCATAATTGAGAAATAAAAGTTTATTTTCTTATATAAACTAAAACATTACAATTGGTTAAATAATAAGTTACTTATATAATTGGAGTTGCAGTAATATAACCATAGGATAAGGGGAAGGGGGAACGGTTTCATTGATTTTCCAAAAAAAAACTTTTATTTGATCCTTAACAAATAAAACTGCGGAAACGCCTAGGTGAGCAAAAAAAAAATATATTTTAGTCTATCCAGGGGCGTAGTCACAGAGGAAAGTATGAGGGATATATTCCCCCCTAAAGTCTTTTTATTTTAAATATTATTATAAATTAAAAATGTTACTATTAAAATAGTTTTGCAATATCTGCTGACTTTTTGTTGTTTCTCCTTATTCCCTTTGGTTAAATGTCAATCAACATCTTGCAGTCGGGTTGAAAAATAATTATATCCCTCCCAAGCTCTAAGTGTGGCTACGCTACTGCTACTATCGAGTTGTATTAACGGTAATTTATGTTGCAATTGCTCGAACGGTAAGCTCGGTCACCTGAAAAAAATGAATATGTTTATTTATCATTTTGCGAGGATGATAATAATTTGTATTGGTTTGAAAAGTTATTTTTATTAATTTATTAATTAATATTTTAAACCAAAACTTCAGATTAGTTTAAAATAAAATAAAGTCTGATTGGGAGAATATTAAGGACTTTTATTTAGTATTATGCAAAATTAATAAAAACTTTTTTGGCTACTAGACACTACTGAAGTTAAATACAAGGGATATCTTTTTAAGTTCCGTTAACTTAAAAACGTTACAAACAAAAAACTAAAATCAGAGTCAAAAGTCTCAAATAAGTTTGATTAGACTGAGTCTAATATGTCTAAGGTGACATGTTTCACCCAACAGGCATCATCAGACCTAAAAAGAACTAATTTTAAACACGACAATATTAAATACATACAAACATTTATACCTACTAACACCAAATAAAATAAAGTAATTGTATATAGAAGTAAATGTATATATGTACACACGTTACATACTTACGAACGTTAGAGACGTTAAGTAGACAACGCTGACAGGAACGAAGGGTAGAGCAGTTTAGAAAAATACTATACAGGGTGGTCGAAATTGGTCTGTTTTAACAGAGAAAACCTATTTCCTGACTAGATAGAGCAAAACTGACTTAGGTGTCATGGGCTCGATTTCTGAGAAATGTTTAATGGCAAAAACCGCCTGCCGATATTTTCACTGCCAACTGAGATATAGGGCGTTTTTCAATTTTCGGCCATTTTGAAAATTGTCCATAACTTTTTTATTTTGCGGAATATTAACATTCTGCAAAGACATTCTAAAGGCACTTTTTTATGTGCAATCCAGTGGCATACTCAGATTTTTTCTATAGTTGTCCGTTTTATCATAAATTTTTTTTTTCAAATGGAAATCATAAATAAATTAAAAAAATGCTCGCGTTTAGCCCTTTTCAGTGATATAAAGTTGTAGGTACTTATTTTCAAAAATAACGAAAATATTAGGTGTTTTTGGTTTACATCGAAGTATATTTGATTTGTGATGACAATATCTCAATTATGTATTGTTAAGATTTATAGTTTGTTAGCAACTTAAACACAACTTTAGAACGTTATTTTAATTATTTATTATTAATTTTTTTTTGTTTACATAGCAAAGTTAACAAAATTAACAAACTAAACTACTATTTACAGCTACAAGTGAAAATAAAAAATAATTATGAAAATCTAGGTATTTAGTTAGATAGGTTTCTGATAAATATATTTAGAGAAGTTGTTCAAATTGAGCAAAACTGTTGAATACAAACTAAGCATCTTTTGCGTACCGAGTTGCAACTATTTATTAGTTCAACTGGGCTAATAGATGCAAAAGCTTGCCTAGTGGCCTCTTGCAATTCTTCTTTTGTGTGAAAGGTTCTTCCTTTAAATATCAAGTCCTTCAATCTTCCCCACAAAAAAAAATCTAAGGGAGTTAAGTCACAGGACCTAGCAGGCCAAGGTATGGGGCCCCACGTACCAATCCAATTTTCTCGAAATTCGAAGTTTAAAAGATCAGTTGTGATCCTTGCATTGTGCGGGGGACAACCATCTTGTTGATAGTAGATATTTCTGGCATCAGCTAAAGGTATGTCTTCCAACAAAGGGACAATATATGTGCGCAAAATATTTACATAATCATCTGCAGTTAAATTTCCATCGTAAAAATAAGGTCCCACAAATCTTCCTCGGAATATCCCCACCCATATATTGAATCCACACCGACCTTGCCGGTCTTGTTGCACAACTACGTGTGGATTTTCAGTGGACCAGTGATATGAATTATATCTATTAAATATACCAGAAGTATCTACTCTGGATTCATCACTCCAAATAATATTTAATGGAAAATTCTCATTCTCCATGAATTTTTGCTCATACCACTGACAAAATCTCAATCTTCTAGCGGCGTCCCCTTCACGGAGTTGATGAACTCTTCTCGTTCTGTACGGTTTGAATTTATGTTTTTTGAGTATTTTTAAAACGGTGGTCTTTGGAACATTCGTTATATTAGCCAATGTTCTAGAGGAGGTGCCAGGATGATCTAATACCTCACCAATTATATTTAGCTGCTGGATTTCCTTTTCTTCCTTTAGTTCATAATGTCTTGTTCTTAACTTTTTAAAACTTCCGTAATTTACTAAATTACTTTTTAATGTTTGATAAATTCGGTTATCCGGTTGACGTCGCTCGGGAAATGTATTAAAATATAATTCACTAGCTGCTTCAGGAACTTCGTTAGATAATATGTAACATTTTAACATATCAAACTTTTCATAATTCTCAAACATATTTTGTCAGCAACTTAACACAACTTTATAAAGATAACACCAAAACGCAATAATTACACCAGACTACAGTAATCTGACAGCAATATATTCAAAATATTGAACGCGCGTCATTATTCCAAGGCCTACTTCGATGTAAACCAAAAACACCTAATATTTTCGTTATTTTTGAAAATAAGTACCTACAACTTTATATCACTGAAAAGGGCTAAACGCGAGCATTTTTTATAATTTATAGCCAACTATGATTTCCATTTGAAAAAAAAAAGTTTTGCCTATTTATGATAAAACGGACAACTATAGAAAAAATCTGAGTACGCCACTGGATTGCACATAAAAAAGTGCCTTTAGAATGTCTTTGCAGAATGTTAATATTCCGCAAAATAAAAAAGTTATGGACAATTTTCAAAATGGCCGAAAATTGAAAAACGCCCTATATCTCAGTTGGCAGTGAAAATATCGGCAGGCGGTTTTTGCCATTAAACATTTCTCAGAAATCGAGCCCATGACACCTAAGTCAGTTTTGCTCTATCTAGTCAGGAAATAGGTTTTCTCTGTTAAAACAGACCAATTTCGACCACCCGGTACAGGACATTGATTTACATATCAGAAGAGCAGAAATTGGCTAAGGAAAGATGAGCTGGCAATTTTTCTAGGTATGAAAAAAAAACAACAACAGAATAGTTTTGTAATTGGGGTCGATAATCTAAAAGAAGAAGAGAGACAATTATGACATAAAAACAAGTTGACAATTGACAATCTAACAGATGTTATTGAAAACTAAGTGGTGTTCAAAATTAAAAACATTATCAGAGATGGAGAAATTGTGGTTTAAAGACGACAAATGATTTGCAAAAGATCTATTTTTATTTAGAAGATTATGTCAACAATCTACACAACAACATAAAGATTACATTTGAAATGGAAAATGAAGGTAGGCTTCCTTTTCTTGATTTGCTTTTAGTACACGAACAGAACAGAATTAAATTTGAAATATACTGTAAACCTACTTCAACAAATAACATCATACAATTTTAATCAACTTCGCCGTTTGCCCATGAATTTGCAGCTTTGAACTCATTCTTATATAGACTGTTCAACATACCCTTGTGTAGAAAATCTTTTAACATAGAAATAAATATCAATCAAAGCTTAGCTCTTAACAATGGTTTTTTATTAAAAACTTTTTACAAGATCTACTATAAGTTTGTAAATAAATATAAGCTTTCTTTCAACATAATACATAATAACGGGAACAGAGACCGGAGCCTTAGATCAATGACATTTTTTGATGACTGCTGTAACCAATTTGCAAAATTGTTTAAACCTTTTGTGATAAGAATGGCAGGCAGACGCCTACGTATGACAGTCGGGTAGAAAGATTTCCACCAGAGTTCAGGAACATCTTTCTTTATCTAGTAAATATAAAAACACTGATATTTCCAACACCAAGTCTTCTTTGGCAAATCATTTGTTGTCTTCAAACCACAATTTCTCCATCCCTGATAATGTTAAGTTATTACACCAATGCGATAAAAACAAAAAATGAGACTTATTTGAGAATCTGGAGGTAACCAAAGCCACGATAAGCCCCATTTTTAATTGTGTTAACGATGTTTTTAATTGTTAATTGTCAACTTGTCCTTGTATCATAATTGTCTCTTCTTCTTTTTGAGATTATCGACCTCAATTACCACTGTTCCAATAAGGGCGCCCTTTTAGAGATGAACTTAATTTCCCAGTCTAGAAAAGTGGACGAACAATCCAAAGAGCGTTTCTACTTTAAATAGATATTTTTTACAACAATAAAGCCCGTTTCTTCCTTCTCCACAATTTTCAGTAACTTCATATTTGGATTTTGTATGGAGATTAGCGCCAAAGTTTGTTTCCTCGGTAAAATATTTATTAATTAAAACAAATTTCTTATATTCCATTACGCAGTAACACGGTTAGAACAAAAATATCTGTATTGACCATAATCATTAATTAATATATTTTACTTTCTAGTGCGTTTAGCTATATTTTTTGTGGTTCTTCCCTTCCACTGGTACCACAAAAAATATAGCTAAAACGATATTTTCTGTGCTATTACGCATTTTATTATATTATTGCTATATTTTTATCCATGAAATGGTATATATAATTTTAAACATATTAATACTAATGTTATTTTATATCAGTTTTAATAGTAACAAAACATGTGCTGAAGTCGCACAGGTTGGGGCGTTTCAGTTACAAAACGTAACTGTTGAACAAAAATACGAAACGTAACTGTTGATCAAAAATACGAAACGTAACTGTTGATCAAAAATACGAAACGTAACTGTTGATTAAAAATACGAAACGTAACTGTTGATCAAAAATACGAAACGTAACTGTTGATCAAAAATAGGAAACGTAACTGTTGATCAAAAATATGAAACGTAACTGTTGATCAAAAATACGAAACGTAACTGTTGATCAAAAATACGAAACGTAACTGTTGATCAAAAATACGAAACGTAACTGTTGATCAAACATCAAGCTTACTCTAAACATTTAAATATTTATAATATATGGCATATACCATAATTAGTATTTGGTTTTATAACTTACGTTTACGTGAGGTGGAGTTGACAAAGCGTAAATCACTGCTTCTGCTACGTCAGGAGCATATAGTGGCGGTATCGGTATGTCGCTTAGGCCAGCTGCTTCCTGGAATTCTGTTTTGACGTATCCAGGACTAACACTCTAAAATGTGAAACCAAAAATAAATAGTTAACTTTTTAATCCTTTAAGAAATTGCTATTTTATGCTCTCTCTCTCTCTCTCTCTGTATTTTCATATATATTATTGGAAATAAAATATTTAGAATATCTTAGATTTTTTTTTGGTTTGATCTTATATGAAAAATATTTTAAAAAATATATAAAATTTATGGATTAAAATAAAAATTACTGATGCATTCCATATCTCAAAATTTATAAGCGGTGGACAATTTTGGGAGTTGAATTCGCAATCAGGATGCTTTAAACTCCCCTGTACAGATATTATATCATCAGTCGCTATTTTTTTTTTATTTATTGACTAGTGGCAGTGGCGGTTATTCAGGTGAAGTAGGTGAAGTGCTAGTTCACCACCAAAAATAAACAAGCCAACATCTAACTATATTTATTATATATCTCTTAAAATTTAAGTTTTTACATTAATTTATTCACCTAATTGGTAAAAAATAAACTGTACATCTCGAATAAATATTTTACTTGACCGTTGGCAGCATGTCTTTTTAAAACTTTCAGTCGAACTTTATTATAACAACTATAACAGTGGCGCAAACCGCTTCGACTTTGCTGTTTAGTTTACGATTTTCCTACTACGTAGCCATGACAACGCGTACGTGATGACGTCGCACCAGCGCCGTACAACGCTTTCGGTGAATTGCTAACGCAGTACACTACACCCACGTGTCGTTAAGTTTGGGGTGTTTGTTTACTTTTATTATCGCGGATTTCTCTGCAACCGGTTAGTTCCTTTGCAGTTTACTTACCTGTTTTGTGTTATATTTATTTATAGTGTTGTTAAAACTTTATTTGGTGTAGGGTTTATTAATTTACATTAGTGATGAATCCGATCATGCATGTGGTTTGCATTTTGTTGGAAACTCCATTTAATCGATGGAAGGAACAAGATCAGAGATTTAATCATCATCCTGATTCTCGGCATACAAATGGTTATGTTGTAGTCAAATATTACAAAAATTGTTTTTCTGGCCTTGTTTACTAGTTTCCAACAAATATTCAGTGTGGAATAAGGAAGGATTTGCAGGTATGTTAAATATATGAAGGTCTTTACATAAACATGAAGACTGGGCGGTGCATTTAAAATGCGAATTAATGCTAAAAACATTTGTAAAAAATCAAAGCACTATAGCTGACGCTTTAAAAGAAAATGTTAGACTATATAAAATACATGTTAACGAAAACGTCCGATTAAATAGACTATTTATGTGCTTGGTAATTGACGCAGTTTTGTACCTTGCAAAACAAGAGTTAGTCTTTCGCGGCCATAATGAGAGCAACTAGTCAATAAATAGGGGGAATTTTAAAAAGATTTTAGGTTTAATATCGAGAAGTTCCCAAGAACTAAATGATCATCACAAAAATATTAAAAATGTTTTTACTGGTGACTCGAAAACTATTCCAAACGAAATAATTAATTATTAATTGAATTTAATTGAATGTATTTCTGATTATTTAAATGATCATGTAAAAAACGAAATAATGAACACACCTTTTTTTTCTGTGCAAGTGGATGACACCACTGATATTACGAAAACTCCCAATGCTGCATAATTTTAAGATACGTTAATTCAGAAGATTTAGTAGTCGAGAGATTCTTAGGATTTTATGTTTTATGTTATTTAATGTCAGCTCCGATAGAACGTCGGAGAATTTATATTCTCTATTGGATCAAATTTTGGACCAATTTGACTATAAACATAAATTAATAGGGCAATGTTACGATGGCGCAAGTGTGATGTCTGGCCATCTAAATGGCCTTCAAAAAAAAAAAGAAAAAGCGGCGCAGGCTGTATTTGTCCTGATGCAGCAAAGTTTAAAAATATTTCTAAATATCGAATTTTTTTGCAAGCGTTAGTGGTATTCCCTCATTTTTTCATCACTCAGCCAAACGAACGTATGCTCTTACATCTGCATCTACGAGGCGTTTACCAACAATTACATAAACTTCAAATTCGAAGTTAGTAAATGTGATTGTGCAAGTTGCGTTCTTCAAAAAAAAATCGTTTGACATTCATTTTTGTGTATCTAATATAAAACGCTGTCGTGAGGCGCTCTGTGAAAAAAGAAATGAACATATTTTTTAATACCATGTTTGATAAAGCAAATTCTATTACAGAAATAAATCATTACAAACGTGAGCTTGCTATGCTTTTACCTGAAGAAATTAGGGCTAAGTATAGAACCCTTTTTTATCCCTTACAGTACCGAGACAAAATTTTTTGAATTTTGACTTCATATTGATTTTAGAGCGATAAAATTAGTTAAATAGAACTGGTAAATTTTTTGAAATTTTTTCAAAATTGTTTTTTTGGTTTTTTAGTGTGTGCACAATTGTGGGTCTTGGGAGTGAACAGATAAAAGCACAATTGTGAAAATACTATTTATTGTTTCGTATGAAATAATAGAAAACAGTTTTTGTTTTTACTTAAACATAGAAATATATTACATTTAGTGCATCGAACTCTTGAACGACTTTCGCAGCCTTCCAAGCGGCATTTAACTGGATTCTTCATTTCTTCATTATTTGGCCAATGTTCGAAACCGTCAAAGCGTTTGTCCACACAGGGAAGATTAGCAGGTACCCTTCTCTTTTTTCTTTCATTCCCTTGATTGATGTTTTCGTCTCCTAAATCTTCTGCTTCGTCGAATTCCGCTAAGTCTTCTGGTTCCTCAGTTTCCGCTAAGACGCGCTTTTTTGTTCCTGCGACCAAATATTCTCCAAGACTAAGCCTAAACTCCAGAAGGTCTTTAACATCTTTCTTTTTAAGGTTTTGACTTTGGCAATCCCTTCGATATTCCATCCAGCTATTTACTATTGCCAAATCAAATAAGTGCAAAATGGCCTTGACAGTCCACTTACGGGTTCGGAAAAAAGAGCGATAGTACTCCATCATTTGATCACACACATCTACTCCCCCCATGTGTTCGTTATAGGATTTAACAACCGCTGGACATGATATACCGGTACGTTTTTTTTCTGCTTTATTCCATCTCTCTACCTCAGTTTCAGGCTCTCTTCCAAATGCTGTAGATACCATCAACACAGACTTATTGTCCTTCCACTTAGTAATACAAAGTTTACCATCAGTTCTGACGACAACTTCTGACTCTCCTCGATTCATGGTATGATCTTTCTTGAACTCATAGCCTTTTACTCTGTTGGATATAATTGTAGCAGTTGCATCTATTTTCAATGTTATCAATTTGTCCATCAAAGCAATAGTAGAAAAATATCTGTCAAAGTACAAATAACAATTTTCTGGTAATGTTTCTACTAAGCGAAGAACAACTGACGCGCCCAATCCCAGTGCCCTGTCTTTTAGTGGAGTGGTATCGCCCTGGTAGATTTCGAAATCCATTATTAGTCCGTCCGATGTAGTAACAACAAAATTTTTAAGGCCTACAGGTCTTGGCTTGTTCTTGACAAATTGGCGAACTGGACATCTGCCCAAGAACGGAATCATTTGTTCGTCGATTGAAAAGGCTGTATTCTTTTTTCTCTCAATAGTTTTACAGCGATTTCTTACGAGGTCAATTACGGGTTATATTTTCCACAATCTGTTCTTCTTTTGTACTTCTTCTGGTACACTAAGATTGTCAACAACATGCAAATTTACACGTGTCATGTAAAATCGATTACGTGGCATGACACTGTCAATTAATGAGAATTTATATTTTTCATTCCAATACATATGTATTCTTGGAAAAGGAATACATCCCATCAAAGCATTCATTCCAAAAAATGTTTTAATTTCTTGGGGTGTAACGTTGTTTACTTTTGCATTTGTTTGCAAGTAATATTGAGACGTGTAAATCGCCGCTAACTGAAAAAAATCATCATCCAGATATTTTGCAAAATATTCGTAAGGGGTTTTTACATGGGATGGAGTAAAGTTTTCATTTAAAGGAAAATCTTTACTAGGGAAGTTTCCACGCTTCCATTGCAACTTTTGGAAATGTATTAGCGGTAGATCGTCTTCGGAATCCGAAGAATTATCGGTTTGATCACGTGGTATAGGTGGTTCTTCAGAAAAATCAAAATCTTCTTCCCCTTCTGAGCCAATGTCAGAGCCAAGGTCAGATCCCAGTTCATCCAAAAGTTGAAATAAGTCCTCCTGATTATCTGCTAAATGGTCAAGGTCGAGTATCTTTTTTCGCCCTGTAATAAAAGCTTAGCTCAAAAACCAAAGATTTGCATAATTTTGAAATAAAACATATTTTTTTATATGTTGACTCCCGTAGCTCACAATTGTGATGACCGCTACAAAGTTGTTTTTAAAAGCACAAATTTAAAAGATAATTGCAATATACACGTACATGATGTTTATTTGTTATTTATTATAACAATTTAAGTACAAAAACATCAAAAATTATAAAAAATTAACCAATTATTAGTTACTTACCCGCTCCTGCCATTGCTGGTAAAACACATTCACTTTTGAGGTTAGAACATTAACGCGACACCGAAAAAACAAAACCTTTCTGGATGCATGCGCGATCTTCACAATCATGTCGTAAGGTACTCAGCGTAGTAAAATCATATTTTGAACCTTATAACAAGGAAAAATAAGGAAGTCACAATTGTGTTATGCGGTTGCGTAAGGGCTATGAAATATTGGACCATATTTTAATGGAAATGACACTAAGCTTTCAAGACTCCGAAAAACTTACATTTTTATGTTTGGCAGATTCTGCTAAATTTTTCGAAAATTTGTTTCAATTATATAGGGAAATATTTACAAAAAGTCAACGACTTAAAAATGAGCTTAGTCTTATTTTTGCCAATGACAGTAATTGGAATATATCGCTGCAAGAGCAAGTGAAAAAAATTAAAGAAAATAAAGATATTTTAAACAAAGCATATAAATTGATTTCCCTTATTTTGACAAAACCGTTGACAAGTGCTTCGTTGGAAAGAAGTTTTTCTTGCCTCAAACGTATAAAAACTTATTTAAGAAATACAATATCTTGAAAAGGACTTACTTCTCTAGGCAATATTTCAATTCAAAAGGAATGTCTGGAGGAGATTAGGGAAACTCATCCATTTTATGAGGATGTTATAAATAAATTTGCTGCCATAAAGGATAGGAGAATTGTTGTTGTTGTTGTTGTTTCTTGATTGTTGACGCGGATACTAGTCCATTTGCCAGATTGCTCCCCGTCCGGAGCTTACTCGCTTTATCCGGCGACCCTCGGAGCGAGATACACTTTATTCCGGTTTGGGGACGTTATCGGTGGGATGTCCGGATGGCGAGCTCTGGGCTCCCGATCACCCCGTGTATTTCAAATCTTTAAATTTGACTTTCTTTAAAAACTTTTCTAATGCATCTTGGCTTCCACTAGATGCCCCTTGAGAGTACTACTGGTCTCACGAGATAACCTTTTCTTTCAAGCTATCCCCTTACCCCTCCCACTCCCGCCACATAGCGGCCATTACGCTAATATTCTATGTAGAACTGCGGCAGACGAACGGGATAGAATACAGGAACAACTAGGCCTCACACGTTCACAGCGTCTGCTCCCTTTCTAACGGGGTCGTTAGTTTCCATCTGAGCGGTTGATAAATAAATTTATGTTATCAACACAGAGGTCTGCATTCGACGAGACGAACCGGAAGACTGGATAGGAGAATTGATTTAGTATACAAAATTTAGGTAAGACGTAAAAAAAATATTCTACCCCTTCCACATATAAAAAAAATTCTGGAAAAAAAAAAAAAAAAAAAAAAAAATTATTGCGATATTTTCTTGTTTCATTTGCACTTCACTTACTTTTTCACCCGCGAGATGCCACTGACTAGTGCTATATAGATAAATGCATATTTTGCTTCCTCTATAAACAGAAAGTACAGTTTAATTAAATTACTAATACATCCATAATTCAACTATAATTATAATTATGAAATACGCATGTTATGTGATGGATCTGGCTATATATCGCAAAGATTAATATCAGTTTTAATAGTGATAATATTGTAACGTCGAAATTTGATTCAAATCCATTTGTTGATTAAATAATATTATTAAAAACATTAAAATGATATCCAGAATAAACGACATGATTCATGTTTCATGTTTATAGAAATTTCATAGGAAAACATACGCAAAATGCCTAAAAAAATAATATGAGAACTCATATGAATATGTAAAACTAGGGTTATTCCGGAGAGATGGCCCATGCTAAGAACCCTTTATCGTTTATGTGACCATATGTAAAATTTTTATAACCGTTAACGGTGTAAACTTTCTGCTGTTATATCAGAAAAAAATGCTGATCTATTTATTAGTATTTATATTTCTTTACTTATAAATTTTATGAAAATATGAATTGTAACCATATGGTAACATTGAACAATAAAAGAACTTTTTTATTAAATAAAATGTTTTTATTATAATAATCAATTTAATTTTGATTAACATGAAAATCTTTGAAACAATTTTTTGCTTCTGTAAAACATAGTCTGGTGTCGCATTTAATACACTTCATGCGGCTCGTCCCTTTAGAACAATTTCTGCACCTGCCTTTACTGGTATATACAGGCCAGTGTCCCAAGGAATCAAACCTTGAAGCGTTATGTGGCCTTTCAACAACTGGCCGCCAAATTTTGGGTATATCAGTACTTTCAGCACTAGGTCGGCCCTTTCTGGCTTCCTTTCCACAACTACTTAAAGACTTGGCAATATCTAGCCTAAAGTTTTTAAGTAGCATGTATTTTTTCTGGCCTAGAGCAACGCAGTCTTTTCTGTATTTTACAGTACCTAGCGGTTCTACGCCATAAAGGGTACTTCCTAATAAAACAGGTTTATTATCTACCCATTTTGTAATGATGATACCTTTGTCTTTGTCAATTTTGTAGTCATATTTTCCCCGCCCTTGTTTTTGTAGGACTTTGTCTGTATCAATGGGACATCCAGCGATTCTATTGCTGCGTAGTGTTCCAAGGCTATATATTTTCATTTTATTTTTGAGATAAAGGAAAAGTTGCAGGCCTGCAAAATAATTGTCGAAAAAGAGACTTGAATTATCAGGGTCATGCAGGGATTTTGAAAGGGTTATAACAATGGAAGCTCCAACGCCCAAATTTGATTCTTCTTCAGTTATTTCATTTCTTGGTTCCAACAAGTTGAGAAAAAGTGGTAGCTCCCTGGTATGGTATAAAGTCCAGGACGTAGCCAGAAACTCCTGCAATTACAAAAAATTTGTACCCTCATTTATGGGGTTTGTTTTTTATATATTGCCGTAGATTGCCTGCCCGGGACCCTTTATAGGCAACCATGGTCTCGTCCACTGAATACTGATTATCAGTATGATAATTTCGAAAATTAGCTCGGATCTTTTCTGCAAAAGGACGTACCTTGAAGTATCGGTCAGTAGTATTATCCGTAATGTCATTGTTGTTATTGAAGTGTATAAAACGCCTCAAAGTTTTAAAACGTCTAATTGGCATCAAGGATGCTACCTGCTCAATACGTGTACCGCTTGCCCAGTAATCTTGATAGGATGGAAGATCTATTATTCCCATATATAATAAACAGGATATAAAATCTGTCATCTCGTTGGCGTTCGTCGCGATACATGTCCCTGTTACTTGAGTACTGTAAAGATTAGTTTGCTCAATGATATCAGACATTATGTCAAGTGAAAACATTTTGGTAAAATATTCAATAGGAGTGAGCACTTCATCATTGAAAACAGGAATAAAAGTGTCATTCCTATTAATTTTTGGTAAATCTTCTTTGGTCCAGTTGAATGCTACTTCTGGTAGTTTCTTTTTTTTCTTTAGGGGTGGCTCAATAACTTGTTCTGCCTCTTCGTCAGAGGTATGGTCGATATCCGAAATATTACCATCTAAAATTTTTATAATATTATATAAAATAAAATGCAGTCTTTTATGAAATGTTACCTTCCGACAAAATCTTAGCTTCCCGTATTTTGTCTTGAATTTGTTTCAAAGTCATTTCTTCCTCATCGTCTGATGAATCAGAATTATCCGAAACTTGAGGAAGGGGTGGCAGATGAAATTTACTTTTTCCGTAAAAGGAACAAGAAGGAATTGAATTATATTCATCCATAGCGGTAAATGGGCGCGAAAATCTAAAAATCGATATCTACAGTGGGCAATGTAACCAGATGGTTACGCTGATTTCTACAAGAGTTTTCTATGAAACTCCTCAAGCTTATACTAAAATAATCTATAAAATTACTCACCTGTTATGTCTAGAAAATACCACTAAATTTGGAATAAAACTGGAATAATTTTTATTAGTTGAAATAATTACATTTATATCTAGTTGCAACATAACCACAAAAATACAACGCAACAGGTCTTCACACGTGGCAAACAAAATTCAGTTTATCGCGAGCGCGCCTCGACTCTTAGTTCCCCCTCCTACTCACAGTTGTAACCAAGTGGTTTCGTTGCCCTAAACTCTGTAAAGTACAAGGATTGCGGAAAAGATGCGTTTGAATTCAACGTATCCATATGGTTACAATGACCAATAAATGTATGTTTTAAATTTTATAACTTGACCGATAAAGGGTTAATATATCCGATAATTTTAAACCCACGGTACCGTTACTTTAACCACCTGTTTTATACATTTCGTGTATATCGTGACTCATTTTTTGTTGATTTTTGTGCAATTTTGGGTAAGTTATGTTAAAAACATTATTCTACGGACATGAAAAATATTTAAGACCTATAATAAAATTACTTTTTTGACTCCCCATTGCATTTTTTGTTCGTAATTGTTGCTAATCTTTACTTTAGGGTTCTTTGAGGTTATGTTAACGTACCGAACATTCCATAATTGCATTGGGTTTTTGCGATATCGACTGGGCCATCTCTCCCAGACTTTTGGGATAGATGGCCCAACGGGTATCCGGGTTAGTTGGCTCACGAGCTATCTATCCCGGACTGTATAATAGTGTATAATTTGTATTGTATATTTTTATTCTAGTCATGCCAACAAAATATAATAGAAAAGGGACGGTGCGAAGAGGAAACTGGACTGAAGAAGATCTGGTTAAGGCTGCAGAAGCGGTCAGAAACGGTGTAATGGGAGTAAGGGAAGCGTGTCGTACTTTTAATGATATTCCTCCTCCAACATTTCGGAGACGATTTAAAAAGTCCGATTTTACTAAAAGAACTCTCGGGCCACCCTCTGTTCTTGGCAGCCAGAATGAATTGAAAATTAAGTTTCATATACAAAAACTACAAAAACATGGGTTTGCACCGACGCGTGAATGTGTCAGAGCAATGGCGTTTTACTTAGCAGAACAGCTTAAGATTAAACACAGGTTTAATAAAGACAAGAAGCTTGCCGGCTATGACTGGTTAAATATGTTTTTACTGCGGAACCCTGATCTAAGTGTTAGAAAGGCTGAGGGTGTTTCACTAGCTCGCTGCAAAGGAATGAATAAAACAGAAATCTCGACGTACTTTAATCTATTGGAAACAACATTAATGGAAGCTGGTTTAATAAACAAGCCTGGTCACTTATTTAATATGGATGAAACTGGGCTTCAATTAAACAATAAGCCAGGTTACGTTATTGCACAGAGAGGCTCAAAAAATGTTGCGGCAATTACTTCATCTGAAAAGGGAGAAACCATAACAGTGATTTCGTGCTGTAACGCAGAAGGATTTTATATACCACCTGCCTGTATATTCAAAGGAAAAAACAAAAAAGCCGAATTCGAAGATGGTATGCCACCCAGCTCAGTTGTATATATGAATGAAAAATCAGCTTACATCAACACAGATTTGATGTTTACCTGGTTAAAAGATCAGTTTATTCCACGAAAACCAGAAGGAAAGGTTTTACTTCTACTAGATGGCCATGCGAGTCATTGCAATTCTCCAGAAATGCTTGAATATGCCGATGATCATGGTGTTATTCTCTTTTGCTTACCTGGTCATACAACTCAGTTTCTCCAACCGTTAGACAGGTGTTTCTTTAAGAGCCTTAAAGCATATTTTAATAAAGCTTGTAATACATTTGTAAAAGCAAACCCTACCAGAAAAATTTCTCGGTTACAATTTGGACAACTGTTGTCGGAGGCATGGTCGAAATCAGCGACGGTTGATAATGCTGTGTCGGCTTTTAAATCAACTGGAATTTGTCCTTTTAATCCAGGAGCTATCCCGGAATATGCATACTTGGGGTCCGAAGAGGAGGAATTTAATAATACAGGTTAGTGCAAATTTCACTAATTTATTGTAAACCTAGGTCTAATCTTGATTTTTTTAATTTCAGTTAACGCGATGGAACCTAATAAAACTACTGAAACATCAGATCAAGAAATTCCATCTACCTCAGCCTCAGAACCAGAACCTCAACCAGAGATGCCAAATACCGATCAAGACAATCCCGATAACGCCAATCTCGATGAAGACACTCCCGGAACACTCCTTAATAAATTCTCTCCTGTACCCAGCACCTCTTCAGCTGCCATACAAAAAGTTCGAGGAAGGGCAAAGCAAGTAGCAGCTGTATTAACGTGCCAAGGTCACATCGAAAAAAGAAAATGCGCTGTTGAACGCAAGAAAGAAGAAGAACAGAAAAAAAGAATTGAAGAGAAAGACCTTAACGATGAAAAAGAATAAAGGAAAAAAACAAAGAATGAAAATGGAAGAGTCCTCCACAGACGATGATATGTCAGATGAGTTGGTGACTCAGTCTGATGACAGTCCAGAAGAAGAAGACGAGACAGAGTGCCTTGGTTGTGGTGAACACTATAACGTTACCACAAAAAACGATGATTGGATCAAATGTTTACACTGCCAAAGGTGGTTCCACGAAAGTTGTTCGAAGTTTATAAACCTCTGTGACCTGTGTGGTAAAATATTGTCCAAAAAAAGGGGTTAGATCATAAAAGTTTCTTCGGGCCATCTCACCCTACATGCTTGGGCCAACTAACCCATAGTATGCGGGAGAGTTGGGCCAGGTGGCCATTTTTTTTCTTAATATTTTTTAAGCTAGTTGTTTGACTTAATTGTTAAATAATATTTATAACCTAATATTATATGTGTTTTAAAGTTAAATAAATATTTTGTGTTTGATTATCCCTTTGGAATTTAATTTTACGCCATTTAAAAAAAAGGGGAGCCAACTCTCCCGGACTTACCCTATAGTTAATGAAAATAAACTTTGTTAATGAAATACCTACAGGATGTTAAAACTTTATAACTTGGGTTTTTTATTATGTTAAAAAGCCTTTATACGTAGAGTTTCACTGTTCCCTTTGGCTTCGTTGCTTCTACTTACTAATTGATTTCTGTAAGTGCTGTTTTGTCGTAAACCCTCGTTAAAATATTGCTTATTTTAAAATGTATATGTGTATGTCAGAATTGTGTGACCTTAGGTTCAATACGCCATCTAAAACTTTTGGAACTGCTTGAGATCACGGGCCCATATCAGCCCTATCGCCTAGAAGCATTAGTCATTTTATATAGCAAATGCTTATGTTTTTATGCAATATAATAAGACATAAAAGTTACCTATTTTATGGATATAATAACGAATAATACTGTTCATCATATTTCATATAATGTAGAACTACCAGTATGTCTGGGGCGTGCGCTTGGGTATAACCAACGGTACTAACATCTACCGAAACGGAGCGAAATAAAAAAAATACAATATATATATATATATTAACTAAACAACTACCATATACTATTAGTTCAAGCGTTTTTTATTTATTAACGAAAACGATCATAATATCTCCGCCTCATAATATAAATGCTGTTAGACATATTCTAAGTGCCTTCTGTAACGGGTGGTTTTGAAAGTTTGGAATAATCTACTTGGGACAGTATACCATCGGTTTAACTAGTTTACAAAACGCCCTGTTTCCATGAGGACTTAAGAAGAGAGAGGGCAGTAAATGAGATGCGGCAATGCCCTAATATCTTTCAGAATTTTTCTGAACGTATTAAATAGGTATATGACAAGTTTATAGCAAATGAAGGAAGACATGCCGAACAGTATAATATACCGGATGACACAGAACATAGGGTACACGCTCTAGTTTTTTACCTTTCCAGATATCCCTTTGAAACTTAGTACGTTTAGCAACTTATTAAGATGCATATTTTGACAGATAATTGCTTTACACATCACTTCTGGTTTAACCGGGAGTGACCTGAACCTTTATATATTAAGTGGAACTTTGTATATTTTTTTCATAGTCGTATTCTGTGTAAAATTCCCTTTCCAATGATGTTTCACAAGTTATATTTTTCTTCCAAAATGGCGGCACTAAAATTGGTTTTCTGAAAAACTTCTGAGGTGACCTGATTCAAATGAAACTATTTAGGTTAGAAAAAGCATGAAAGCATTTTATTGCGTTTTTTTTTCAAAATATTACGCCTTTTCGAAAAAAAAAATAAAAATGTCCACTTTTAATGTAAATTTTCTGCCAAAATTTAAATTGGACCTTGTATATTTTATTTATCCGTTTAATCTCACGTTAAATTACGTTTCCAATACTGTGCCACAAGTTAATCTTTTTGTCGTTAAATTACAATAATATTTCGATTTTTCCTCTGAGCTACATATTTTTTTATCCGGGAAACTACTAAATCCAAATTTACCATTTTTATTAAACTATGTTAGATCTATTTACACATCATTTTTAGTAGACAATAACTAAGTCTTCTATTTAGTCTCAACATGTGTCAGATTTGTTTATAACATTTAAACTTAAATTACCAGGCCTAGGTTGTTCATTTTATACCCATACCTGTTTAAGCAGTGTTAGCGATTCTATTACTCTAATATCTATATTCCAGTTTATAGAAATTGGTAAACTGACCATTCTATTTTTATAAAAACGTGACAGTTGATTAATATAAGCACTTTAAAATAATTTTCCCTTATATTAATTTTAACTTTAATTATTCCTAGATGCTTACGATCGTTCAACGTAAATGCAGCTTAAAATTAAAACATTGAGAAAAAGTAGTAGGCTATGAAAAACAAAATAGCATAATACGGCCATCATTATCTGGTTATTGACAGTTGTAGTATGCGATTTAAGCTACATTTACGTTGAACCATCGTAAGCAACCATCTAGAAACAATTAAACTTAAAATAAATATAAGTGAAAATTATTTTAAAATGCTTATATTATTTAACTGTCACGTTTTTATAAAAATAAAATGTCCAGTTTACCAATTTCTATAAACTGGAATATTGAGATTAGAGTATTAGAATCGCTAACACTAGAGTATGGGTATAAAATGGCCTGGTCATTTACGTTTAAATATTATAAACAAACCTGACACATGTTGAGACTAACTAAAATACTTAGTTATTGTCTTCCAAAAATGATGGCTAAATAAATCTAATATAGTTTAACTAATAAAAGTGGTAAAGTTTGATTTAGTAGTTTCCCCGATAAAAAATTATGTAGCTCGGAGGAAAAATCGAAATATTATTGTAATTTAACGAAAAAAGGATTAACTTGTGGCACATTATTGGAAACGTAATTTAACGCGAGATTAAACGGATAAATAAAATATAAAAGGTCCAATTTAAATTTTAATCAGGTCACCTTAGAAGCTTAACACTGTCTTTTGTTTTATATATTATATGGTGAATATAATGTTTTTCAAAAAACCGGTTTTAGTGCCGGCATTTCGGAAGAAAAATATGCCTTGTGAAACATCATATAAATATGCAGGGTTCTCTAAAATATTGAAGGTTAGGTCACTTCCGGTTAAACCGGAAGTGATGTATAATGCAATTATCTGTCAAAATATGCATTTTAATATGTTACTAAACGGACCTAAGTTACAAAGGGATATCTGAAAAGGTAAAAAAAATGTTGCGTGTACCCTATGTTCTGTGTCACCCGGTATAGTTAAACTAGTTTAAAGCCGTATGCTAAATTTTCTACGAAATCTGTTGTTTTGTAAGGTGCCTCATTTAATTTTATATGAATAAAAAGGTTGTTTTCTTTCATGAATTCTTTCTATTGTCCAATAAAGTTTTCTAAGGCCTGCATCTTCACGCCCAAATACCATTATTTATTGTGCACATTAAATTTTATTCAACAAATGCCTAGCCAATAGTAGAGTATTTTCACTCACGAATAATGATATCTACAAGATACATATACATTACCCGTCAGATATCTTATTTTGTACTTGAAACTCCGAATAGCTGTTTACTTGAATGACAAAAAAAAAAGGTACGAGCAAGCGCAGTAGCACATAAGGGCGTTCCTCTGTTCATAATATAATGTTAAAAAAACGATACAATATTTGGTAATATTTCAGATAAGCTTATTCTACCGATCTGACAGAGTTTGGGGATCTTGTCACAAATCCAGACTCAGGTTCTTTTTTATTTATTAGAAGTCTATACTGTTTTCCACTTTTCCTTAATTGTTATCAAATATTGCGGCAAATAATAGAAAAATTATTCAAATTATACATACATATCGAAAAGACCTAATAAGTCTCCTGTATTTATCAAAAATATCTTGAATTTGATAGCAAATTATACATACATATCGTATACTAGAAATTTACATTGTTTTACTCGACTCTATTTCGGAGGCGTTTAGTTCAAATAATTTAAACAATATTGTGGGCGCCAAGCCTAAGAGCCAAAGAGGTTGAGCAGAAAAGAAAAAAACAAGATAGATACTAATGTACGCTAAGGCACAATACTTCAGTTTTATCAATAGATTATAAATAAAAGAAGAAATACTAATGCAAGGAAATTTATTGAAATTGTATATAAAATATAAGTATAAATATCACAGTGGTATTAAATGTTGTTCAACACAATCAACAGTAACAATCAAATCACCACATATGAGGTAAAACATGAAATTAAATGTGCCAAATGAAATAATATTTATATCTTTAAGTTTAATATCTTGAAAGTACTGAAAAATTTTGATATATAAATTTACCATAAAAGTTAAATGAACTACCAGTAATTAAATATTTTGATTATTAAAATTTAAATTATGCAAAACTGATTATGTGGAAAGATTGTAGTGACTATTTAAAGTATTAAAATTTTAAATTAAGTAAAATGATTAGATGGATAATTGAAAAGAAAGAGAGAGGGCAAGGATACAACCTTGAATTAAATTTTATTTTCTTAATTAAGTTTTATATTTGTTACCAAATATTGTTGAAAGAGCATAGCATGAATATTGCAAAAACCAGATTTAATAAATATTATTTTATAAAAACCTCATATGAGAGATGCAAATATTAGTATCATATACCGATATTGGCTGAAAATCACCGATAATATGAAGATGGGCTGTAATGCAAAATATCAATATCATAAAACTATAACAGGTGGCTGAAAATCACAGGTAATTTTAGGAAGAACTGCCCATTACAAAAAACTTAACACTAATGACACTAAGACATGGGTACCCAATATACACTCAACATACCTAATATAACTTATACTACAAAAAACATAAAGTCTCTTACTACCTATAAGCTATGAGCACTTACAAAGCAATTATTTGAAAAAAAAAACAATAAGAGTGTTTTACAAAACTCAAATTTAATAAAATAAGCCGGAAGATGCAATGAATTCTTTACTCAAAATCAACTAATTAAATAAAATACCACGAAGTAATACTTTGGAGAGTTATAGGTACCGAAATTAGAATTAAACTGGTTAATGACTTAAAGTGATTTTATAAAGGTAATTATAGTGCGAGAAGGCTGAATAATTGAAAAATTAGCAACGAAAGATCAAATTTCTAATGTATGCTCAGGGTAAGTAGAACACCAGTGGTAAAGCTACCTTTTATAAGCTAAACAAGGAAAGGTACTTATCTTTAGACTCGGTGTTGTGTTGGTTCCCTAAATGAAGACTTTCCTCAACGCTTCACAGCAGCGGTTAGCCTATAAGCTCAACCAAAAGGAGGTGGTCCTCTAGACGAGAAGACTGCAACGGAGGCCCCAAAACAGCACAAGCCAACAAGGAAAACCTCAAATGCCCCGTTCCAGCTACGTCACGGTAGTCCAACCAGAATCTAAGTTTCCAACTTCCTGCCTGATGTCCCTAAGTTGACCTGCCTAAGCCACTGTTCTTCCCACAATAAAAGAGTGAAGTTGATTTTAGTATTGCGGTATTAATTAAAATATGCTCCTGCTGTAGGTTAAAAGGTCCTTGTAGTAGGATAAAAGCTTCTTGCAGTACGTTAAAAGCCTGATGTTATGGCTTTGAGTAGTCTTGAAGTGCTTTCCAATCCCAATTAAGGCTTCATAGAATTCGCCGATCAGTAGAACTTCTTACACGTCGTGTAAAATGGCGGCACAAAAAAACTATGAGAACTAACACTTCATTATTATTCTGCAGAGAGGTAGTAAGAGAGGATCTCTTTGTTCGGTCCAAAGGTTTTATAGTCCTAACATAGCGAAAAAAATTATGTATCCTGTTACGGTACATGGTACCAACCTAGTACTCTCGATGACAGAAACCCTCGACAGACATTAAAAAAATCACTTTATCATCCCGAAAAGTCTCAAAACATCTCCCTTTGCTACGGAACACCACCACCGATCACCACTAACGAGACAAAATCAGCTGATATAACCTCAGACTTTGAAACCCCTGACATAATTTGGAAATAAAACATAGGGTATAACGGGTTGCCTGCAGTAAGGTGTCGCCAAACAACGATCTCGGATTTTATTAACATTAGGGACTTGTCGCGTCGTTGCTTTATTATTTACGATAATTATTGGTTTGTATTTTATATATTTGACTGTCTTAAAAGAAACAAAATATCAGATATTTTGTGAATAAATAGGTGATAATTAAGAACTTGACCGTTGTAATAATCATTTTCAAAATGATTGTTACACCATCTCATTTACAAAGATCTTTTGTTCGTAACACTTATTTTAAGAAGGATCTGAGGCAGTGGACGGTGAAAAAGTAAGTGAAATGCAAATTAAGCAAGAAAATATCGCAATAATTTTTTTTCCAGAATTTTTTTATATGTAGAGGGGGTAGAATATTTTTTACGACTTACCTAAATTTTGTATACTAAATCAATTCTCCTATCCTTCATTGCAGCAAATTTATTTATAACATTCTGATAAAATGGATGGAGTTGCCCTAATGTCCTTTTGAACTGAAATATTGCCTAGAGAAATAAGTCTTTCTTGAGATATTGTATTTCTTAAATAAGTTTTTACACGTTTGAGGCAAGAAAAACTTCTTTCCAGTGAAGCACTTGTCGATGGTATGGTCGGGAAAACACTATATGCTTTGGTTAAAATATCTTTATTTTCATTAATTTTTTTCACTTGGGCTTGCAGCGATACATTCCAATTACTGTCATTGGTGAAAATAAGACCAAGCTCATTTTTAAGTCGTTGACTTTTTGAAAATATTTCCCCATATAACTGTAACAAATTTTCAGACGGGCCAGTCGGAAAATTTAAACTATATTCTGGAAATTTAGCAGAATCTGCCAAACATAAAAATGTAAGTTTTTCACAGTCTTGAAAGCTTAGTGTCATTTCCATTAAAATATGGTCCAATATTTCATAAAAAAGGTTTCTAATTAGCCCTAATTTCTTCAGGTGAAAGCCTAGCAAGCTCACGCTTGTAATGATTTATTTCTGTAATAAAAATATGTTCATTTCTTTTTTTACAGAGCGCCTCACGACAGCGTTTTATATTGGATATGCAAAAATGAATGTCAAGCGATTTTTTTTGCAGAACGCAAATAGTATGTCCGTGATTGAAAAAATGTCATTAAACACTAATACCAGGAACGTGAATTCAAAATCGTTTATCTCACCTAAAAATCCTTTCGCAAGCCGGATTAATTGAACAATCACATTTACTAACTTCGAATTTGAAGACCAACGTGTTTCTGAAAATTATTGGTATATGCCTCGTAGATGCAGATGTAAAAGCATACGTTCGTTTGGCTGAGTGATGAAAAAATGAGGGAATACCACTAAGACTAAAAAAAATTCGACATTTGGAAATATTTTTAAACTTCGCTGCATCATAAGGTTAAGACGATGCGCAAGACATCCTGCCTGCGGCGCTTTTTCTTTTTTTTTTTTTTGAAGGCCATTTAAATGGCCAGACATCACATTTGCGCCATCGTAACATTGCCCTATTAATTTATGTTTATAGTCAAATTGGTCCAAAATTTTATCTAATAGAAAATATAAATTCTCCGACGTTCTATCGAAGCTAACATTATAAAATCCTAAGAATCTCTCGACTACTAAACCTTCTGAATTAACGTATCTTAAAATTATAGAGCA
The DNA here is from genome assembly GCA_030620095.1 of Kuschelorhynchus macadamiae. NCBI lineage: Eukaryota > Metazoa > Arthropoda > Insecta > Coleoptera > Curculionidae > Kuschelorhynchus > Kuschelorhynchus macadamiae. The sequence goes on along the minus strand of JAUTXW010005151.1, from coordinate 574,419 downwards.
CTGGCAGGTTTGCGTAATATCAGTGGTGTCATCCACTTGCACTGAAAAAAACTGTTTTCATTATTTCATTTTTTACATGATCATTTAAATAATCAGAAATGCATTTCGTTTCGAATAGTTTTCGAGTCACCAGTAAAAACATTTTTAATTTTTTCGTGATGATGTTTTAGCTCTTGGGAACTTCTCGATATCAATAAACCTAAAAGCTTTTTAAAATTCCCCCTAAAGACAACTCTTGTTTTGCAAGGTACAAAACTGCGTCATTTACCAAGCACATAAATAGTCTATTTTATCCGACGTTTTCGTTAAAATGTATTTTATATAGTTTAGCATTTTCTTTTAAAGTGTCAGTTATAGTGCTTTGATTTTTTATAAATGTTTTTAGCATTAATTCGCATTTTAAATGCTCCGCCGAGTCTTCATGTTTATGTAGAGACCTTCATATATTTAACATACCTGCAAATCCTTCCTTATTCCACACTGAATATTTATTGGAAACTAGTAAACAAGGCCAGAAAAATAATTTTTGTAATATTTGACTACTACATAACCATTTGTACGCCGAAAACCAGGATGACGATTAAAACTCTGATCTGGTTCCTTCCATCGATTAAATGGAGTTTCCAACGAAATGCAAGCCACATCCGTTATCGGATTCATCAGTAATGTAAATTAATAAACTCGACACCAAATAAAGTTGTGACAACACCATAAATAAATATAACATAAAATAGTCAAGTAAACTGCAAAGAAACTAACCGGTTGCAGCGAAATCCGCGAAAATAAAAGTAAACAACCACACCAAACTGAACGACACGTGGGTGTAGTGTACTGCCTTAGCAATTCACCGAGAGCGTTGTATAGCGCTGGTTAACATTATTCTTCCATGTGCTCGACGTCATCGCGAACGCGTTGTCATGGCAACGTAGTAGGAAAATCGTAAACTAAACAGCACCTCCAGCAAAGTCGAAGCGATTTGTGCCACTGTTATAATTGTTATAGTTGGCGCATTACCTTTCTGGAATGACGTCACGCTGGTTTCAAATAACGTATTTCTTATATTATTTATATTTCAGCGATGATTCCTAACCTAAACGTATGCAGTGATGTAGATAGGAGGGGTGCGTTCAGCACTGGCTAAAGCGAATTTAAAATTGGCATTTTCTGTACAGAAAGCGCTGCAACTTGTCGAAAATGGTTGGCAAAAAATTAATACTCTCATTGCCATAAAAAAACCCTCATTTTGCACACTTAATACAAAAATAACTATTATAACTTCAAAAACTAAAATTATTTTGCAAATAAGACTTTACTAATATAAATTCTTTCATCTTAGTCTTATTCTTTGTTTGCAATGTAATAAATTGACGCCAGTTACCCATTTTCATCAAAATTATTTTAATTCTCAATTACAGACAATACTGAAAAAATATTAAGAAAAGGGGAATAACAAACGATGAATCCTTTACCTCCAGAATGTTTCAAAAACAAAAAGAGGTAAAACAAAAATCACAGATTACTTAAAGAACAAAATAAGAGATATGATCTATTGCGTGTATGCTAAAAATGAATATGTTACAATGCAGACTTTGCTTTAAAAACTAAAAGAGAGAAATAAATGTATAACTAACTAACTTTAAAAATAAAAACTACTCCCCTTCACTGTCTTCAGAATCAGAACTAAATTCTTCATCGTCACTGCTGTCTTCGTCGGTACTAATTACAAGTGGCGCAATGTCTGAAGCATCACATATCTGTATTGTCTTCCAAGCTTCTTGGATTACCCTTTCTGTGTGGCTGACATAATTTTTCCAATGCTCTGAAGATACTTCATTTATCGCTTTTTCCCACATGGCCAAAACTTCCGATGGTGTCCCCTTCAGACTAGCAATGTATTGGTCGTATTTCCTCTTACACTCAGACCATACCATTTCAATAGCATTAAATTGACAATGGTATGGAGGAAGTCTTAGTATTTTGTGGCCCAAAGGTTTCACATATTCGTCAAGGTAGAATGTTTTTTCAATGTTACAATTTTTTTCTACAATGCTCCATATTTCATCCTTCATGGCCCTCTCTGGGAAGTCAATGTTCTTTTCTTTTAACCATCCAATCAATCTCTGCTTTGTCCATGATTTTCTTGGAATATCCTCTAAAAGGCCGGAATGATAGCTTGCGTTGTCCATCACTATCAAACTTTTTGGAGGAAGATTTGGTACCAGCTGATTTTTAAACCAATTTTCAAAATTTTGCTTGTTCATATTGTCATGATAATCTCCGCTTTTTAGTCCACTTTTAAATATTAAACTGGCCCCCTTAATAAATCCTTCCTTTGATCCAGCGTGAACTACAATATATCGATGACCTTCACTAGCTTTTTTAGAACTTGTAGACATAGTGTTATCCTGCCAGCTGTTTCTAAACGAACCTTTACTAAAAATCCAAGTCTCATCAATAAATACGGTGGTATAAGCATCTTGTCCTAGATTTTGATTTTTGACATATTCCCTCAAGAAATTGATTCTCTTGTGGACGATGTGGGGCAAATCCATCAGGTATTTTCTATTATTTGATTTCTTCCACTTAAAACCAATACTTTTTACGTATTTTCTTAGCGAGGTGATGGAAAAATTAAAATATTCATTTATCTCTTTTAGTTTTTTAAGCAAAGTCTGCATTGTAACATATTCATTTTTCGCATACATGCAGTAGATCGTATCTCTTATTTTGTTCTTTAAGTAATCTGTAATTTTTGTTTTTACCTCTTTTTGCTTTTGAGACATTCTGGAGGTAAAGGATTCATCGCTCGTTATTCCTCTTTTCTTAATATTTATGATTGTTGTATGGCTAAGTTTTGTTGCATTTGAAGCTCGTTCAATTATATTATCAGTTTGCGGAAGGATTCCATTTTTAGCTTGCTCTTTTTCCAATTGAAAAAAAGCCAAGATATTCAAAACTATTAGCTGTGATTGCTGATTATATCTTCGCGGCATCTTGCAAAAGTTTAAAAAGAATCACAACAAATCAATGTCAATTTTGACGAATATATTCTGAAAGACACATAACCAAAACCGGCATTGACTGTTGTAAAGAAACGACAATGAGTTTTTTCAAAATGTTTTTGTCACTGTCAGTTAACATAAATCAAACAAAAATAACCAAAAATGACGTTATTCCAGAAAGGTAATGCGCCAACTTTATAATAAAATTCGATTGAAAGTTTTAAAAAGACATGCCGCCAACGGTCAAGTTAAATATTTATTCGAGATGTACAGTTTATTTTTTGCCATTTAGGTGAATAAATGAATGTAAAAACTCAAATTTTAAGAGATATATATATATATATATATATATATATATATATATATATATATATATATATATATATATATATATATATAGTTAAATGTTTGCTTGTTTATTTTTCCTAGTGAAGTAGCTTCACCTGAATAGCCGTCACTGATCTAAGATTCTATTCATCCACTTACTAACCGAAGAATATATTTGAGTGGAAGTACGCAAGACAAAGTATCCGACAGATACTGAGCTCTCGATAGCTTGTCTGGCAAACAATTATTTGCCAAATAAAGCGGATTAATTTAAATATGAAAATACCGTTTCTAAATGTAGCAATTAAAAATTGTCACTTTTTCGTGTATTAAATAGTAAATTTAAACAAAGTCCATGCACTAAAAACTTCAAGAAATTAAAAAAAATTATAATCATATTCCCATCTTTAAAGACAAAGAACTTAAGGCCGTACTGTACCTTTTTTTTTGGTGAAGTGAAAAGGAAAGAATTAAACGAGGATCTGAATGTATGTGATTCCATTTTTTTAGTTGTTCCATTTATTTAACATATTATTTTGCAAAATTACAAAACGAAAAGAATCCCAGTCATAAATTTTGGAGTGCAAATATACTTTTGTAGACGGAACTATTCAACTGACAATTACTATTTGAAATGATATGTTAATTACTTACTGTTACTTTTATTGGTAACTTCTCCCTGGCTATTTCATTCATCAGAGTTCCTGCCAGACACGTAACCGCGTACTTTGTAGCTCCATATACATTACCTACTGGAAAATCAAGAATTTCGTGACCCAGAATACTGTTTATATGAATAATGTGTCCGGACGTACCATTGGCTTTCATATTTTGGATAACTTCTCTAGTGGCAATGCAAATACCAAGGACGTTGGTGTCTTAAACCGAAAAGAGTACCATTAGAGGAAATAAATATCTTTCAATTTTTCTTTTTTTCTTATGCTTATTTCCTTTAGTAAAGTAAGAATAAAAGCCAGTCGACATTTGTTGGCAACAACAGTTCTAAAACTACAGTCGAAAACCATAAAATTAAAAGTGGTCTCCATATCCAGTCTATTTACTTTTTCACACCATCGCCAATTTTGATCATTTTTAAAATATAGGTAGATTTCGTCCCCCTGATGGTCACTAGGAAATTTTATATCTTACCAAAAGTTGATTTCCATTTTTCGGTTTCTCCGTTGATCAGCGTAGTAGCGTGCATCATTCCTGCATTATTCACCAAAATATTTATGGGTCCTAGCTTCTCAGTGACTTGTTTAATTGCAGCTATTATTTCATCTTCTTTGGTCAGATCGCATTTAAACGGATAAACTTTTCCTTTTTCTCCACTAAATTTCTTTGCTAGTGCTTCAACTCTTTCGATTCTGCGCGCAAAACCAGCAACCTATAAGCGGAAAAATTAATATTTTACTTTAAAATATACTAAATAGTATAAACTTAGAATTCGGGCAAAACGTATCTGAATAATTAATATTTTCATGTTTTTTACAAATTCTCTAATTTTTCAGATAACCAAACAGCCGATGGATGCAATTTTTATGAGAAATATCCACAAATACGTATAAATAGATAGAAAAATAAAATGTTAAGAAACATACAGGGTTATGGACTATAAGTTGCATTTATATTTAGCGTTTTTAATTAACGTTTTAAAAAAAATATAGTTTTGCGATGTCATGTAAATTTTACACCATTCTTTTTTATGTATACAGTGTGTCCCAGATTCGCTTCTCTATACAGGGATCTCGGCTCCTATTATACTTACAGCAAAGGTTAAATGGGGAAAGTTTTAGAGGAAACTTATTGCATTCGATATCCGGCTTCAGATTTACGATCGATCAATTGTTTTTGGAAATATCGGGGAAAAACCGAAAATGGCGGATTTCGTTTTTGGCCAGTATATCCAGAACGGTAAATTTGACAGCTGCCAAAATGTGACATTATTGGGACACATTTTTAAGACAAATAAGATGGCGTATACGACACGTCTTCATTGTTTTTTCTTAACCCGCAACCCGCCTCAACTTTCGATTTTTTGAAAGAGCCTAAAATGTCCAGTCTAGTGATATCTCACAAGTACATTAAAGATTTTAGTATCATCGAAATATTACACTTCGTAAAGTTAGGTTTCAGTTTTTTCTAAGGAGGCCATGATTTAAAGTAATGTTAGCTCTCAATGCTTTTCTAAGGAGGCCATGATTTATCTGTAACAAAATTGGATTTTGACTTTGACGTTAAGTTAAATAGTTGAAAGTGTCAAAGCTGTGTTTTAATAAGTAGTAGGTACGCTTTTATACTAATAAAATCATAAATCTGACACATAAATTGTCAAAACCTATAGAAAATGGCCGGCATTCCGTATTCACATGAAGAGAAGGTTGACATGTTAGCTCTGTACTTTCAATCACACAGAAACGCCGACGTTACCTCAGCAAGGTATTTGGAGATGTAACCCGAACGACGGCAGCCTCATAAAACCCAATTCAGGAAAATCGTAGTTAATTTAATTAACCATGGTGCCTTCGAACAACCTAGAAGCGGATACAATAATAACATGGAAAATCGAGACGGAAACATTTTACAAGCTATCAACGAAAACCCTAGTGCATCGGTAAGAACTGTAGAACAGGAAACTAATGTTCCAAAATCAACAGTACAGAGAGTTTCAAAAGAAAATAAGTACCATCCATACAAACCCACAATAGTACAAGGACTTAAGGAAACTGATTTTCCAAGACGACTACAGTTCTGTGAGTGGTATACTAGGAGATGTAATGAAAATCCTGATTTTGTAAATCATGTCTTGTGGTCCGATGAAAGCAGGTTCACGAATTGTGGAGTCTTTAATAGGCACCACCGTCATCATTGGGCTGTGCAAAATCCTCACGAAGTGGCAGAGAGACGTCTACAGATTAGATTTGGAAGTAACGTTTGGTGTGGGATCATTGGTAAGTTAATCTAACCAATCTTTTTTAAATAGGCACCAAATGATGCTCAAATAATAATCTTTTTTTTTTTTTTCGTTTAGTTCTTTAATGATACTAAAAGAGTATAATCTATAAAAAAAAGTAAAACGTTCTACTCTAGTAGTAATCATTTTGTATTGTAGTTTCGAAGAACCTATAAAAATAGAATTGTGTTCTATAAATTTATTAACACTTTATCTAAATTTTCTGCAGATTTAGCTAATTCTCTAAAATTATTTTGATTGTCTGAATTTAATGATTTATTATTACCCGGGAAGCCTAGTTCTTGCGTTATGAAAAAAATACCATATTAATCCAATGTCGAATTATTCTGTCGATTTATAGAAAGGCGTTCAGCTGCATTTCCGAATAATTTAAATTTTAAAGAGCAAGGGGTTTGTTCTTTTGATATTTTATGTTTTATTAAGGCACGGTGTACTTCTTTAAGATTATTATATCACTGAAATAAATTGATATGGTATTTCCGAAATTAATATGCAATACCAACAAAATAATTTATTACGGCTATTACTTCCCGCTAACCAAATATGTTTTTCTTTTTCATAATAAAGCTGAATAGGTTTCAGCTGTATACCAGCTCATTCATTACGGGATGTTTCGATAATTATTTTTGGAAAGAAAATATCTACTTTTTAATAAAGATAATTTTCCCTTTATAATTTATAGTTTCTAGTACCACCCGGCCGACCCTGCCGCCATTGACTGTTGGGCACCTATTTATAAATTATTAATCATTTGTTTAACTACAACCTAAACGGGCAGAGGTACCTAGAGCTTTTGCGAAACCAGGTTGTACCAGCCTTACGAGCTATTCTAACGGAAGATGAATTAAGAAGAACTTGGTTTCAACAAGACGGATGTCCGGCTCACAATACCGTTCAAGTCAAGAACTTCTTAAGAGAGCGGTTTGACGAAAGAATAATTTTTTTAAATGGTCCAATATCCTGGCCTCCTAGATCGCCTGACCTGTCGCCCTAGGATTTCTACCTCTGGGGTCATACAAAGAATGAAATCTATGAATTTGATCCCCCCGTGACCATAGAAATCCTCAGACAAAGAGTTCTGGACACATTCAGAAATATTAATCGAAGTACACTTACCAGAGTTGTACGAAAAACAGTCACCAATTGTCAAAAATGTCTCGATGCAAATGGGCGTCATTTTGCAGATTTGTAAATTAATGTTACCCACTTACAAAGTAGTTAAAGCCCATTTAGATTTTTTGAGTCGTTATTTACGTTCATGTTGTATTGAAAATTCAATGCGTTCAATACATTACTTACTTATTAATGTAATCTTGTGACAAATAAATCATGGCCTCCTTTAAAAACATTGAAACCTAATTTACGAAGTGTGATATTTTGATGACAATAAAATCTTTAATGCACTTGTGACATATCACTAGACTGGAAATTTTCGACTCTTTCTAAAAATCGAAAAATTCAATATGGCATAAGAAAAATGAAAGTTGAGGCGGGTTGCGGGTTAACAAAAAACAATGAAGACGTGTCATATACGCCATCTTATTTGTCTTAAAAATGTGTCCGAATAATGTCACATTTTGAAAGCTGTCAAATTTACCGTTCTGGATATACTGGCGAAAAACGAAATCCGCCATTTTCGGTTTTTCGCCGATGTTTCCCAAACTTATTGATCGATCGTAAATCTGAAGTCAGATATCGAATTCAATAAGTTTCCTCTAAAACTTTCCCCATTTAACCTTTGCTGTAAGTATAATAGGAGCCGAGATCCCTATATGGAGAAGCGAATCTGGGACACACTGTATATATTACGTATATATAGTAGTGCACCACTAATTTATTTTTTACAGATCAGACAGATGTTATAATGATGTACCCTTGATAGATTTAGGATTGTATAAAATTTTAAGCAATTTTGAATTTACTAAAAAAGAAGAGTATTCATCTTCATTAGCCGTTCCACAGCTAGGATATGCCAGTGATGCATTAATGGACAAAACGCACTTGTTTCTGATATTGATGAAACCTGCGCTGGCCGATATGGCAGAATGCGAAACCTCAGATTTAAAAAATGAACTTTCCACTAAAACTGACGAAGCAGGAAACTCAGTGAAGTAGAATCGAAAGAGATCGAGCAAAAAGTAACAATTTTAGAGTCGTCTTCTATATTGGAAGTTCCAGACCCAGAATTTGTTAATAAAGTAGTTTTGAACTAAAACGCACTTTTTTCTGATATCGATGAGAGCAGTTAATAGAGTTGCTGACCGAAACTATCTTCCAGAAACCGAAACCTCAGATTCAGAGGCTAAATTAAACTTAAAACAACTACAAGGTAAACTACTTAAAAAAAATAGAAAGTTGAATAGAAACGCGGGTAAGGAGTATACTACCAGTAAAGGGTAGTTGATATAAGCAAAAGAAGGAAAATTGTTGGACAGAGGATGTGCCAATAAAGCGGATACTGAAACTCTTAACATATTATGTGCTGATTACTGGTCTATTGGGGATTTTAATGATGGGATGCCGCAAGTCTGATCACCAGGCAAAGTAAAAAAATTGGCATAACACCTGAAAAAAAAATAGATAGTGTATTACTTGAAGGTAAATGATGAATTAATCAGAGCCTGTAAAAGTTGTTTTCAGTAAGTATTTCATATTCCCAGTAAGTATGTTTCAACTGTAATAGCTAAAACCAGCCTAACCTGATTCAAAGAGGTCGCAAGGAGCCTCCTAACAAAACTGACAATAAATCTATAGAATTGGTAAAAAAAGATATAGCTTCTATTTCCACCTGTGTGAGTCATTATTGCAAAAATAAGACTCCAAAAATGTATGCATTCTTTTTACACATAAACAAGGCGTTATCATAAGTATAAACTTTGGATTTCTCCAAATAAAATAGGTATAGGGATACAAACATATCAAAAAGATTCATGTTCAACTTGCGACAAATGTAATGTTCTTATCCGTAAGGAAAAAAAGAACCCGAGGCAATCTATGAACTAAAAAGAGAATTATACTACATAACAAATAATCTGACGAAGTCTACAATGCAAATCGTCGAGAGAAAGAAGTGATCTAAAAAGATGAAAGGAAAATTCTCTTCCGACTCAACTATATCAATTGCATTTTACAAACGATAACAGTTATAGACCTTTACCTGTGCAATTTTCCAAATCCAGTGACATACTGGATTTTGTAATAAAATCTGTCTTTTGTGATATATTACTCAAATTTATGTTTTTTAAAATTGAACACCCCTTATATATTTTTTTAAATTTGGATTATGTTTATTTTTGCCTTTTTAAAAATATGTAGTTATTGATATTAAGGCAGCATTTTGTGATTTTAATTATTTTCTTTCAGCTTTTAGCTTACAGTAAAGCTATATTTCTGTGTAATATATATATATATATATATATATATATATATATATATATATATATATATATATATATATATATATATATATATATATATATATAATATATATAAACCCATTTCAGTAAATTTTACCATGAGATGAAAATGATTAAAAAAGTTGATTTAAAAATATACCAGTATATTATTTAATATTTATTTTACAAAAACCAAGTATTACAGGGGGGAGTTATTGGGATTCTACGATACAATGTAACAGTAGATTAGTCTTAAGCATCGGGCCTTCGTGGTCTGCTCAAAACATACTTCCAAAATTAAATCGCGTAAACATATTGCGTAGTAAACTCCCAACATTGGTAAAACAAAATTATTTTTATTTTGTCTACTTTTTATTAATTTTTTATTTAAATCGGTTTTTTGTATAGTGAAAAAATAAAAAGTTAATATATGAGTTAATGTTTTTTTGGTTGTATTGTATTATCATAATTTCCCAAAATTAAACATAAACATATTTAATAAATCCTTCGGACAATGAAAATACATCGTATGGATCAAGTCAAATAAGCAATTATTAGATCGGCATTTGATAAATATAAACTGCAATATTTACCTCTAACTTCCCTCGTTAAAGGGCACTCTCCAAAATTTCTTCAGATCGGGTTTTAGGGTCCCTAGAAGCCGGAAAACATGTTTTCTCAATTCTGTCGGTCTGTCTGTCTGTCTGTCGGCCTGTTTGTCTGTCAGTTGGCGGTATAGCTTAAAGACTACTTACCCGATTGACTTACTTACTGAACTACTTATACAATTTAGCTCAAATTTTGCACAGCATCAACTATTATGTTGAAATCAACTGGTAATAATTTAGTACGAATACAAGATGGCGGAACAAAATGGCGGCTTGATAAAATATTGAAAAATTCACCATGAAAAACTGCTTAATGGATTGATTTCAAGTTGTGTGCGATAACGAATTATGGTATAGGGATCAACTAGTAAAATTGTGGTACTAATTGAAGATGGCCGAACAAAATGACGTCCAAATAAAATGTTTGTAATCGTGAAAAACTGAGCCTCTTAGTATATATCTTCATGTTTTAACGTTCATAAATGCCAAAAAATATGTTTTATCAACTCCGTAGATCTGTTTGTCGGTCTGTATGTCTATCTGCCTTGTCTACTTGCCCGATTGACTTCAAATTTTTATCAAAAATTAAGGATTATATGGGGATGATCTGGTAATATTTTGAGAAAAAATCCAATATGGCGAAATAAAATGGTGGCCTAGTGAAATGTTGAAAAGTTTATTATTATAAAACTACTTATTCAATGTATTTCAAATTTTGCACAAACATCGAGTATTATGTTAGAATTAACGGGTAAAATTTTGGTTTGAATCCAAGATGGCGGAATAAAATAGAGGCATAATAAAGAATTTGAAAATTCAGTCTGGAAAAACTACTTAATAGATTGATTTCAATATTTGTGCCATAATTAACTGTGGTATAGGAAACAACTAGTAAAATGTTACTAATTCAAGATGGCGGAACAAAATGACAGCAATATAAAATGTTTGTAATCGTGAAAAAATCATCCTCTCAGATTTAACATATCTTCAGTTTTAAGCGTCCCTAGATGTCAAAAAATATGATTTATCAATTCCGTCGGTCTATCTGTCGGTTTGTCTATCAGTTCGCTGCATAGCTTAAAAACTGCTTACCAGAATTACTTTAAATTTTGGTCAAAAATTAAGGGTCATATGGGGATGACCTGGTAATATTTTGGTAAAAATCCAGTATGGCGGAACAATGGTAAAAAAAAGATTATTAAAAGAATGTTTTACCCAATTTTCCTCAAATATTGCACAAAAAATCAAGTGTTACATACGAATGAACTGGTTTAATTTTGATATGAATCCAAGATAACGAAACAAACTAGTTAAATACTATTTATTAAATTAATTTCAATTTTTGTGCAAGAATTAACTGTGATATAGAGATAAACTGGTAAAATTGTGGCACTAATTTAAGATGGCGAAACAAAATAGGGCCAAACAAAATATTTAAAAATTTTGTTCAATTGACTTTAAATTTTGCATAAAGATTAAATGCGAAAATGGGATAAACTGGTAGGAATTTAACATGATGTAACAAAATGGCGATATGTGTGATGTGTTGATGTGTGTGGTATGTTGAATTTATACCTAAAAATAAAATGGCGTCCAATAAAAATGTTTGAAAAGACAGTATATACAATAACTTAAAACATATATATATATATATGTATATATATATATATATATATATATATATATATATATACTGTGACTATGTAATCAACTACAGAGGGTCACTCTTCAGTATGCTTACCAAATGGAAGAAAAATTATAACTAGGGAAGTTCCGACTTTTTTTCCGAACCAGAGACTCTATTTGCAGTTTGTATTAAAATTTATTTATGTTTATATTAAAAATTATTTAAAACTAAAATACTAGAAAATACTAAATATTATTACTTACATTAATTTCATTTTTAACTAATTCTTCTACAATGGCAGCACCGATTCCCGCTGAAGCTCCTGTTACTATAGCTACTTTACCTGAAAATCTTTCTATAGAGAGCACCATTTTTTTCTAAAATGTTCTCTTATTACGGCTTATATATTTATCAAAAATGTAACTGGAAACACTTGTTATCTGTATTTTTTTATATGAGTAACTAAAAAATATCTATTAGATTATCTACTTTGTAAAGTGGTTAAGTATATTGACTTGGCAGTAAATACAAAACGAGGATACAATTATTTTTTTTAATGACATGATTAGATTGCAAAACTAATAATTTTATATGATTACAGCATTCTATTATTAGCCAAGGACATTAAGATATTTTACCAAATAATAATGATGGAACTGAAAAATGGGATTTTTATTGACCGAATTGGGATTATACAGTGTGTCTCGATAAAAAAAGAATATTTATGAATGTATAATAAACCGGTGCAACTAGGAATTGGGTTTTACTTATTATATCGTACGCCAGATCCATATATTTCCTGTTGTGTTGATCTTTAAGGATAAGAGATATTTTTAAAAAAACTTTAATTTTCTTAATTTTGCTAAAAATAAAGTAAAAGGTTGTTAAATTTACCGATAAAGGTCGTAAAACACGTAATCAAAACTACAGTACATTCACTTGAAAATTCTTACTAAACCATCTGGCTTTCTGTTCTTCGATTTTGCTATTTTAGATATTTTGATATGAGCTTTACAGAAACAAGTTATTTTGGTTATTTTGCAAGGTAGTCGTTGTCTGTTGTGTTTTAAAAGGTATTAAATACTATGCTAAATTTAGAATCGCCGTCTAACTCATTCCAATGTTTTTCCGTAAATTTTTATTTTTAACTGACTTCAAAAAAGGAGAAAGTTATCAATTTGACCCAGCTATAACATATTAAAAAAGCGAAAACAGTCCTTTATATGACATCCTAGAATTCAGTGCAGCTTTCACAATAAGTATACGGGGTGAGGTCAAAAAGTTAAATGGGACACCCTCTATATTATTCTTTATATTTATTAGGAATAACGTGGGCTTTCCATAAATAAATATGCAATTATTTTGAAAAACAAGCTTAAACTTCGAGATTAACTTAAATCTTATTTTGTGTCGAATTAAAAAGTAGTTATTATACTAAAAATGTAATACTTTCAAACTTAATTCTAAAGTGTTTTTTTTTAATTTTCAACTATTAATTATTTATTAAAGCATTTTAACTTAATTATAATAAAATTAGTAATTTTACTCAAAACAAAACAACAATTATCTCTTAAACTTAAGTTATGGAAAACAAAAGAGAAACAAAACTTTAAAAATGGAAAGAGTATTCAAAGGCGGTTTTTAAAATGCCGGCCATTTTCCCGTATGCAAAACTGGCACATTTTTGTTATTCTTCTAATAGCGTTCAAAAAAATCATAGGCCTTCTTTATGTTTCGTAAAGTTAAATCGATTGCCGCACGATGCACCGATACAGATTGTAGTCTTTTGTATATTTTATTTTGCATGAAACCTCATAAGAAAAAAATCTAAAATCGAAAGATCTGGAGATCGAGGGAGTCATCTTACAAGTCCGTGGATACCAATCCATCTTTGAAGAAAGTTATTATAGCCTATAAAGTGCCAATGGAACATTTTTCATCAGTTGTGGAATAACTTCCTCAAGTATGTCTAGTTACCTACGCGCTGTGAGACCTCCTGTAAAAATTCTATAGACTATGCGTCTTCCAAAAATGAAACAGGAGACTCCAGCCAATATGCGTCCTTGTTGTGATCTCTCAAAAATTAAGTGGTGATTTTTTTTGTGCAACACTTTCTTGTATTATGGAGATTGAAAATTAAATCTTAAAGGACTCCTTTCTTGAGGATTTTCATTAGATTGTATGAAACAAACCAAAATATACTTTTTATAATTTTCGTAGACCACCATTATTGAAAAAAAGTAAATTAAATATTGTATATAGTTAAACAGAAACACCAAAAACAACAAAAATATCTCATTAATAATCAAAAACTGACAATACTGTGAAGTTTTTGACATTTAGTTTTTGTTCCAATTAAATTAGCCATAGCCTACTACATACTAATAATTGGACATAAAATAATATACAGGATATCCCATTTAAAAAAAGTAAAGCAAAAAACGATGACTTTTTGACCTGACCCCGTATATAATATTGAATGACAATATTTAAGGAGGTGTTAAAAAGAAAACTTCATATGAATGTGTGTCCTAACCGTCTTAACTTTTGAGATATGGGGTGGTTAAGTTTTTAAAAACACTGGCCGACAAAAAAAAATTTTGTTGTAACACAAATCGGAATAGCATAATCTAATAGAATGGACCTATCCAAACACGAAAATGGCAAATAGAGAGTTGTAGCACGTAGGGTTTTCTTATTAGAGTTGTAGAACCATATCGAATGTTACGATACTTAATATCTATAGAATAAATTATTTCAGAAAATTCTCAACCCTGTTTATTGACTATGTTTACAGTTTTCACCTATTAAACATACCATACATCTAAGAGAAAAGCAAACGGGAAAAATATTAACTTAAAACACTAATTAAATTTTATTTTTCCGTTTATGAGATGTTCTATCTTTTCTTTTCAAAAACCAACAGTAGTCACCCATCATGGCTGGATCCCATCGTCCTTGGTACCGAATTTCCATTGTTCTGATATCTTGGTGAAACCTTTCACCCTGCTCGTCACTAACAGCTCCCAAATTTTTAGGAAAAAATGACAGATTGGAATGGAGGAAGTGAATTTTTAATGACGTTCTGCCACCAAGCTCTTTATAGGCATCTAACAGTTCATTAATTAATTGTTCACAATTTTCATCCATATTGTTGCCTAAAAATCCTCTTACTACATTAACAAATGAATTCAATGCTCTGCCTGGTAAGCTTTTCCGTAAAATTGACATCGTCCAGCAATTTTCTGATTTGTGGCCCAATAAAAATGCCTTCTTTTATTTTGGCATCACTTAACTGGGGAAAGACTTGTCTTAGTTATTTAAATCCATCAGCATCTTTATTCAAAGCCTTCACAAAGTTTTTCATCAGCCCAAGTTTAATGTAAAGAGGAGGCAAAAGAACATTATTGGGATCAACAAGAGGTATAAATTTAACATTTTGAGATCCCGGTTGAAATTCGCTTCTTTCTGGCTAAATTTTTCTTACATAATGCTGATTTATTGCATGTCTGTCCCATAAACCAAGAAAACAGTAATATTTTGTAAATCCCCCCTGAAGTCCCACTTTATAACTTTTAAGTCCCTATATATCTGCCGTTTATACCTATTGTAGTTTATTTTATCCAAAATCGTGCGCATATTTTCATAATTTTCTTGCATTGCAATCGAATGGGCAACTGGTATAGAGGGTTTTAAATTTCATTATTCCATATAACACAGCTTTTAAGCTATATTTAGATGATTCTATGAATAAGCGCCACTCATGGGGAGCATGTTCAATATGAAGTTCCTGCATTGAACTGTCTATATCAGTACACGCGCACAACGAATTTTCTATACTGTAGAATTCAGAAAACATAGCATTTTTTTTTCTGAAATTCGTAATTTTTGTCTCTTTGGCCAATAGGTTCCATTCCTTAACACGGGAACCCAGAAGTTCTGACTGTTGCTTGGATAACACCAGATCAGGTACTAAATCATCTAATTCACTTTGAACAATCAAATGTGGCTCGCCGGAAATGGGACCTGTGGTAAAAGTGGGATCAGTGCACTGTTCTTCTGAGCTGCCTGATGGTGCGTTATCTCCATTATCTCCCAAATCAATAGCTTGCCAAGGCGCAATCGGCACTGGCAAATTTGCATTATGAGGAACAGGTCGTACGGCAAATTTGGATATTCTATATTGTGCTTTCCCTTTTTGGAATAACCTTCAGTCTTTGTCAGGGAAAAATAACAATCGTCAGAATGATTGGTGGGTTCTCGCCATACCATTGGAACACATAACACAGCACACACGGGGAGCCCACCGCTTATCTTGATCCCCAATGAACACACCAAAATATTTAAAGTAGGCTTTTTTGCATTTTCGGAAAATGGCCTGGCTTGTGATTTAACTAGAAATTCTCCACAAATATAACAAAATTTGTCAGAAGAAATTTTGCAATTTCGGCGCGTTTGACTCGACATTCTCGTCTTCACATACACTTACTTATTGATACACAGAGAACCACTCAATTCGAAACTCAACAGAAGAGGGATGTTTAACGTTTATTTTATGTCTAATGTTGTAAACAACCCAGTCTAGGTAATTTTTCCGTTGTAAAATGGACCCATTTTAGCCGCCCCACGATAAAATTGTTTACCTGTCAATATAAAGGGTTTCTAATTAGGCTATTAAAAAATGGTGCGTATTAGAGCTTTCCGAATATTTTTTTTATTATTGGCAGGGTATTTCCACTGTGAAAATAATGAGCTAGGCTGTGTTAGAAAAATCTTGTCGGCCAGTGAAATTAATCATTTTTCAATATTATCTGTAATACCACTCTAGATATTTTAATGAAAGTTGATATACAGGTACTATGCATCAAGAGTTGTTAAACCCCAATTTTTTTTTATTTCCGCCAGTGGCGTTCGTGCTGTATCTGATTTGCATATTTTAGCAGACATTGATGGTACGCCACTGATTTCTCTTAAGATAAGAATCGCTTTTGAAGTCCCCATTCATTTCTAAGTAAATTTGATCACTTGATTTTTTTTCAGTTCAATGCACGGTTTTCGCTTAAAAAATACGAAAACCGTTTATCTGCATGGTCATGACGTCATCGTTAATATGACAATATCAACTTGCAGTGAAATAGATTTTATTTTTTAGGGGAAAATTGAAGAGATCAAATCTGCTCTGAGAAAAATAAGGAATTCAAAAATATGTTTTATTGTAAGTAAAGTCAGTGACGTGCCAGTAACTGTATCTAATAATATTTAGTACGATTTTAATTTTAATTTAATTTAATTTTTTTTCGTGAAAGATGTCTCTAAACATCTAGTCTTCAGTCACCAATCTGTGACCACGGGATGCTAATGTTTCTTTTAAAACACTTTTTTTAAATAATTTTACTTTACATTTTTATTAGAATAGCATAACATTCTTTAACAACAAGATAACTAGTAAACGATCCTTTTTTAAAAAAACTATTCCAACTATTAATAATTTAACAAAATTATGAATCGTCTGTTAAGAAATTAATAACAACCTTTGTGAAACAAGATAGAACATAGAAATTAAATAAGTTGTTGAAAATGCCCTCCACCTTGAAGCATTCATACTTCAGCACTTTGCTCATATTGTCGCGCACTCTTTGAAGTATATCTCCAGTATTTCTTATTATATCGCAGGAACGTATTATACGATATTCAGCCCATCTAGAGTGCTTACTGCGGTGCGGAGTTTTAAAATGCCCCTATAAGAAAAAATCCAAACTATTTAAATCTGGGGACCAAGGAGGCCATGGTGGGGGTCTACCACGACCTACATCAAAAGGTCCAAATAAGTAATTTCCAAAAATTCCAGCCCAGACATTTACCAAAAATTGTTCTTGATGGTTAAATTCTACAACTGCATGGGGATTTTCGTCGGCCAAAATATGATTATTGTGGAAATTTCTGATAGCGTTTCTGGAGAAGTTAGATTCATCTGTAAATATTATCTCACAGTCAAACAAGGGATTATGAGCAATATTCTCTAGAAACCATTGACAAAAAATAACTCTCAAACGAAAGTCTCGGGGAAGTAACGCTTGGACCCGTCGAATATGAATGAATTATTTCCAATTTTTCTTTCAAACTGCTTCTTCATTTTCTAAAGTTCTTACAGCCCGATGGGTCCCTTTTAATTGATTATTTGGCTTCAAAGTACCTGTTTCAGTCAACCTTCTATATACATTTCTAAATGTTCGCCTATCTGTCATACATTTATGTCTGCCAACTCACTCATTAGTAAACTCAACCATTCCTTTTCACAATAACAATGCTCAGACATTTTAAACACCACATTAATAAGACGCGAAGAGCTGAATTTAAAAACTGAACTGTCAAAGTAAATGACAACAGAATTAATGACAGCCACAGCCCTCTACAATGATAAGTAATAATTCTTTTCAATGAAGTAATAGCTTCTTTTTTAATTTTTCACTGACAAGCATATAAAATATGAAGTGATACGTAAACTCTTAAGGGAGAACTGCACGCAAAAAGTGAAAAACCAGCGACCAGGTCTAGTCAAGTTCAAAGTAAGATGAAAAGGTACCTACGTATTAGAGAAAACCTCCCGCACGTCAGACCTCAAAAAAATGTGTTATGTATAGGCAATTTAAATTACATTTCGTTTAAAAATAGGTTCAAAAGGGTTCACGCGCTGCAGAAATACAAAGACATGAGTACGACTTACCATTTCAAATTTTGCAGTTACGTAGACAAAGGATCAATGCAAGGCGGTAAAGAGCCCTTTTGTGGAAACAAAAATTATATGCGACGGCATTTGCGTCAAAAAGTGGTCAAACAATGGTCGAAAATGGACAAATCTACTTCTATTTTATAATTCTAGATTTGATTTTTTCATAAAAATTCGCCTTTAGCGCCCAACTATATATATTTCCCTATTAAAATCACATTGAAGCTAATACATATTTCTTATAGTTTTAACATAATACCGCAGCGGGGGAAGGCTTGCAAATGATCCATAATACTGCGTGCAGTTCCCCCTTAAATATATATTTGAAATCCTTATTCATTTACGAGCAAATTTGATCTCTTGAATTTTCGCCCAAAAAAATAAAAAAAAATAATTTCGTTTTTTTAAGCGGAAACTGTGCATAGAACTGAAAAAAAAATCAAGTGATCAAATTTACTAAAATGGGGATTTCAAAAACGATTTTTATTTTAAGAGAAATCAGTGGCGTACCATCAATGTCTGCCAAAATATGCAGGTGTAATTCAGCACGGACGCTGAACTGGTGGAAATAAAAAGAAATGTGGTACATCAAAAAATGCCTCTTGCTACATAATACTTGTCTCATATATTTCGTTATTTTTTAAAAACTTCACCACCCTGTATCCAAAAAGTTAAGACGTTTAGAACACAACCACCAATAGTGTAAAGAAATAACGGGGATTCGGCCAAAAAGTCTTTAGTACATTTTTATATAATTGGATAGATTTAACTACTAAAATTTTGAGATCTATGTTTAAATATTTAAAAAACATAAATCTATACAATTCTATAGTTTATATTTTCTGAAAATTCTCTCAAAATTGTCTTCGCATGTTAGTTAGTAGCCCTGAAGAAGAAATGAATTATTTAGAAAGCTTGGCTATTAGAAAATAAATGTACTATAAACTTTTTGGCCGAAACGTTTTTAAGTATTATATATATATATATATGTATTTGTTGCTGCTAATAATACTTATATAGTAATTTTCCATGTAAAGTAACTATATAATAACTACTGCCAAGCAACTATTTAAGGAATTGACTTCATGGTCGTCATTTATTTTCCGTGACATAATAGTAATAATAAATAATAATAAACGTCTCTTATTAACCAATTCAACACTTATGTTACATAACAATATCAAAAACTACGGTTGAACCTAGGCGCAGTCTAGCCTGAGGCTACTCTACTGAACCTTAACTAAATTATATATTATTACAGAGTGCAGATGTCAATCAATGTTACAATAAATGAATTTCTTAAAACAAAATTATAAAAAAAAAACCGGGAGTCATCGTATTATTTCTACAAAACACTATATAAAACAATAAGAATATACGTACATTATATGATTTACCAGAACGACGAGGTTTCGTTGTATAAGGGTGTGAAAAAGCAAAATAACATAAAATACTTATTGGTGTTGGCACTGAGCTGTAAATAAATAACTTTTATAACGTTTTTTAAATACTGTTTCTTCAAGACAAGTAAGTTCATTTGGTAAGGAGTTATAAAGTTTAATACCATTGTAAGTAATTGACCTCTGAAGCATGGCAGTCTGGTGACGGGGTACTGTTATGTTATTGATAGATCTGACATTTCTTGAATGAACATTTACACGAAATATAAACTTGTTTCTTATAGACAAAGGTAATACATGGTTTTTTAAGATCTTCATGGCAAAATTACCCAAGTGAAGTGTTCGGCGGTTCTCCATTTTTAACTAATTCAGCCCCTTAAATGTATGAGAGATATGGTCATATTTTCTTAGATCTAAAATAAGACGTGAACAGGTATTTTGAACTTTCTGAATTCGACTTTTGTCCGTTAAATAAAGACAGGGTCCATATACAAAATCACAGTAGTTAAAATTAGATAGAACAAGTGATTCACAAAGCATTTTGCGTAAAGAGAAATCAAGTATGTGTCTACTATTGTATAATATTTTTAAAGATAAGTATGACTTCTGAATTAGAGATTTAATATATTCCTTAAAACGCAATTCAGTATCCAATATAATACCCAAGTTTTTGGCAGAGTTAACCATTGGGAGCCTGACTCCATCGAGACAAATATTTGGATTCTCATTCAAGACCTGCTTATTGCTTTTTGGGCCGAAAAGCATTAGTGAAGATTTCAAAGGATTTAATTTTAAGTTGTGCTCCAAAGAAAGTTGTTATAAGTTCTTCATTTATTAAATTGGATGCATCTTCGTAATCAGAGTGCTTAAAGTGAAAATATATTTGTGTATCATCAGCGTAGGCTTGAACTTTACAGTGTTTCAATGAACACGAAATATCAGCTGTATAGATAATAAAAAACAGGGGCCCAAGAATGGGGCCCTGTGGTACACCTGAGTATATTTGAACTTGTTCTGAAAATGCGTCATTGCAAACGATGCTTAAGAAAATCCATAATATTTAAGCTTTGCTAACAAAAGTGCGTGATAAACCGTATCAAAAGCCTTCGAAAAGTCTAGGAGAATTAATGCAGTATACAGTTTTTTATCAATAGCGCAAATTATATCGTCTTTTAAACCTACCAAAGCCACCGATGTACTGAACTCTTTTCTAAAACCATACTGACTTTCTGGTATAATATTATTAATAATACAATAGTGAAATAACTGTTTATACAAAATTTTTTCGAAAAAACCGGTAGAATGCTGATAATTCTAAGGTCATTAAAATTTATTGAATTTTTAATCTTTGGTAAGGGTTTTCCAATGGAAATTTTCCGTTGATCTGGAAAATAATTTGACTTTATGCAGCCTTACTTATTCAAAGTTACTGTTTCTAATCTATTTAAATTATAACTTGTAAGTACCAGTACCTTCTTGAACTTTGAAGAGACCATTCCATTCAATTCCGTTCAAATGCTCTCCTATAGCGTATTACTATAAAGTAAAATGAGTCGTTGCAGAGTAGAAAAAGTTATCGTCTACTGCTACTTCAAACTGGCTATTACCAGTCGTTATTCTTCTGTTGCAACTTAAAAGTAAGAATTACAGTAATTATTTACCACAAGTAAACTATTACCTTTTGTACTTGGGATTCCGAGGCTAAGGGGCGCTGGTACGAGATTCGGTTGGTGATTTTATAAGGACAGTGGCAACAACAGAGTAACCAATTTTTGATTGGATCGGCCACATTGCTGCTAATATCGTTTTATTTACTTTTCGCCTACGTGGGTTTCTTATGAGGTTTGGTGTTTTAGTGTCTCATTTTATTAGTTTTTGTGATTATTAAAATGAATATTGATTCAAATAAGAAATTCTCAGCCATTGGCCATTTGGAAAAATGTATTTAAGCCTAGTTCACCTATTTTTGCTTGTAATTATAAAGTGTTTGTGATGATTGTGTAATTGACTATGACCGTAAATGTCTTAAGTTTAAGTTCACTGCAAGATAAGTTATTAAATATTGCACATTATTATATTTTGATTTTATTTTGCTGTAAAAGACCAGCACCTCAATTTGAGCTAGAAGCTCTCTAAGATTAGCATAAAAGAAACTTTATTTTATAGGCCTTCTTCAGTACATATTACATTATTAAATTCACTTGGCAGACAACTCTCATTAATCGCTTGCACAAACATTGTTATTTGTTAAAAATCTAAATGAAAAAGTAAATTTGTACTAGACAGTTCGAATAGATTATTAAAGTAAAACATTAACATAAGCCTACATTTACAACCGACGTTGACAGAGGTTGTCAATATAAATCTAGATTAATTTATTTATTTAATTTATCATATTTTGTGAAAAACTAAGGATAATATAGGTGCCCCCATTTAAACCTTTAGAAATGTAGCATCAATTTGGCGGGTCACTGTCCTAATAAAGTCGTTGTAATTCGGTCTACAGCTATTAATTAGTTTATATATATATATATATATATATATATATATATATATATATATATATATATACATGGCCGGTGAGTGAAATCAATCTTATATACATATATAAAGGATTTAAATCTAAAGCTGTAAAAAAGACACTTCATTGAATTAAACAGATTACGCAAGATATATGTAAAGTGCATACCTTTGTTTAAATCATCACGCCTGCTTCGTTCTAAAATTTCACAGTAAATTATTCGGGATTCCTTAAACTTCTTCCTATAAATCATCCATGCCTGAAGTTGATGGAGTTTTGTGAGTTTTCATCTCTTCTATTCGCGTTTTCTTAGGAAATATGCAACTTTTCACTGCTTTGCGAGGTTTTAACGTAAGTGGAAAAAGTTTTTTATTTTTTCTTTAAGAAAATTGTGATTGTTGAAATATATCACGCATACAAGGGTTTATAGAATGATGTATATATATATATATATATACATATATATATATATATATATATATATATATATATATATATATATATATATTTTATACATATGAACCTTTAGAAATTGAAAATTATATCCAGTTTTTTTCACAAAAAAATATTTTATGATTCTTTTTGAAAACTGGCTTTTAAACATTTTAATTTGCAAGTAACACTTTTATAAGAGCTAGATGAAAACGAGGAATTGAAAACATAAGGACCATTTGCTAAAAACACAATTTTTTGTACTTTTTGATATTTTCTTTATTATAACAAACAGATAACACTTAAAATTAACAAAGTAGTTCTTTCACAATCAACTACAAAGAATTTGTAAAACTGAAAAACTTTCTACAAAGTTAAGATAAATTCTAGCACTGACTCAGATACTTTTAATTGAAGAACAAAAACCACTAACTAGGTAGCAGAGAAAAATTTAATCTAGAAATTCCTTGAATTTTAATTGACCTTTCCTTTCCTTCTGGGTTTTCCTGATGGTTAGTTTCTTTTATATTTCGCCTCTTTCGACAAACTCAATGTCGTCATTAGCTGGACTTCACTTCACTTTAAGACTTAGCCTTAAAAATTTGCATGTGTAGCTCTTTTCTTGAGGGGAAATTATTTCAGCTACACACTTCTTGGAAGTTTCACTTTCTGTGCTCCACTAAAACATAGTCACTGTATTTTGTTGCTGTCGCGACATTGTTGCTGTTTTTGACTAAATCTGCTGCTACACATGCATAGTTGTGGAGTCGTCATCTACAACTTTATCTTGAGAAGACTCGTCTTCAAAAACTTCATTTTCTAGATGTTTCGGGGTCATCATCATTGTCATCATTTGCAGTCCATAGATGTATGTATTGCGTAGATTTGATGGTAGTAGGTCTTCATCACTCTCAGAACTTGACCGTTCGGGCTTTCTCTTTGATTTCGGTCTTAATTTTTCCTTCTTAATTTTGGAGATTTGTGCGGACGATGTAGTTACTTTTTCGATATCCTCTTGACGAATACTGTTTCCAGGTTCTACTGACAATTTCTTTTTTCGTCCTACAGTAGACGTTCCTGCCTTTCGGTGTTCGCACCAATATTCTCCAGACATCGCCTAAACAGTCTGTAAAATGTATCTTCCTTTATAACACCTTATTATGTTTACTCCTCTCTCTTAGATTGTGTCGCCATTTAATTTTGATTCGTCTGAAAACGGTAACGTCCAAAGGCTGGGTTAAGTTGGTGCTATTAGGAAGAGGCAAAACAAAGGAAATATTGTTCTAATCACAACTTTTAATAACTTCCAGGGAAAGATGGCTGGCTAAATTATCTCATCAAAATTTTTCGACAAGGGGGTAAGGACTTAAAATGCGGAAGTGCAATTTTTAGAAACCAGTCTTCAAACAGATTTGAATCGAACCACCTGGAGCGACTTCTGTTTTATCAAGCATTGGTCGGTCCCCCTTCTGTCCAAGTTGTCCACAAATTGTCTGCCTTGTTGACAATGTAAGGCGGTAGCAATATTCCAGAAGCAGAGCAGGCAAACATAACCGATGTCGCTTTTGACGCGTCTTAGATTTTTTCAGCCCTTTTAGATTGCTTGCGAGCAATAACCTCGATGCGCTCCGGTTCATCCGTAGTTGAGCACTGCTTCCAGAAGCACATTTTCAAGAACACGAGACAAGTTGTCAAAATACGTGTTAATTGTCTTATTATCAACTTTTGCTCTACTCTGTTTAATTGAATGAGACACCCATCTAACCTTCCTCACAAACTAGTTTAATTGGACGCCCTTCCTGTTTAAATAGTTTTCAACTAAATCTTTTATATCTGCCGGTTCAAATGGAAATCCCCATTCTGATCCTGGACAAATTTAACCAACAAGAGCTCTATATTCATTATCTGCCAACGCAGTACTATCTCCAGGATTCTGTGTATGCAATTTAGTAATTTTCCTGTATAATGTTACGTAAGGTATATATGATCTTCTTCCTCTTATATGTGCACCATTATTCTCAAGTAGCCCCTGAAATAATATTGAAAAATTAATTAAAAAGTCAACAAGTTAGATTTGAGATTATATTTGGATTAAGCGGTCAAAACTGACATTAGAAAAAATACCGTGTTTGGTTAACAGTTACTAGGATTTCTGGGTAATGAAAACTATCCAACGATTAAAAAAACATGTTTTTTTTAACTTATGTTTACAATTTTTCCCACGGAAGACGTAAGGCGCCAATTGAACGTCCGCGGTGTAAACAAGTCGCCGAAAGTCTGCGCTACGAAATGTTAACCACCGGTGGTTCTAAAATAAACCGTTTGGTAGCAGCAGCAGTTAATGAACAAAGCTACATACGTTTTCAAGTAACCCCGCAAGTTTTAAGTAGCCCAGTTTTACGGTACTAGCCAAACTCGGCGAAACTTTACTTAAATTATCGGGTTTTCTTATCTATTTGCTAGTGCAAAGGAAAGTGAAGTGCAAATGAAGCAAGAAAATATCGCAATAATTTTCTTTCCAGAATTTTTTTTATATGTTCAAGGGGTAGAATATTTTTTTACGACTTACCCAAATTTTGTATACTAAATCAATTCTTCTATCCTTCATAGCAGCAAATTTATTTATAACATCCATAAAATGGATGAGTTGCCCTAATCTCCTCCAGAAGTTTCTTTTGAATTGAAATGTTGCCTACAGAAATAAGTATTTTTTGAGATATTGTATTTCTTAAATAAGTTTTTACACGTTTGAGACAAGAACAACTTCTTTCCACTGAAGCACTTGTCGACGGTATTGTCAAAATAAGGGAAAACACTTTATATGCTTACTTTCATTGGCAAAAAAAGTCGTTGACTTTTTGAAAATATTTCCCCATCTAACTGTAACAAATTTTCAAACGGGCCAGTCGGAAAATTTAAACTATATTCGGAAAATTTAGCAGAATCTGCCAAACATAAAAATGTAGTTTTTCAGAGTCTTGAAAGCTTAGTGTCATTTCCATTAAAATATGGTCCAATATTTCATAAAAAAGGGTTCTATACTTAGCCCTTAATTTCTTCAGGTAAAAATTTAGCAAGCTCACATTTGTAATGATTTATTTCTGTAATAGAATTTGCTTTATCAAACATGGTATTAAATAAATGTTTATTTCTTTTTTTACAGAGTGCCTCACGACATCGTTTTATATTGGATATGCAAAAATGAATGTCAAATGATTTTTTTTGAAGAACGCAACTTGAACAATCACGTTTATTAACTTCGAATGTGAAGACAAACGAGTTCCTGTAATTGTTGGTATACGCCTCGTAGATGCAGATGTAAGAGTATACGTTCGTTTATCTGAGCGCAGAAAAAATGAGGGAATACTACTAAGGCTTGCAAAAAAATTCGACATTTAGAAGTATTTTTAAACTGTGCTGCATCAGGACAAATACAGCCTGCAGCGCTTTTGCTTTTTTTTTATGAAGGCCAGACATCACACTTGGGTCATCGTATCATTGCCCTAATAATTTATGTTTATAGTCAAATTGACATTATAAAATCCTAAGAATCGACTAGACTACTGAACCTTCTGAATTAAAATTATGGAGCACTGGGAGGTTTGCGTAATATCAGTGGTGTCATCCACTTGCACAGAAAAAATCGTGTGTTCATTATTTCATTTTTTACATGATCATTTAAATAATCAGAAATGCATTCAATTAAATTCAATTAATAATTAATTATTTCGTTTTGAATAGTTTTTGAGTCACCAGTAAAAACATTTTTAATTTTTTCGTGATGATCTTTTAGTTCTTGGGAACTTCTCGATAGTAATAAACCTAAAAGCTTTTTAAAACTCTCCTTATTTATTAACTCGCTGCTCACATCATGTCCGCGAAAGACTAACTCTTGTTTTGCAAGGTACAAAACTACGTCAATTACCAAGCACATAAATAGTCTATTTAATCGGACGTTTTTGTTAAAATGTATTTTATATTGTTTAGCATTTTCTTTTAAAGTGTCAGCTATAGTGCTTTGATTTTTTACAAATGATTTTAGCATTAATTCGCATTTTAAATGCCCCGCCATGTTTATGTAAAGACCATCATATATTTAACATACCTCAAATCCTTCCTTATTCCACACTAAATATTTATTGGAAACTAGTAAACAAGGCCAGCAAAACAAGTTTTGTAATATTTGACTACTACATAACCATTTGTATGCCGAGAACCAGGATGACGATTAAAATTCTGATCTTGTTCCTTCCATCGATTAAATGGAGTTTCCAACAAAATGCAAACCACATCCGTGATCGGATTCATCAATAATGTAAATTGATAAACCTGACACCAAATAAAGTTGTAACAACACCATGAATAAATATAACACAAAACAGTCAAGTAAACTGCAAAGAACTAACCGGTTGCAGCGAAATCGAAGCGAAAATAAAAGTAAACAAACACCCTAACCCTACCACACTAAACTGAACTACACTTGGGTGTGGTGTACTGCGTTAGCAAATCACCGAGAGCGTTGTATGGCGCTGGTTAACATTAATCTTCCATGCGGTCGACGTCATCACGTGCGCGTTGTCATGGCAACGTAGTAAGAAAATCGTAAACTAAACATAGCACCTACAGCAAAGTCGAAGCGGTTTTGGCCACTGTTATAGTTGTTATAATAAAGTTCGATCGAAAGTTTTAAGACATGCCGCCAACGGTCAAGTGAAATATTTATTCGAGATGTACAGTTTATTTTTTGCCATTTAGGTGAATAAATGAATGTAAAAACTCAAATTTTAAGAGATATATATATATATATATATATAGTAAATATCTTGTTTATTTTTCCTGGTGAAGTAGCACTTCACCTGAATAGCCGCCACTGCTCTATTTACGTAATGTTTATTAACTCGAACTGATATTTGATTCAGTTTGCATTCACTTATACACAGATTTTGAATTCGAGCAAAAAATGCACTCCTCTCTATTTCTGTTATCGCTACATAAAGGACGGGCAACTTTGAGAAGTTGAAATCCAAAAGCATGCTAACAATGAGACCAAAGAGATGTTAAACCGCAGAATTTCCAGAAATCCATAACTTTATGCGCCAAATATCCGTTCGTGTGCGAAATCTGTCAGAGAGTGTTATTGACTTTTGTGTCGCGACAATCGTAACATTTCCATTCAAAAGGTTTCTGTTTTGCCTGACAGTCCATTAAACATTTTAAGCATTTTGAAATTAATAAATAGTTAATAACGTAATAAATGGTATTGGTAGAAAACGAGCTATCTTGCCTCGGAAAACTTTTTGATTAGAATGAGACTTATACAATCAATCAATCACAATTTATTAAATAAGCCACAGATACAAATGAATTTAACATGTCACATCACAATAGATCATTAAATATATTTAATTTAGCAATAGAAAATCAACAATCAGTTAGCTCTCCAAGAATTCTCTCACCGTGTAGAATCCTTGGCCACATAAAAAGGATGCAGGTTTGTTGGCAATAATACGGGGTATTACTAAATACTAAATACAGGGTGTTCCATGGTATGTTGATAAATTGTACCCGTTCCTAGCTTTTTTTTACAAATTCAGCTGTCAATTTATTTACAAGTTTAGCTGTCAATTTAAAATTTGTAACGCATCTCTATCTGAAACACTGCATCCTCAGGAAACAATTATCATTAGGTCTATTTACTCCAGATCGGCCTTGTCCTAGCCATCTTTCATTTAAGTCAGTTTCCCTGTACATTTTAAGACTCTTTGAAATAACTCTCTGAGTTTTGCCTAAAATTCAAACACTATGAGATTATTAACAGGTAGTTTCTCTTAAGCTCTTTAGAATTTTATCGCTTTTGTATGCCTCGCTGTATCTTAAGTCACCTATACCTACTTATTGTCACATTTAAGACTGCAACCTGCAAATTTGATGTCCCTCAGTTATGACATCGTGATTTTAATTGGAACTTAATAAGTTTTTAATTACGTTACTGAAAATCGTGTTTTTATAAAAATAAAAAACAAAAAATGAACCCTAACAGAAACTTGACACCCGAGGATTGCGTTTATGCAAGTGGTCTTTCTGAGGAGAGCTGGTCTCAATCCCATACTGCACAAGTTTTGGGAAAAACTCAGGGAGCAGTTTCAAAAGCTCTCGAAAGGTACAGAGAAACTGGATCCCATTAAAGAAGAGCAGGACAAAACCGCGAGTAAGCAAGCTCAAGTTAAGGAAGCGATTTGTTAAAAGTTTAAAGCTAAAAGCAGAATTTGTCGCTGCAGATAGAGAGCAAATCTACTAGCGACTCTACGAAGCAGCATTGGGTCTCAAGTTAGAAGCCAATCACCTCAGGGTATGCTTAGAATTCTCTGAAACGTTTTTTTTCAGTGACGAAGCCGGTTTTGCTTCTACAGCAACGACAGAAGCTTGAAAGTTTAGAGACGACCAGGGGAGCTGTATGTATGTATTTATATTGAAACATCGGATATATTTCTGAGGTCATGTTATGGGAGCTATTGGCAGAAAATAGATCTGTATGTTTTTTGACGAACAAACTTGCTTCCAATATAGCTATACATGGGAATGTCAGAAAATGATTCTCACAGAAGACAGTTTTACACATTTCAAGGACCAAAACGCTTCTGTAAAATAAAAACCATTTCTCAATTAGTGGATTGACACCAGAACAATATCATTTAACATGTATTTTAAATTTTAAATTCAGGTGTGCTAGGGCATAACATATATTAAAAAATTACTTTCTATCAAAGATCGCTTTTAAGTTATTAATAACATAATATTCCAATTTTCCCAGTGACGTGTGAAATAGGCCTAGCCAGGTTAGTTTTTCATCGACAAAATAGCCCAAGAATTTCGTGGATGGCAGTTTAGGCAATTTCTCACCGTTCAAGTAGAAATTTAAATCAGAAATGTCCTTCCTTTTATGAAAAATTATGTGAGCAGACTTTAAAGCATTTATGACAATATGATTTTTTCCGCACCAGTCACTAAAACCATGTAGTATTAAGTATGCCAAAGCTCTAATCTCCGCTTTTGCATCCCACCACCATATTTGTATCATCCTTAAACAGGGCTAATTATTGAGACCTGTCAAAGGATATATAATTTTCCAGATAATTGATATAAGACTAAGAATGGTGAGAGGGTGGGACAAACAGAAAAATACTCCAGGTTAAGGAAATTACATCATCGATCTTTATCACCATCTTTCGCCCCATTAAGAAAAAGTAGACCTATCCATTACACGAACCACTTATTCCCATTGCCTCCAGATTTATAACTAAGTGCCTGGAAGCCACACAATCAAAGCTACGTGTAAGGTCAAAAAATGTATCAAACTAGGCAAATTCAGCAGTTGTGGTCTGAGCTGAAGCTATGCTGTCAGGGGTTGAGAACTGATTTGTTTGGAAGTAAGCCTTAATTCTCGACCTGATAACCAATTTACTGAATGATAAATTAGGGGCTATAATTTTCAATAAAATGCCTGTTATCTTTCTTGTGGACTGGGACCACACAAGAAAACTTTAAATTACTTGGAATATAACAGAAATATTAAAGTAATAAACTAAAGGTTGTACAATGGCCTCAATACAGTATTTCATAACAGTTATGGGCACCTCGTCCAGTCTGCTTTATGACTCATTTGGCATGGTGGCAACT
Organism: Kuschelorhynchus macadamiae; assembly: GCA_030620095.1. Lineage (NCBI taxonomy): Eukaryota > Metazoa > Arthropoda > Insecta > Coleoptera > Curculionidae > Kuschelorhynchus > Kuschelorhynchus macadamiae. The sequence continues at coordinate 543,729 of JAUTXW010005151.1, read as the reverse complement.
GTTTTCTTGACTTTGTCCTCATTTATGTCCCAAAAGTATAACCATTTAAGAGAGCTTGCCTTTACTGTACAGTTCACGCTGTGTTCTAAATTGTCAAGATCAATGGCTTTTATAACAATTTGCACTTATTCTGGTTGTATCTTCACAATTTTGTCCCTCGATTTACAGAGTGTTTGATTTGTCAATGTGAGCCTTGTAGAAGCTTTTTTTGTATCTAACATGTTTGAGAATTCCCGCTTCATATTTTTGTTTTATTTCTTCATTGCTAAAGAGTTTCAGCCAAAACATTTCTTTCAGATTATTGGATGCGAGAATGACTTCTTCATCAACCCAATTTGGGTTTTTTGTGGCGAATTTGCGTCTAGTTTTAGGACAAGCGACGTTATATAAGTATGCAAATATCCCGTAAAAGGTGCTCCACGCTTCCTCAGAGGTACTCTTAGTTTATAGTTCAGAGTAGTCATAATCAAACAACATCAAAGTTAGTCTGTGTAAAAACAAACTCAGAATAAATTATTCTTCTGGTGGTGGTGTCCTTCTTTTTGTTTATGTTGAGAACATTAAAGTTTTCGAAATTAAAGGAAGCAATTTGAAGTCTGTGAACAGAGAGTTGAGCATTGAAGTTTTTTCCAGATGCTTTTGGCATATTGGTTGAGCTGTAATCAATACTGATCCTCCTATGGTCGAATATCTAGTAGGTTTATTTGGAAGTATATTTCCTAAATTAAAACTGACAAAGAGGTCTGTTATATGTCTGCCTGAATGACAACTGAAGTCAATATTTATATCCTTATCCAGTATCAGATCTTGGATTGAAATTATGGACAGCATTTAGTGTTTCCAGAAATTTGTTCATACAGGAATCCGGTAATCTATAAACAATGATTGCGATTTGCCTTTTGCCAAGGTTCATTGAGACAGTGCAGAATTCATATATAAAATTAACACCCGTGTAAGATATTTCATTAAAATCTCTGATACTATTCTTTCTTTCTCCAAATACTTCTGAAACCCTACATATAGATCATTCTCGGCCATATGTACTTAAGGCACTAAAACTTCCTAAGTTTACTTGAGGTAGTTGTCCAGTGTTCTCTTAATAGTAGAAAGAGTTAATATTTTGTAATACAAATTCAATATTTTTTATTTTATTTAAGTAACACTGAATATTATAATGCATAATATGAAGGAATTCTAGTCTTTGTTCTTGGCCTACTTGTGATGGTACAATTGGTGCAGTTCTTTTGCGAAAACAAAATACCCATACTGGAATCAATACGTATGTTTTACCTTTTAAACGAAATTCTGATATTGTGTTGGCGTTTAGGTTTACATAAAGGTATAATTTTTGGAAATATGTGATGCATTTTAGTTCTAAAATCTTCCTGAGAGGAGGGCAAACTGAAAATGGAACCAAGGTTCTAGCGTTTGCTACAGGATTTTATAAACGAAAAATTAGATTTAACAATGGGGAACTATTTAGGTTCAAAGGATCGGTTAATACTGTGTTGTTATTTTTATGTTTGTTTATTTCCATACTTTCTAGCAAATTAAGTTTTTTACTGTTTCTTTCTACATGCAAAACTTTAATGTTCTTATCGAAAGTATGGTATTCTCGAATAAAATGTTTAGAGTAATTGAAAATATCTTTATGCTTTTTGTAACTAAATTTATCTCATTAATTGATTATGTATTCTGCCTTTTAGTCCAATATAAAATTTTGAACAGGTTTCGCAATTTAATTTGTCATGTAAACACCGGATTTATTCTGTTTTTGATATATTTCTATTAAAGATGATGGGGGTATAATCGGGAATAATTTGTTCCCCAGTATACCGCCATCTGATGTTATACTATTAGTTGAAGAACTTCTTTCAAAAAATAATGTTAATCCAACTTATAAGCAGGATATCTTAAAGATATTGTCGATCTGTTTGGATCAAAATTATTTTGAATTTAACGAGACTATGTATATAAAACAAAAATCCCTGATGAAGCCTGGTGCAATCAATGGCGCAACGTTGGATATTTATGCATAACGCATATTTAAAATGTTCTGTGCCCAAATAATTTAAACATGGCAGTTAATGTTTGTAGATTTTTGCCGATTGGTATATATTTTGTAATTCTGGGAAAACATTTAGTCGATAATATTTACTTGTAGATAAAGGAGAAAAAACGATCGGTCTTTGTTTCCCTCCCTTTTTTCGTTTCGTAAAAATATTACTTTGGAAACCCATAGCTTTTCCTTAAGACGATTATGGTTGGCACTAAGTTTCTAATATAACCGAAGATATGGCCATAAAGTACAGATTTAACAGCTTATATAATACCTTTCAGAAAGTCTTATCAAAATATGAATATACCGTTTAGGAAAATCGCGAGTTAAGTATGAAATATTAGGGTTTGGCCAGCTGGCTTTCCTATCGACCGATAGCTTTAAGTTAAGCCTCAGATTCCCATCTCCGGACACCGATAACTTTCTTTTCAGATTTTACACGAAATGGACTTGATATTCGTACACTCTGAATAATAACGCGGAGCCAATTCTGGTATATAATATCAGTCATTCATTGATTTTTTTTGGAAGTAATCTTACTGAATAATAAAATGTTGATAAGCGCGGATTAGCTTGTAACGGTTTAATTTTGTTATAAGTGCATTTCATTGGTATATAATATCAGTCATTCATTGATTTTTTTTTGTTATTAGGAAGTATTTAATCCAAAAATATTGGTACACACAGTGTAACAAAGTAGTTAAGTTTGTAACTACCAAATGGTACAAGTTTAGCGTTCGAATCATATATATCGCCAAAAAAAAATCAGTTCAAATATAATTGTTGTATTTATTTAATTTCGCCGAATTTAATAATTATATACTGTATAAGAAAAACTTAGCATTTAGCAAATAGCATTTTAGACAAACTATTTATTTCCCATATATTTTACAGAGTAGATATAAATTAAATTTTATTAATTTTGAAAACCTGTTTTCGAGTCCTTTATGCAAGTCTTGGGATTTTCGTTTTCCTTGGCTAGATATGCTGCATTTTTAGATTCGAGCGTATATTTTGTATATCTCTTCTGTCGCTGTAAAAAAAAAACAAATCATTAGTACTCCAATAAATTTTTTGATATAAAGTCGATATTATGTATTAATATTGAACTGTAAATACTTGTATTAAAAAAAAAAAGGTTGCCTTGATAAATATTTCTTTTCAGATATACATAGGATTATTTTTAGACTATAGATACTATATATACACCACTTCATACTTTCTCTTAAATCTACATTTTATTATTCGTCTTCCCTTTTGCTGTGAATATGTAACATATAAAGGCATTTTCATTTAAGTTAGACATAAATAAACCAAAGGTATTTCTCGATTCGATATCAATATTCTTACCTTTTTTTCCTGAGACTATATAAACTACAGCCTTCTTATAATTTCTATAAATGTTTGATGTTCCGAAATTCAGATCGACTTTTGTTTTGTCCATAGTTGCATAATTACTTGGAGCCTATTATAAACTGAAATTTCGTTACGTCTGCGTCTGATGCATTTCCTGAAATAAATAGTTAATTATTGTGTAAATAAATTCCTATTTTATGGTTAAATAATGAGTTTATACAGTTGGGAAAATTCTATTAAATTAAACTCAACTTACGTTCCATTTTTATGGCATTTAACTACTCCTGCATTAGCACATAATTTTTTTGACTCTTTCTAACTCCACTCCGGACTAATATTTGACTTTTCTGAGTGGTCCTTTTCCATTAGTACTAGAGTAATTAATTAAATATTATTTGTTTATTTACGTTTCTATTTCGCCTAGGCGTTGCTTTTAAATTTCAGGTTAGTTGTTTCTGCCAATGTTATTATTGCGTCGTCTGGGAACTTTTCGGTTCTATTCGGCTTCCATGTTAACTTATTCTCGAAACCCTTCATCCGGTGCTTCCTCATATCAGGAGCGCAGGCATCTTTTCCCTGTTGCCAAGTGTATTCCTGCATTATTTCCTGTATCTTTCTCAACCAATGGAGAGTCGTTTTTCTTGTCTAACATGTTAATCATATCCTTGTTTTATTCCGATTATGTGCTCTTTTGGCAAGGTTGTTAGCACCTGACATATTCTAGCCAATGGTATTCCGCCACCTTAGTTAACCAAAGTTCTAGATGGAAAGGAAGCTGGGGGAATACATTTTTCACTTTTCTGGTCACCTGCAGATAACCCACAGGTCTTCAGCGCGAGTCCGAGGAAATAATCCAGGAAAATCTTGGAAATCCGTTAGCGGGATTTTCCTCAACACCGCAATAGTTTTTCGGGCACATTATAGTTTGCACTGTGAGTGTTATTTTTCGTGCTAGAAAATCTCTCTAAGAGAGGATTTTATCCGAAGATTGGACCAGACCGCCATTTTCCATGCCCTTGTACTTGGCACGTGAAACCACTTTCTGACTAGAACTGAGTGATCCTATTGGATAGGTAATTTGCTTTAATATCATTTATCCTGAAAAGGGTATTATTATTATTTTTTTTTTCTTAAATTTTGCTTGATTTTCGATTTCGTAATTTGTTAACTTTTCTCATTTTTTTTCTGGAATTAACTTTTGCTCGGGTGAGACGATTATTTTTTTGATGCAACAGGGGCTAGCTTTTATATTTTTTTTGAAATCTTAAATATTAAATGCAAGTGTAACGAATTCATACGAAGACACATTTTTAGTTTGAATTTCGTCGAACGTCTTTTACCTCACTAATTTAATTAATTTTCTTATTATATTAACCATATTTTGTGGATCGTAAATTGGCGCTATTTTATTTTAAAATAAAATCACAATATTTAAGCAGCTTGCATAGTGTGATTTGATTACTGCATTCGTTCTTTTTAATAGATAATAAACAGATTAATAAATGGCTTGCAGAGGTTTTCAGTAACAATTAAGTATGACGTAAATTGCTTTTCTTTTAGTTTATGGTATTTTTTTTTGCATTTTGATTTGCCGCTGGAAAATAATTAGTTAAATAAAACCCTTTTTTAAGCTGGTTATATTATAATTTAAATATATTTGGGCCTTTTGATTTTTCTTATTGCTGCCTTATTATATCTATATTTTTTGTAAGTATTCTCACAGCGTTTCGCTTAAATATTTGGTATTCTTCAGGTCTTTACATACCTTCTTTTGTTAAGATTTTGCTATTTTTTAAAATTTTATTCTCATTTCTATTTAAATTGGCCGAGGTCAGTCTAAATTTTCTATTTATTTTATACGGGAAATTGTTGTAGTAATCGATTTTGTTACAAATTTATTTATTGTAAATTGAATTTAGTTTTATTGGAGTAAGTTATAATAATGTGCTTATATTCTTCTTACCCAATGTTTCTATTAGTTTTAGGTCATCATCAGGGCCTAAATTTTTTTTAAGTATTAGAATTATTTCTACTTTATTACATATTGCTAATTTAAATCATTCGGATTCAGTCGAAACCTTGTATTTATTTTAGTGTTAACGCTGGTTATTGAGATTATATTTGATAAAGTAAATTTTAGAATTTTCCTTTTCGATCTTAGTTTGTATTTGTGGATTTGTTGGATTTATTGACACAACGTTTCAACTGAATTTTCGATACCCATCAGGGTATTTTGTGCTTATTGATGGTATCTTTAGTGATTTCATTTTAAATTATTTTATTGTATTTTTTTTTATATTCTTGCTTGCGGTTTTAATTTATTTAAAGAAAAATTCTGATTAGTGTCTTGAAATTAATTAAATATTTTTTTTGTATTTCTCTGTAGTACTAAATTTTTAAAATTAAATTATTGTTCTGACACTTCAGTTAATTTTGAATCAGTAGAAACCTTTTGAGGATTTTTTTGAATTAATTAAAATTATTTGGGTTTTCGTTATAGACTTTGAATCACTATGACAAATTCTAGAAAATGTTTGTTTTCATAGGGTTCAAGTCAGGGGCCAACTGTAAGTCACAGTCCTAATTTCAAGTCAGGGGCTAATTGCAACTGCAAGTCACAGACATAATTTCAAGTCACGGACTTAACTTCAAGATTCGGGACTAATCCCATGTCACGGGCCTAGTTTGCAGTTAGGAGGTGTGCTGGATTTAGTGACACTTATTGTTTACATTTTTCTTTTATACCGTAACCGATAACACACTTATTGTTTACTTTTTTTCTTTTATACCGTAACTGATAACACACTTATTGTTTATATTTTTCTTTTATACCGTAACGGATAAATAGATTTTTTTACTTTATTTGTGTGTTTTATTTAGCTCACTCTTTTGTCTGTCCGAATAACTTTTTAGATTTTATTAAAATTCTTTTAAAGTATCAAGAGGAAGCAAGTGCCGCGAAGATCAAGGGGCTTTCCAATTTAAGTCATAATAAATTGGTGGCGCTCATTTTTTTTTCTCTCTTTTTCTTTTTTTAAGATTTCTTAAGTTTTCCCACGCCCTACTCTCCGGGTTAATTGAGCTAGGACATCTACATTGCACGCTCTGTTGACCATGAGCTGTAATCTTGATACCTTTTTGTGATTGAAATAATTTAAAATAAAACAGTAATAATAAGTATTATTAAATAAGAGCGTAGCAATCTTGTACCTTGGTTTTAAGAAAATCCAGGGTTACAAGCTAAATAAACTGCCGGTCACATATAACGCAAAAAAAATTACACAAAATAATCTCTGAAATATTTTCCCAATGAAATAAGATATTTAAGTGCAATTTTAATAGTAAGCGTTACATATTTCTCTTTGGGGGTTTTTAAAAGATAAATTAACCCTTCAAATACTGATATTGCCATACGGCAACGCTCAACTTGCGGTTCTCTACAATCGTTTGAAACTGGATAACGACTTTTTGGAACAAGATGGCGCTATAACAGAGATTTAACACATTGTTTGTTTAGGTTATATTACTTTCGTTACGGGTGGAAGTAAAATTTGAGTGAGCTTTTTTGCTGGCAAAAAAGGTGTTTTTTATAATCTATAAGTTTTAAAAATGGCATAAATGGATATGATGCTTTTTATAATATTAGATAACGTACAAATAAAATGATACATTGGTTTTGATAACAAAAGTAATTTGGTTTTTGAACATAAAGTTGTCTGTTGCCATATGGCAACGTTGTTAGTACCTTCACTACATGTAACAACTAAACTTCTTATCTGGTTTCCGGGGGGATTTAACACTACAGGAGGCTCATGCAATTGCTTACGCTGATGACGATAACAATGCTACATATATTTATATAACATGTGCCTGATCCACATGCGCTTGATCCCGAACCGACGAAAATTCCGGAGATGTGACCGCGATTTGCTGTTGATAAAAATAATCAGAACGAACTTATAGATTATAGATTTTCTAACCAGAGTTTCCCCCTGTTTCTGTCTTCTTTTGTATAAAAATTGACTAGTTCTGTATGAGCCAACTACAAACAGTTATAAAAGGCATAAAAAGACTTTCTTCTTGAGGGGGTCGATGCCGAATGTTAGACTTTCGCCAGTGATGCATTTTGCTATTGTTCGTCTTTTCTGTTAGGTCTTCACCTAGTGCCTATGGGCTTTTGCTGGTACCGATCCACCTATGTATATAACAAAAGTAACATAATTAATTTGTATAGTCAAAAGCAGTGTTATCGTGCGGGTCATATGTTTTATAAACGACAAACCTTTTAAGTTTGTTTTTCTTTTATTACATGTAATCATATCCTCCGCATAAAATCCGGAAGATGAATTAGATAGACCTATGATATTTTCATATGAAAAAAGAGGATAAAGATATAAATACCAGCAGTTGCAAAAATCTTTGAGCGATGTCATTTCAAAGTCAGATTAACAAGTCAGTGACAAAATGAGTAAAAGAAAACAATTTTCGGGTTTTTTGCATCCACAAGCGAAAAAAATGGTATTAAATCTAATAAAATATTACCAAAATGAAAATTCACCGTCCAATATCCAGGAGACAGTAGCAAAAGCTCTGGGAATCGATATAAGGACTGTGCAGAAAATTGTGAATGAAAAAAAGCATAATTTACTACCGAAGAAAATTAAGAAATGTACACGAAAAAACCAAAGACAGAAGACTTAAGTGACAATGTAAAAATGGATGTTGGTGATGTAATTTATGCAAGTTTCAAAAGAAACTTTAAAAAATCGAGGCATATTGAAAATTGGACTAAAATCGTTGTCAAAATTAATAAAAATGTTGGGTTTTCGATATAAAAAGGACTGTATGTAAAGTGGTATTTTTAGACGAGAGTTGGATATTTTCTAATGGGAGTGGTTCGAAATCTTGGCAGGACGAGTCTGTAAAAAGTGTCAAGAGAAAAAAGGGATGTGGGACGGGAAAACGGTTCATCATTTTGCATGCAGGTTCTTCAACAGGATTTCTCCCAGGTGCAAGTTTACTGTTTTCTTCAACAACCAAAAGTATGTACTACCATGATAATATGAATGTGAACTGTTTGAAAAGTGGTTAAAAGAACAACTGATTCCAAATTTAGATGATGGAAGAAAAGTGATATTTATGACTGGCTAATAAAACAAAAACAAAATCCTTTACCCAATATGCTGAAACTAGAACTTCTTTTAGTGGCAAAATCTATTAAAAAACCAAGAATATATGCCGTAGATGAAATATTACGGGAAAATGGACATAAGGTTTTACGACTGCCGCCATACCATTGCCAGTTTAACGCAATAGAATTAATATGGGCTGGGGCAAAATCATATTACAAAAAACACGGGACGATGGTCCTACATCAGATGAAGTGCAAATTGTTTGGCAAGATTCATTAAATTATATTACGCCGGAGTACTGGAAGAAATCTGTGGAGCATACGGAGAAATTAATATGGGATTGGTGGAATCGAGAACGAGTTCTAGATGTCGAAATAGCACCAATGATCATTGCGCCATTTGAGGACGACTGAGAAGATGAGGACTTTTTAAGTGATGATGATATTTTTTAGTCTATAATATTAAAAAGTTTCTGAAGGATTATATTAGTCTTTGACGTGTATAAATCATAAATTGCATTATGAATATCCATTTTTGCATTGTAACTTAAGTCTTTTGCCTTTGGATTTTTTCGTGTACATTTCTTAATCTTCTTCGGAAGTAAATTATGTTTTTTCTCCATGCACAAGTTTCTGTACATTCCTTATACCGATTCTCAGAGCTTTTGCCACTGGCTCCTGGATATTAGCCAGTGAATTTAGAATGAATTTTTTTGCTTACTTTTTTAGTACATTTGTAATTTTGTAGGCAATAAATAAATAATTATAGAATACTTGTTCCAATTTTAAAGCGTCTTTAAAATAAGTAAATTTTTTTACTAATTATCAGACAAAGGGTGTTTTAAAATCAAGTTACACGCCAAAACTTCAGAATCTCTAATGGAACACCCTGTATATTATTTTATTTTAAGAATCTACATGAAATTCTGATCATATTTTATTAAGCATACCCAATCCCTACCTGTTTTTGAGATAAAAAAAATGTGAAAATGGAAATTTGGCTTTAAACAAAATTAACTCATTTCCCTATGAATAGTGAAACCTGGTGGATTATTTTAGAACTCCTATAGAAACTGTAATGTACTGACAATGAACTGTGTCACTTTTTAACATATTGTTGAGAGTTACTTTTTTCCTGATAAAAATGCTTTCACAAAGAGAAAGAATAGAGATTCTTATGATGTTTGGATGGGGAGATCGCCAAAGAAATCTTGACGAAGTATGTGAACTTTTTAATAATACGCATCCCGAGCGAGGACAAGCAATTGCAAAATCCAGAGTTAGCAAAATTATCAAAAAATTTAGTGATCATGGTTGTGTAAAAGATCTTCCCAGGACAGGTAGGCCAAAACTAGATGATGATATGAAATTGAATGTTTTACTCAGTTACAACGAAAATCCACATTTACCTACAAGTCAAGTAGCATTAGATTTAAACCTTAGTCAATCATTGGTAAAAAATATTCTTCACACGGCAAAGTATCATCCCTACAAAATAAGAGTAATCCATGAATTAAATGAAGACGACTTTGACCGCCGAATTGAGTTTTGCGAAAGTATGCAAAAGCGGTGCAACCTGGATCCATTCTTTTGTAGAAATATTTTATTTTCCGATGAAGCCACCTTTTTTCTTAATGGTACTGTCAACCGACAAAACCGTAGATATTGGTCTACAGAGAATCCCCATTGGGCTCAAGTGGCTCAAACGCAATATCCCGAGAAAATCAATGTTTGGGCTGGAATATTTCAAGATAGAATTATAGGTCCCTACTTTTTCGACGTAAATTTAACCGGCGAAATTTATCTTGATTTTTTACAACTCGAGTTGATTCCTGCCTTAGCTCAATTGTATCCAGGTAATGAGCCCGATATGCCTACTCCAGCAATATGGTTCCAACAAGATGGAGCACCACCTCCCTACGCGCTACCTGTCCGGCAGTATCTCAGTGAAATATTTCCTCACAGGTGGATAGAACGTCGTGGTCCCTACGAATGGCCGGCCAGGTCCACGGACTTAACTCCCCTAGATTATTTTCTGTGGGGATATTTAAAGAGCAAAGTTTATTTGAACAGACCTCCTAATATCGATGCGCTGAAAAATCATATAAGAGATGAAATCCCACCTACAACAAGAGTTCATCAATCGATTAGGATATTGTCAGGAAGTGAACGGACAACAGTTCCAGCATTTATTACGTTAAAACTCATCATTTAGAATTCTAGACTATCGTTGTTAATCGTTATTAAAAAAATTTTGTAAAACAGTTTTCCCATTTTTTTATCTTAAAAACAGTTGACTTTAGGGATAGGGTATGCTTAATAAAATATGATCACAATTTCATGTAGATTCTTAAAATGAAATAATATACAGGGTGTTCCATTTAAGATTCTGAAGTTTTGGCGTGTAACTTGATTTTAAAACACCCTGTATATTTCAAGACATTTTTGAATCATAAATCCTAAGGAACTATATAACTTTTATATGAAACTTTTTTACCCAACTTGTATAGTTTTTGACATATCTCAAGGTTTCCAGACTTTATGCCCTCATTGTATATATAGCCTGTATTTTTCGCATGGATGGCCCTTAATTTTTGACAGAAATTTGAAGAAATCGGATAAGTAACTTTTTAGCTATGTCGCGAACAGACAGACTGAATGACAGACATACCTACAGACAGACGGAATTGAGAAAACATGTTTTCCGGCATCTAGGGACCCTTAAACGTAAAGATCTGAAAAAATCTCACGAGAGAAGTAATAACTAATTATCTTGTATTTTTAACAAAAGTGTATAATATTTTTTCAAAATAAAATTTTTTTGTTATCACAATACAAAAAAAAATACAAGTTTTCTTTGCACAGGGGTAGCCCGCATTTAAATAAATGACACTGTATAAGTGGTTAGGTTTTTAGGTCAAGCTGGGCTCATAAGTGTTGGTGATTGATAAAAAAATATCACCTCCATTAACTGATTGTTCTACTGATTCCAACCACCTTCCGACTTTCTTAAGGCGCTTGCCACTTTGTGTATTTTTGTTTTTACCAACCAAAAAATTTTAACAAAATACATATTTAGCGAATTTTCTTATTTAGTCCCTTTTTAATATATAAAATAATATTAAGTGGCTATCTTAATAATATTGCGTAATATAATAAAACGTCTTTCTCCCTGTATATTTGTAAATAGCCCATCGAGATATAATAGCTTGATAAAAGAATCACATAACATTTTGGTATTCACTGTGTTTTCTGATTTGATTCTCAAAGTTGGTGACCTTTGGACCCGCGCGATAAGACCGCATTCGACTATATCAAGTAATCTTCTTCTTTAAAGTTGTATTTCGATGGTTTTTTACGATGTCAAGATATAGTTGGCGCATTACCTTTCTGGAATGACGTCACGCTGGTTTCAAATAACGTATTTCTTATATTATTTATATTTCAGCGATGATTCCTAACCTAAACGTATGCAGTGATGTAGATAGGAGGGGTGCGTTCAGCACTGGCTAAAGCGAATTTAAAATTGGCATTTTCTGTACAGAAAGCGCTGCAACTTGTCGAAAATGGCTGGCAAAAAATTAACACTCTCATTGCCATAAAAAAACCCTCATTTTGCACACTTAATACAAAAATAACTATTATAACTTCAAAAACTAAAATTATTTTGCAAATAAGACTTTACTAATATAAATTCATTCATCTTAGTCTTATTCTTTGTTTGCAATGTAATAAATTGACGCCAGTTACCCATTTTCATCAAAATTATTTTAATTCTCAATTACAGACAATACTGAAAAAATATTAAGAAAAGAGGAATAACGAACGATGAATCCTTTACCTCCAGAATGTTTCAAAAACAAAAAGAGGTAAAAACAAAAATCACAGATTACTTAAAGAACAAAATAAGAGATATGATCTATTGCGTGTATGCTAAAAATGAATATATTACAATGCAGACTTTGCTTTAAAAACTAAAAGAGAGAAATTAATGTATAACTAACTAACTTTAAAAATAAAAACTACTCCCCTTCACTGTCTTCAGAATCAGAACTAAATTCTTCATCGTCACTGCTGTCTTCGTCGGTACTAATTACAAGTGGCGCAATGTCTGAAGCATCACATATCTGTATTGTCTTCCAAGCTTCTTGGATTACTCTTTCTGTGTGGCTGACATAATTTTTCCAATGCTCTGAAGATACTTCATTTATCGCTTTTTCCCACATGGCCAAAACTTCCGATGGTGTCCCCTTCAGACTAGCAATGTATTGGTCGTATTTCCTCTTACACTCAGACCATACCATTTCAATAGCATTAAATTGACAATGGTATGGAGGAAGTCTTAGTATTTTGTGGCCCAAAGGTTTCACATATTCGTCAAGGTAGAATGTTTTTTCAATGTTACAATTTTTTTCTACAATGCTCCATATTTCATCCTTCATGGCCCTCTCTGGGAAGTCAATGTTCTTTTCTTTTAACCATCCAATCAATCTCTGCTTTGTCCATGATTTTCTTGGAATATCCTCTAAAAGGCCGGAATGATAGCTTGCGTTGTCCATCACTATCAAACTTTTTGGAGGAAGATTTGGTACCAGCTGATTTTTAAACCAATTTTCAAAATTTTGCTTGTTCATATTGTCATGATAATCTCCGCTTTTTAGTCCACTTTTAAATATTAAACTGGCCCCCTTAATAAATCCTTCCTTTGATCCAGCGTGAACTACAATATATCGATGACCTTCACTAGCTTTTTTAGAACTTGTAGCCATAGTGTTATCCTGCCAGCTGTTTCTAAACGAACCTTTACTAAAAATCCAAGTCTCATCAATAAGTACGGTGGTATAAGCATCTTGTCCTAGATTTTGATTTTTGTCATATTCCCTCAAGAAATTGATTCTCTTGTGGACGATGTGGGGCAAATCCATCAGGTATTTTCTATTATTTGATTTCTTCCACTTAAAACCAATACCTTTTTCCGTATTTTCTTAGCGAGGTGATGGAAAAATTAAAATATTCATTTATCTCTTTTAGTTTTTTAAGCAAAGTCTGCATTGTAACATATTCATTTTTCGCATACATGCAGTAGATCGTATCTCTTATTTTGTTCTTTAAGTAATCTGTAATTTTTGTTTTTACCTCTTTTTGCTTTTGAGACATTCTGGAGGTAAAGGATTCATCGCTCGTTATTCCTCTTTTCTTAATATTTATGATTGTTGTATGGCTAAGTTTTGTTGCATTTGAAGCTCGTTCAATTATATTATCAGTTTGCGGAAGGATTCCATTTTTAGCTTGCTCTTTTTCCAATTGAAAAAAAGCCAAGATATTCAAAACTATTAGCTGTGATTGCTGATTATATCTTCGCGGCATCTTGCAAAAGTTTAAAAAGAATCACAACAAATCAATGTCAATTTTGACGAATATATTCTGAAAGACACATAACCAAAACCGGCATTGACTGTTGTAAAGAAACGACAATGAGTTTTTTCAAAATGTTTTTGTCACTGTCAGTTAACATAAATCAAACAAAAATAACCAAAAATGACGTCATTCCAGAAAGGTAATGCGCCAACTATACCAACATGAAAGAAAAATTACTAGTCCAAAAAATACGAAGCATGACTCCAATTTTTTTGGTAAAAAATTCAAGAAAAACAAAAAGTAAGTTTGTTTTACGTCTCTTTATAATTATTTGTAATAGATTCATAGAGAACCAATGAATTTTTATGGAAAAGAAGAAAGAAAAAAGGAAATTGGGTTTAGGATGTTTAGGGATTTTCAGGACGACTAACTCAAATGAACAATTTTAAGCGTGTACGTTCATTCACGAAATTAAACTACTCTTTTTGTAAATCCCTTTTAGATATTACAAGTTTCACTGCTACATTTTTACAAAAAAGCGTGCTCAATCTTATTTTTGATATCTTTCAAGTTAGCACTCATCAACTTCTCCTTTAAATCTTATTTCAATAATTTATGTCTATGTGAATAGGTAATTAAATAAGAATCTACAAACTAATAATCGGCTACATCGCAGCTTATTAAAATACGCAAATTCAATGCAGAGCTTTACTTCTTTAATCTCATTTTGTTATCAGCCATTCCTCCTGATGTTTTGATATTCCAAACATCATAAACCAAAGGAAAGGAAATTCAATCAGGTTATTAAATAGGGTTGCACGTACCGCTCTCTTCGTGAAAACACGGATTTCCCGCAGTTTCTTTTCAGATTTTCTCACTAAATACACCTTATGCACGTACGCTCCACGTGATAAAATACCGCCGATCCGTGGATTTCTATCATACCTTTCATTCAATGAACTTTTAAAAATTGTTCGGGGAACTTTGTAGGCGACCCAGATATGAAGTTAAACTAATAAGGCAATGTTTATGAGGACGGAAGTAATTTATTTTTTAACACGCTGAAAGATAGTAGAAAACTGAAAAAGTTGTCAAAAATGACACTAAGTGTATCCCTCATATCTGGCAAGAGATCATCTGGTTATTATTTGTTTTTTTAAACAATAAAAACTGCATTTTGGATAATACTGAGGGGTAAAAACTCAACGCTGATAGATATCCTGTAATTTCTAGGATGTATTTATTGTGCACTAGAAATCGACATTCTAAGAGTTTTACGCATTACTGCCTTTATTATGAGAAATAATATAAGAATATTTTATAAAAAACAAATATTTATTGCCCAAAGCAAAATCATTTACAAAATGGTATACACTAAAATGAAAGAAGGTCCGTCCTGTAACATAAACTACATAATCAAAAAGAATACATTTTTTTTTGGAAATATTGATAACATATCTGTATCTAACTAGGCTTTCAGAAATGCATTCACAAACAAATTCAAATATATAAATATAAAAAATGAGATGTAAGCATTTTAGAGTCATTAGCGTCAGTATTTTGTTGATGCAACTCTTTGAGGCATGTTGGACACAGAGGCGGCTATGCCTTTACAACGATATTTTGTTTCTTTTCATTGATGTTTTTGTGCACAATCTGCATTTCTGAAAAACTGAATTCTTTTTTGATTTAGGGCCAGGGACTCCTGAAATTGTCGTCTCAGGCCAATGTCTCATTAATTCCTTTAATATTAACGTAGCTTGTGTGTGACCTATTATCGTGTGTTCTATGCAATATTATATCTTTTCCTTCCAAGTTAGGAGGAGTCCTGATCACCGATTTGATAAGAGCATTCTCTAAACTGTAGGATGTGACATCTAGTAAATATAAGGCTTTTTGTGGATGATATTCTGGCCTCAGTACCACGTGACAGGATGATATCTTGTCATTTTTAAAGAATTATCATAAGAAACTTCACTTTACCATGGAAACTGGATCGGATGGTAAAATTGATATTATAGATACCGTGGTCTACCTAACCGAATGGACATATTTTGACTAACTGGTACATAAAACCAAGCAGCTCTGCAGTGACGGCTCGTCCTCTAAAATTCACCCTTCCCCCAAACCGGTCAAACATCATGTGTGATTTACATATTTTTACGTGAAAATTACGGTTAAAAACTTGGCTAGGAAACACTATAGCACAAGAGTTGGATTGGGTATCTTGCATATCCATAGAACAATGTAATCAATAAATTTGCTGCAGGAAAAAAAGTGGACGTTATTTTATAACTATTTATTAGAGGCTGTTTTTTTTTCACTAGTATGTTAAAAAAATATGGGTATTTATGTTGTTCTCATACATTTATAATAAAATATATTAATAAACAATTTTTTTAAAATAAAAGAAGATTTAGATTTTCGAAAAAATAATGACTGTAAGAAACGCATTATTTAGGTTAAGTAACTTGTCGCACGAATCGTCTTTTAATGACAATTTAATTAAAATTAAAAATATTATTCCAAATAATAATAATTGTCCAGTTAATGTCATAAATCAAATTATTACTAGATATAAAGTTACTTTAAATAAAGTTTAAAATTCACCTTCGTCTGCTCTGTGTTTTTCTTCAACTTTTTCTATGTTTCGTGTCGTATTTTAGATTTGTGGCCACCTATGTTAATTGTATTGTAATTTTATTTATTATTTTATGTTGTTTTTATTCAATTCTGTGTACTACAGCGCTTTCTTGGTGTAGTAACACTATATGCGATACATCCCTAATTCTAAAATATCTGACTTCATATCGGTTTCCTATATCAGTCGGAAATAAAACAATGTTTAAATTAGGATCTAGAAAGAAATTAGTGTTTATTTGCTACGATTTCAAACACTGTTATTTAATGTGTCTTAATGTGTTTTCGATTATGTTTGTTCCTAATTGGGTTAGGAACAATTTTTGACATTAGATAGGTTTTTTCTAGTACAACCGAATATAATGTGTCTCCTTTTTCTATATTATAAACCCTTAAGAAAATGGTAATTAACCACGAAACGTTGTGACAGAAAATTCTATATTCGCCCTCTTCTCACTAGAAACCTCTACATTGATTGACTGATAGGGTGGTATATAAATTACTGTAAATATAATATTACTTTCTTATACCATCTTATTGTTTTGCGGGGACTGCAATGGGTTGCGGTCATTTGATCACCCCGGTCGATACCAGATATATATATGTATATATATATATATATATATATATATATATATATATATATATATATATATATGTGATATATCAACCTCTTCAGTTTTTAATTTTTCTATATCTGTTAGTAGTAGAAATCATAGGAGGAAGGTTTTTCGTTGTTATAACCAGGATGGCCCTTGTGTCTTACCATTTAGAAACATAACCCCTTTTTTTTAGCACCCAGTAGTGTCCGCTGCTTTTTAACTTTTTTTTTACTAAGTCTACCGGATTGCCTTTTCACTGCCTGCTGGATCTTAATGTGCCATTGGTATGCGCCTCA
Source organism: Kuschelorhynchus macadamiae (assembly GCA_030620095.1). NCBI lineage: Eukaryota > Metazoa > Arthropoda > Insecta > Coleoptera > Curculionidae > Kuschelorhynchus > Kuschelorhynchus macadamiae. Next base: position 526,287 of record JAUTXW010005151.1, on the reverse strand, counting down.
TAATTCACAAGCTTTTCTGAAAGCAGGACACTATTGTAAGAGTTATCCATATACAGATCATAACTATTCATTAGATAGGGTCTCATAAGTCTAAGCACTAGTGCTTCAATTTTAGTATTTCCCATTGTATTTCCGTGAGTCGTACCACAATACCTCCTTGTTTAGTGAGTAACCATCCAAGGATGTTACTCCGAAAAATTTTAATCCGTATCTGCCTGTTTTTATTTTTTATATAAGTTCAAAAGGCAAGCCTACCTCGGAAATGCAACAAAGACTCGTCTGCAGAAAGTTCTTCTTTTAGCTTGTAGCTAGCTTGATATTAAGACGACAACTACCTATAACAGGCTGTACCTCTTATTGTATTTTTTTAATGTATATTAGAACAGCCCAGTACTCTTAGTATGTTTTCAAGTGTTCTTGCCGACATCATCTAAGAAAAAGTTGGGTGAAAAAATAATATATCTTTATAGAGAAACAGTTACAATCTGCCTTGAAAGAGACACAACCCAAAAAGCCTTCATTTCGTATGTTGTGATTGAGCGAAAACTAGCGGAGGAACTATATCTTCTTTTTGGTCTATTTGGCACAGATTTTGTCTATATTTGTTTGAACACTCAAGTAATAAATTCCACTATCTGTGGTATAAAATAGCATTCAAAAACCTCTAGCGGTGTGGCATTAGCACCTATATTAATTTTGAGCCCAGTGGTGCTATTATAAAAAAAATATTTAAGAATCGGAACGGTTGTAGTCTGTATGTAGTCAGTTGAGAAGGCAGATTCAGATCCTAAACTTAAAAGAAAAAACAAATGAAAAATAAAGTTAGAAGCAGTGCAATTAATATCCACCTGATAGACCGTTGCTTACTCCGGGATATACGGTTGAAGCTCATTCTGGTTTTGAAATTAGTGGTCTTTCCCGTTATACACCGTCGAGAAGGCAGACTCAGATCCTGAATGATTTTGCTATGGTTTGGAGGTATATTTATATAAAAAGGAGCCGCAAGAAAAATACGCATATTTGACCCCCTAATCGCGGGTTCCCATGTCGGCTGGTGTTCTCGCGGTTTCTATACTGTCTAGTATGCGTCAAGGTTGAGGCTTTGTATTCCTGGACTAATTCCCTTCAAAACGGTTTTTTAAAATTCTGATTATGTTTAACGTTCAATCTAAGAAATAATTACTATAATTAAAAAAAATAATTTTAATTTTTCGAAAAGACCTGGGGTCGGGTCTGTTTCACTACAAAGATCACGCTCCTTTATTTTAAGAGTTCCCCAACATGTAACGATTATTAGAAGAGTTCTTTGCCTTATAACTTAACTAAATTATGGTTAATTGTCTTGTCGCGCGACGATCCTTTTCTGCGGCTAATCAAGTAAGCTTTGACCTCGGCGAGCCATTCGTCAGAATCAAATCTTTTGTTTTTTGTGTATTTTCAGACATTGAAACACATGAAATTCATCCGATTGTATTAACCCCTCTAGACACTATTCGGTTCGTTTTGTCTATTGGATTCGTTCATTCGATTCGTCCATTCATATGAATGAATGAATAGGCAAATCAACGAATGGTCAAATATTTCATCTACACGATTCATCAAACCTACTCAACATCTAAATCTTCAAACAATTTTAAATTCTTATGTGTATAATACCCTATACCTATATCAAGTACTTTTCGAGTGAGTCAAATTGCACTGTGCAATTACCTTTGAGTATTAAATTTCTTATCCAAGGTGGCTGTGAAATAAAGAAACACCATAGCTGCCATTCTTTTCTTCACCTTCTATTTTTTAAAGTACTTTAGTTCAGAATTATTGTTTTGTTCAATGTACGAAAAAAAAAACAAGTTATTAGAATTTGCAAACATACTGCTCAAAACTGTTTTTGCAAATGGTGTATTTAACGTTTTGCGGTCATCAAATATAAGTACTAAGGAAGGACTGGGTTTTTGAATTTCACATGATACTAAATTAACTAACTAAAAATAATTAAGTTTTTAACATATAAAAAAGGAATAAAATGCCTATGATATGTTATCTGTAAGGCTAAGCACATTTTGTACTTGGCAGCAATGTAAATTGAGTAAAAACGAAAAATTAGTTAACCTTATAAATATAAATAAACTTAGCTACAAAAGGTTATTTCAAAATGACTGTTTTTTGATGTTTTCACACGCTGTATAACTGATCATTGTTTATTATTTACTAATTTTGCCAGTCTACTTAAATAGGTATTTATCAAGGACACTACTGAGTAGCTTCAACTGTCATTACGCCACAAAACACTTTCAAATAATATTCAAACATAAAACAATCCCCTTAACTCAAAGAGAAACACGAAATAGAACTAAAACTACATGAGTAATAAGAAACCAAGAAAAAAAGGTCATCTATAGACAAGGTCTTCAAAACGTTGTTTATTAAGTTCATGGCATATACGAATTCTGTTATGAAAAATCTAACGGGGTGAGTTCAGGCGATCTCGCCGACCATCTGACTAGCCCATTTGTACCTATCCAATGGTCGCCGAATTTTTCTCTATTGGTAGTTAGTCACTACTTTGGAATTGTGAGCAGATGCCTCATCTTTCTGAAAATATACTTGATTATAATAAACAATGGGTAAATTGTCCATAAAATCCTCTATTGTATTTTGGAGGAATTGCAAATTAATGTTCTGCATCCAGGGGCTCATACAAAAATGGGACCTATTTTTCGAGTTCCTAGTACTCCAAACCAGATGTTAACACCAAATCTCGGGATTCATCTGAAAAAAGATTTATTGTCCAGAAATTGGGCTGTCTTTGTTGCATATCAAAATACCAGTTGCAAAATTCCAGTCTTCTCTGATAATCCGCTTCATATAAGTGGTGATGGATTTGGTATTTGAATGATTTAAAGCCATGTTTACGTAAAATTTTTCGTGCACTTTCGCGGCTGTGGTGTATTGAACCACGTTTTTTAAGATTCTTACTTTACTAAATACTTAAAGGAAACACAGATGATTTTAGATTTAAGTGTCCATTTATTAAGTACCAGAGAAAGAATGAAATACATTGTCAAAAATGATCTAGTACAGTCAATGTGATTAGGTGGGGATAACCCAGTGTGACAAACCGTATATTTAAATAGTATAGCAGTTGTTACCAACCCAATATTAACAATATATAAATAATAATAAATGTTGCCAATCATTAACCTATATTACAATATATCCCCCTTAAAAAAAAATAATGCAATATTTTTTAAACATGTTTTAACTTTAACTTTTCTTACTTATGGTTAAAAACATGATATTACTTTTACATCACATTTATAAAACAGAATATAAATTATCTTTGAAATTAACCGAAATGTTAAGAAAAAAAAATGTATTTATAACTATTCTAATTATACTCTAATCTAATGACAGGTTTTATTACTCTTTTAGGTCTTAATTTTCTACTGCTTTGCGTTATTTCACTGTTATTAGTGGTACTAGACATTGGTGTGTTGCAATTGTTAGACTCTAAATTTTCCCTATCTAATTCCAATTTTTTATTATCTAAATCTACAACCTTATCTATATTTACATTTTGTACAGTATATTCCGGATTTGATTTTATTTCTAAACTAGACTCAATATCAATATCAGAGCTGGAGGAATTTGGAATTTTTAAATGATATTTTTTAAGTTGATTGCAGTGTTTTTTCCAAGTTTTCCCCAACTCTGGTATTTCGACTAAATATGTTCTACTACTCAGATTTTTATTTACTATACCCTTAATAAATGTTGGTTTATCTACATACTTATAATTTTTTACTAATACATTTTCATTTACATTAAAATTTATGTCTATACTTGGTTTGCTATTTTCTATTTGTTTATTTTGAGCTTTTTCCTAGCTCTTTCATATTTAATTTATCTTTTCCTGAATCTTTTGCAGTAGTAGGTAAAAGAGTAGACAACCTTGTTCTTAAATTTATGTGGAGTGACCCTATAATCCAAGAGAAACCTACATAAAATTAGACTAGTATTTTCAGAATTTGAAGTTAAAGCCTTTTTTATGGCTAATTTTACTGTTTTTACAGCGTTCTCAGCTGCACCATTTGATGCTGGGGAGTAAGGAGGACTCGTTAAATGCTTAATGTTATTTTTTTCTAAGAAATTTTCGAACTCATCCGACACCAACTGCCTGCCATTGTCAGAAACTAAAATTATTGGTAATCCAAAAGTAGCAAAGACTCTTCTTAAAGCCTGAATAGTTAAGGCAGAGCTAATGTTGGACATTTCAAAAACCTCCAGCCATTTTGAGTAAGCGTCAAGTATTACAAGAAAGTTTTTTCGCTCAAATTCAAAAAAATCTATATGAATGCGCTCCCAAGGAGCCCTTGGCCAAGGCCATGGAGGAATTTGCGCCTTTGGGGCATTATTAGAATATAACACACAAGAATCACATTTTTTTGTTAAATTTTCGATTTCAATATCTATATTTGGAAACCAAACATACCCTCTAGCTAAACTTTTCATTTTGACTGATCCCATGTGGGATTTATGTAATTCTTGTAATACTTGATGCCGCATAGTGCTGGGTACAACCACTCTATGATTCCACATAATACAATTTTGAATAATACAATAATCAAACCTTTTAGCAAAATATGCCTTTATAGCACCGTCTTTTACTTTTTTAGGCCATCCATTTCTAATAAAAAAAATTATTTTTTGAAGAGTTTTATCTGAAGCTGTTTCTTTTTGCACAGTTTCAAAATTTAAATTAAATTCTTTATTTTTTGACAAAAAATAACAATAATCTATATCAATATTATCATCACAAAACATATCATTATTTTTACTGGAAGGCATACGAGATAACCAATCTGCATTGTTCTTATTACTAGCAATATATTCAATTTCATAATTGTACCCTGATAATATTATTGCCCATCGTTTTAATCTATTTGCTGCAAATTGTGGTATACTTTTGTGCTCACCAAAAATGGTTAAAAGTGGTTTGTGATCTGTTACCAATTTAAATTTATTTAAATATAAATATTGATTAAACTTTAAAACGCCAAATATTATAGCTAACCCCTCCTTTTCAATTTGAGAATATTTTCTTTCGGTATCTGACAGAGATCTAGATGCAAAAGCTATTGGTTTTTCCTCACCGGAAGGGAAACGATGGCTTAACACAGCCCCAATGCCCACCGGTGAAGCATCTACCGCTAGTCGCAGTTCTAGATCTGGGTTAAAGTGAACTAAAACTTCAGCAGATTTTAAAAGATCTTTAACTTTTTGGAATGTCTTTTCAGCTTGCACTGACCATTCCCATTTAATGTTTTGCCTTAGCAGATTATAAAAGGGATGTAACAATGTAGACATATTTTCTATAAATCGTCCATAATAATTTATGGTACCCAAAAATGATTGTAATTCTTTGACATTTTTTGGTGGAGAAGCATTATCTATTGCTACTATTTTTTCTTTAGAAGGGTGCAAACCCTCTTCGTCTATGACAAACCCCAGATATTCTATATTCTTTTGGAAAAAAGTACATTTTTTAAAATTAACTTTTAAGCCAGAGCTTTCTAAAATTTTTAAAACCTTTTTTAAATGAGATTGTTTATCTACCCCCGTGATTAAAATGTCATCTTGAAAGACGACTACCCCTGGTAATGACCCTAATAGAGAATCCATTATTTTTTGAAATTTAGCTGATGCGCACGCAATACCAAATGTTAAACGATTATATCGAAAAAGACCTAGATGAGTGGATATTGTTAATAATTCCTTACTCTTATCATCTATGGCTATTTGCTGAAAGGCTTGTGACAAATCAAGCTTTGAGAACTCCTTTCCTCCCTGTAACTTGCAAAAAAGGTCCTCAATTCTTGGTAAGGGGTGTTGGTCCACTTCGATTATAGGGTTCACTGTGACCTTGAAGTCGCCACAAATTCTTATGTCGCCATTCTTCTTGAAAACAGGTACAATTGGGGTAGCCAATGCGCTGTACTCCACTGGGGATAGTATACCTAGAAATACCATTCGTTCAATTTCTTTTTCAACTTTATCCTTTATAGCAAAAGGAACTGGGCGAGCCTTTATAAATTTAGGTTTTATTTCAGTATCTTTTATGTAAATTTTTTCCTCGGCTTTGTTAAAATAACCCAAGCCAGGCGAAAAAACTTCCGGAAATTCATCATGTAAAAGCTGAGTTGCATCATTTATATTAAATATACCCAAACTACAATTATATAAATTTAAAAAATCACGCCCTACGATTGGCGGACCTCCATTTTCCATTACATAAAAAGTTAATTTATTTTCTTTGTTCTTATATTTAATGTTTAAAGATATTTCGCCACATGGTTTTACTTGCTACCCATTATAAAAATTAAAAGTTCTATAAGAAGTCAATAAAGGCATGCTTTTAAAATTATTTAAATAAAAACCTTTAGAAAAACATGAAATTGCGCTGCCAGTATCTATTTGAAATTGAATGTGTTTATTTTCAATTATAATATCAATTTTAAATGGTTCAATGTTAAAAATATCCTTATCTCCTAATGTAAACAAACTAATCTCATCATTATTTTGCTCATTTGCATCAACATTTTCCTCGATAAAGTTATGATACCTGTTTTTATTATAATAATTATTTAATTTTTGTCGGCATACTGCCGCTAAATGACCTTTCTTTTTACAAATAGAGCAGTTAGATAATTTAAAATAACACTTATCTTTGTTGTGATTGTGTTTTCCACAGACGTCACATCTTATTTGGCTGACCTGCGCGTCATGGCCGCCTCCATCCCCATGCCGCTGCTGCTGCTGCTGCTTGTGCTGGTGGTGGTGGTATTGGTGGGGGCCTCTCGCTCTCACGCCAAATCTTGCGCTGTCACCTCCTGCGTCATGGTTGCGCGCACCTCTTCTATTACCATGGTTGCCAAATTTCATGAAGTTCATGGGTTCCTGCTTTATGATCATCTGCTGCACCTCTTTGGCCGCCATCTTTGAAGCCGCAATTTTCACCATTGCTTCCATGGGTGACCATATGTCTTCTTCCATTAAACGATCCATAATTGGTCCTTTTTCGAATCCAAATACGAACCGATCTCTTAAAAACATCGCCAGCTCGGTTCCAAATTCGCAGCCCACTGCTAAGCCTCGTAACCTGTCGGCCCATTGGTTTGCCGTTTCAGTAGGTTCTTTTTTGGCTGCATAGAACTTGTACCTTAAAGCGAATGGATTTTGCTGTGGCTTGAAATACTCGTCGAAAACTGCTATTAACTGTTTGAATGATTTTTCTTCGGGCTTTGCGGGACTGACCAGGTCAAAAATTAACTTATATGCTTCTTCGTCGCACGTGTTTAAAAGGATTGCTCGCATTTTCTCGCCATTATCTGCTTCTTTTAGCCCGTTTGCCGTAAAATAGTTCATTAGTCTTGGTTTGAATACTGACCAATCGCTCCTCGTGGGAGAAAATTCTCGTAGGTGTCCGATTGATGCTTCTGCCGCCATTTTCACGCTGCTGATTTTTAAAAATCTATATTTTGTGGATTCACTGCACTATTCACTGCACTATCCTCGTCGCCAATTTTGTGGTGTATTGAACCACGTTTTTTTAAGATTCTTATTTTACTAAATACTTAAAGGAAACACAGATGATTTTAGATTTAAGTGTCCATTTATTAAGTACCAGAGAAAGAATGAAATACATTGTCAAAAATGATCTAGTACAGTCAATGTGATTAGGTGGGGATAACCCAGTGTGACAAACCGTATATTTAAATAGTATAGCAGTTGTTACCAACCCAATATTAACAATATATAAATAATAATAAATGTTGCCAACCATTAACCTATATTACAGCGGCCAATTCCAATTTCACTGCTTATTTATCGTATTGGTATAGTAGGATCGATTACTATACAAGCCAGTATATTAATTTCAGCCTCTTCACTAACTATGAAATTCTCGCCTGGCGGATTCCCTTCCGATTTTAAATACTTTTCCAACCAAGGAAAGTATGACTCTGATGGATATCGTCGATTCGGAAATCGCTGTACGTATAATGCTCTGGCTTTCTTGCGGTTTTTTCTAGTTTCTCTGTATATCGTTATCATATCAATTTGTTCTTTACGAGTAAAATATATTTTCAATAATTAAAATTTAGAAGAAAATCTCGAAAAACGTCTTAACCGTTTAACTTTCAAAGCGAACCAGCTGCATATTATAAGAACAAAGCCGCCTTAGATGAGAAATTTAATATTTGTCATTTATCAGCCCAAGCGTTGAAAAGGTAATTGCACAATTGTTCAATTGGAAATATCTCGAAAAGTACTTGATATAGGTATAGGGTATGATACACAAAAGTATTTAAAATTGTTTGAAGATTTAGATGTTCAGGTTGTCTCATTAAAATAAAACGAGAAAATATCGTTTGAAAGTGATTTTTTACTACGTTTCCGGGTAAACCGGAAGTATCCCAATTATCACATTAGAGGCTATGAGTTGTATACCAAACACTATTTACAGTAATAAATTGGAACTATCTTCATTTGTTTTTCCAAAAAACTGAATTATTTATTGAAATTTTTAAAGTTTCATTCGCTATTTTCTCGAAAACTATCAGGAAATGACTCATAATTAACCATATATCACTTCAAAATTTCATGCTAAAAGTACTTATGTTAAAAAAGTTACAGCCTTGTCAGTAATTGCGTCACCCGGTATATTTTATGAATTTAAAATTAAAATTATCTTATATTGGTTGCCAGAATATTTGGTTTTAATATAATTATCACCGCTTAATGTTTAATGTTTGTGCAGATTTTTTGTTAAATTTTGTGACGCACTCCAAAAATAAAAATAATTTATTGCTCATTCCATCTTCACTTTGGTATAAAAAATATTTTATGAATTTTAATTTGCTTTGGCGTTTTGTTATCTTCGAAGGAGAAAACTTTTTATTTAATTATGTAAAAAGGGCGTTTATAAACAAACGTTAATTATTAATCAAATTACGATTAATTACCAAAGAAAATATCGAGAAAACTTTTTATTTAATAACGTAGTGAAGAAAGGGCGTTTATTAACAAACGTTGTGCTTAATCATATCACTTACCGTTAATTGCCAAAGAAAATATCGTGACACTGTACATGTTATATTGAAGTTTTTAATTGTTTTGAATATACATATTTATTATTACTTCAAGCGTTGCATTGACTAGATATATCCCCTCATTCCTTGTCCAGTAGCTTGGTTGGCAATCGTATAACTTGCTTGTAATTCATAGTATTTTAATATCTGTAGAATTATTATTTTGAGATCATTTTTTACATCTATTTGTACATTTATTTTTAACTTACGACCTAGCTGTCTAAATATAGAAAAAAGTGCCGGAGTGTGTAACAGGGAGAGGTAGAATGAGGTAAATAATGTTTATTTACACTTTAGAAAATCTACTTAAAAAAAGGTTACAAAACATTAACTTTCTTCCAGTGGCGGCTGTTCCATAGGGTCATTATGGTCAATGACCCCTCAAAAATATTTCGGAAAATAAATTCTTCGTTTGACCGTCCCTCCAAATAGTTGTAATAAAACGCGAACCTTGGGAAAAGTTAAATACGTCTCGTTGCGTTACTTGGGCATAATAAAATATGCTATACTAACCTAGACTGGGCAGTCCGAATTGCCCTGATTATCTTAAAGCTTGACGAAAGTACCCGAAGATCTCATAGCTACCGAGCGGCAGCCGAACGTGATAGCAATTGAAATATGAAATCGCGATTTGGTCATCAGCCGGTCTCTTCTCATAATTCGATCGATCGGTCGCGGCATCACGTCGGCATGCGGAAGTCCAATTGTTCAGAGGTCGCGCGGTCGATATTCTAACTCGATATTGTTTCGGACTTTAGATGAAAATTGATTTATATACTGTTTTTTGTAATATATATATTTTTATTTTTATGATCCATGTGTGAGTTGGAAATATACAGGAAATAAAATGTTGGTAGTGACCAGTAACTAGTGCAAAAAACTAAAAAGTGCTTACGAACTTAATTTTGCAAAAATAACCAATTTCAAGGTGGTCTATGTTTGAGTTGTTGAATGTAGAAGAAATAAAATGTCCGTAATGCAAAAACTTAAACAGCTAAAGAGTGCTAACGAACTTAATTTTGAGAAAATAACCGAACTCAAGGTAAGTGGTTGGAATTTGCCAGAACTTAGTATACGACAAACTAGTAAAGACAAAAATAAAGGGGTTCATCGAAACTTTCGCCAAAAGTATGTACGATACGATTTAGCTAACTGGATATGTGGTTGTGAAGTCTCTGACTAATTTTACTGTTATGTTTGTTTGTAGTTTTCTAAGGACTCGTCGGAGTCATTATGGTGCAAAACCGATGTTTAAGACTTTTAATAAAACATTTAAAAGAAACAATAAAAAAATTAAATGAAATGTTTGGTGAACTATGCTACGGTCGGAAGTGTTGATATTCCCACTCAGCTAGACACAGCTTATAGAAAATCTCTTAGAGATTTTAATGAAAATGTATCCAAAAATAGTTATATTTTAAACAAAATTATAGATTGTGTAAAATTTTGTGGGGCATTCGAGCTGGCACTACGTGGCCATGATGAAACGGCGTTGTCTGAAAATCCAGGGGTTTTTCGAGGGCTTATACATTTTGTTGAGGAGTTGGGCCAAGACAGACTATCCGCTTTAGCAATGTTAAGTATCGAGAAATCGTTTATAAAAGGAATGTGCGTGCAATTTTAACAAACGTGTCATTCAGCACTTTTCCAATTCTAAAGAACGAAGAGTAGACCTGAACTTCAAGAGAATTTAAAGCGCAATTTAAAGATAAGACATATATTTTTATTTTAAGTATGCCTATTGTTTTTATTTATTTATTGCTTTATTGTTACATATAGTAGTAGCATATAATAATTACAATGATATTATATTAAAATATAAAATGTTACCACTATGTATAACAAAGACAGAGTTCACACCCACCGCTTTCACGGAGAGCAGCGCTCTTCCGCTCAACCCAAATCTACGATGTAAAGATCCATTCGATGTCCTGTTGCTCCCGAAGGCTAATCACGAAGACTACTTGACAAATGTGGAAAGTAAATGGAATATGATGGACTGCGCAAAAATCTTTACTCATGATAAGATAAAGACTGAAATGTACAAAACAACACCCTAGAAGCTCTTTACCTACATATAGCATATAAAACTACGTGTAAACCTAATGTAAATATAATAATGCACAATTTATACAGTAAAAAGCAATGAATGTAAAAGAGAGCAGGAAAAATAATACAATAGCAGATACCAGCAAATAGCGAGAAAAGCATAATAAAAATCTATAAACGATTATTTAATCAGTCCTTGCGACGGTTCTTAAAAACAATTAGCGAAAGGATTTTGATATTCGCGGGAATTTCGTTATATACTTTAGCATTATTATAGCTAAATGATCCACAGAATTGAGCGGTTCTATGTGTTGGAATAGTCACTTGGTCTTTATGCCGAATATTTATCGCCGTAAAGGTATGTAGGGTTTTTCTTTGAAATAATTTTATAATAAAAGACTGAACAGTGTGAATGTTCTGCGATCCGCCATATTAAGCCATCCCAAGCTCCTGAGGGACAATGATACGTGATCTCTCCCTCTAAGATCACAAATAAGCCGGATACAAGCGTTCTGAATTAGTTGCAGTCGCCGGGCGTCTGCCTGAATTATGTTAGGCCCATAAACAGCATCTTATGATAACACCAGAGATGTGTTCCAAAAATCTCATTCTGCAATCCAAAACCAAACCCAGATTTTTTAAACTCTCCTTCAAAGAAAGATGCACTGCATTCATCGAAACGTCGATGCTGGGTAGGCATCTTAAGCGGACTGCAGATCCTCCAAACAGCAACATGCACGACTTAGAGGCATTCAAAGTCAAGCAGTATTTTCGAGAGATGTAACAAAGAGATGACAGATCCTGATTGATTTTGTTGCATGCTTCGGTTAAGGTGTCTTCAGAAAATAAAAAATAGACCTGCGTGTCATCGGCATACATATGATATCTACAAAATCGCAGAACTTTAGGGAACTGAGAAGTGTACAGAGAGAAGAACAAAGGGCCGATTATGGAACCCTGAGGTACCCCACAAGTTATGTAGGAGGATTCAGATATTTTTACATACAGCTTAACCGATTGAGATCTGTTGTGTAAGTATGAACGTAAAAGATCTGATGAACCCCCCGAGAAACCCAAATAGTTTAAAAGAGCCAGCATCAAGCTTTGATTTATGCGATCAAACGCTTTCGAGTAATCAATCAGGACTAATAATGTCAGTCTGCCACTATCTGATTCAATTTGGATGTCATTTGTAACCTTAGTTAATGCCGAAACACAGCTGGGATTATTGCGAAATCCTGATTGAAACTCAGGGAGTATGGAGTTTTCCTCCACGAATGTCCTGATTTGACGGTCCCAATTTTTTTCTAATACTTTAGCACGCATAATAAACTAATTGTTCTCAGGTCTTGAAAGTCCTTAGGATCAGCTTTTTTAGCTAGAGGAAAAACGTGTGTTGACTTTCAAAGCTCCGAAAATGTGCTATGAACTGTGCAAAAATTAAATATGTGTTCAATCACTGGAAGGATTCGAGGGCAACAGTAAAGGACCATATTCGTGCTTATACCATCTGGTCCAACGGAGTTGGACTTTATTGAGAGAAGAGCGCGATAAATTTCTAGTTCACTTGTCGGTTCAAATGAAAATTGATTTCCTATTAACTTGTTATTTGCCAGATAATCCATTGTCTCTGCATCCGGATTTAGGTTGGAAATGGCACTCATAAAATAATTATTTATCTTCTGTGGATCAGACAGATGCTCAGGCAGTTCATTATTGGGTCTTGTAGTAATTATGTTCAGCTTCTTTACCTCCCTCCATAACACCTTGCCATCCTCAGAAGGGATCTTATATTGAAATAGGCCCTTTTTTCTCTCTTAACTGCGTGGTTGATTTCATTTCTCAAAGCTTTATAGAAATTTCAGTCCTCAGGTCTCTTGTGCTGCTTAAATTTAAGTAAGGCTTTATCGCGTCTGCGCATGAGCAACTTCAAAGCATTGGTTAGCCAGGGTGCCGAATTCTTTGAAATACGAACGATTTTTATAGGAGCATAAATTTGTTATTGACCTCCCAATATAATTCACCACGCGCCGACACTGCTTTCTTCACAAAAGCAACCATCCAATCAATGTATACTTAGGCCCCTAACGATCGTAATCAACTAACAACGAAGTTCCCATTAATATTATTAAAAGTATATAACTGATCACTTAATTTGGTCAGATAAAGTTTACTATTTCGTTTAAAATAATCTACATAAAATCCTTATGAAATGTCAATTTAAAAGTTATATATTGGGGAATCTGCTTATCCACTCAATCGATTGGCAACGTAGTAGTTCCATTTGTAATGCCTGGGAATTCTCATAATTTTCGTTTCACGAACGTTGCCGACGTTGAAATATCGACAACCTTTACTCTTTCATCATAGCTCTATTCAGTAAGCTTTTATTAAATATTCAAGCATCTGTGTCGAAAAAGAGTGTTATATAACTTTGATCAGATAGGGAAATCAGGTCAGATTCTTTTATTAAATTATTGACAATACGTAATTTGTAGATCTCTGTTGAAATTTAAAGAATATTGTGCATGATATCTTATTACGAAGAGGCTACTGAGAGCCAAGTATAATGGAGGATGAAATTCTTACATGTGTTGTAATTAATAATAACATGTTTTTACTTAGCGTTAAATACGAGATATTTAATCCACACAAGTCCCTAAATGTTTGGAATAATTAACACACATTCGTGCAGAATTTTTTTGTTTTATGTGTATGTGTAAAAATGGAAGTTGTTGGTCTATTTCTTTAAAAAAAAATTGAAATCACTCTAATAGGTATCTTTTTTTAAGGCTGATTTTTTAAATATTTCAATTCAGTGTAATTAAGCTAACTAGTATATATTAGGTTAGGTTATTTTGATTAGCAGGAAATCTTTTAGAACACTTTCTTTGCAATTATGTTCTGTGAATAAAGAGAAGAAGCATATTTTTTTGCATAAATTGATTATCTAGGATACTCCATTTTTGGGAAGGGGAAATTTGTTGTTAAAAAAAATAGGGTTCTAGGATCGTTAGTATCGAGATTGTTTATACTATAAGAAAAACACCTTAATTAATTTCTACGGCTTCTGTATTCCATCATCATCCAACATAACCTCTGATCCCTCCAACTTCTGGTCCTATACAAGGAAAAAAATGCGCTTCTCGCATTTCAGCTGCTATGTCCGACTCCAATGATAGTACTCACTCTGGTCTGGACAGTGTTGTTTCAGCCCTCGCTGCGTTTTTCCAGACTGTTTATAAAACATCTCCACAGCCTATTGAGGACATTCCTATGATAGCACATTCTGACTCCGTAGACATCCCGTCAATTACTACGGATGATGTAATCGAAATGAATAAAAGACTCAAGAACAGGATCACTTCTGGCCCTGACGGGATTCCCAGCTTTATTGTGAGGGACTCTTCACTAGTTATAGTTGGATTTGTACCAAAATGTTACCAGTCATTTCTATCTGACACTCAGTTTTTGTGCAAAATTTGAAACAAATTGGATAGTCAGTTTTTAGCAACAATTTTTTTAACAATTCGCTAAGCCGCCATTTTGTTCCGCCATATTGAATTTTTACGAAAATATTGCCAGGCCATCACCATATGACCTCTAATAATCGTTCAAAATTTAAAGTCAATCGGGTAAGTACTTTTTAGCTATGCTAGAAAATGACAGTGATGAACGTGAAGATCTCAAAAACCTAGAAGGGTGATTTTTCACAATTACAAACATTTATTTACTTTACCAGTTTATCTCTATATCACATTTAATTTGAAATACAGACCATTTTTTTTAATCTTTTATTAGACTACCATTTTTTGCCATCCTGGATTCGTACCAAAATGTTACCAGTTCATTTCTATGTAACACTCGATTTTTGTACAATGCAATTTGAGGTCAGTTTCATACGTAGTTTTTTAGTAACTATTTTTTTTAACATAAATTAGGCCGGCCGAATTGGGAAAACATGTTTTTTTTGGCATTTAGGGATCCCGATACGTGAAGATTCCGTAAATTTTCGGAGGGTGATTTTTTACAATTCCAATACTTCTCTCTTACAAAGCAAGAAGGGTTTAATGGGATCTTTAATAGCGTGTCCCTAGAAGTCAAATAAAAAAATCCAGATCCGATTTTAAAGAATTTGGGCTATTGGTTCCTATAAATGAAGCATTGTTTCTATAAAGTAAGTTTTTACACTTCACTAATAACGTCACATAAAAATATGACAATTTCGCTTTTAGTATTGAAAATACTATTGGGATCACTTCTATGCAAACTCAACATTGCATGTCGTAACCTCGACGGGCAAAAACCCGACACCAAAACTGCGATAACGTGTTCAGTAAAATAATACGTATAGATTATGAGCGCGGAAGCACTAAATGAATAAATAAGATAACACTATAATATGAGGTCATCGGATTGCATATGCATATATGAACAAATTTTACATAGAAATAAAATACTCCATTGTTTTGTGTATGTGTACAACAAAATTTCGAGCCGAACTCAAAACTAATTTCTTTTGTTAAAAAGATAAGTTAGATATATTATATGTAGTAAAGTAAAGTAATTTATTTAATTTGTTATATAACATAAAATGTGAGCAATTTATTAAATGTTACAATATTTTATTACCCAAGCTTAAGTTTATAGATTGCCACGATTTTTTATTACAGATTTAAATAATTTTCTTTTTTTAAATATAAAAATATATGCATTATATATTATACGTATTAGTTTAATTTGATCCATTTCTTGACCCATCTGATAATAAAATGTACCTATTTAATAATCATAAAAGATTATAACCTTTAAAAAAATAAATGACAGAATAAAACATAATTTAAGAGTTGTTAGGTATTTTCAATACGTATCCTAGCGTAAGGTGCAAGATCTGTGAATTTTTCATCTTTGAAAATATTTGGAATACTGAAATGCGCAATTATGACTGGATTTATCCGGCTTCATATCTTTCATGGTTAACGTACTTCGCTTCGAATTCGTAACACGCCGTATTGTATTTTAATTTTTTTTTTGAGAGTCTACAGAGAATTAAAATATATTACTGAACAAAAAGCCAAACGAGTTTCTAATTTCTAGTTAAAAAGAACTAAAGCAATGAATTACTTAATTAGTACAAATACACATTTCACAAGCGGTAATTATGCTTGTGGGTATTACCTGGTAATGTTAGTAAAAGAAGTGAAACAAAATTGTTCCTATAAAACATATACTTATTTGTAGAAAACGTAAGTGCATCCAATAATGTGCATCAACACAAAATAGTCGTAGTATTATTTTGCACTTTTTGCCTTGTAAAACTCGAAATTCATATGTCCCACGTGAAACATATCATCTGATTTTTCACTACGGTAAAATTGCAAGGAAATCACTGTCAGCGTACTTCCCTGAATATTTAATAAAAGCTCATCGCACAGAAGTATGATAGAAGAGCCAAGATATGCAATATTTTATCCTCGGTATCTAAAATGCATCAGGTTTATCTTGCCTGCCAAATCATAGGAATTCTTCGATAACCGAAATTGGAATTCGGATTTAAGCTAAAGCTATTGGCCAATCGGGATACGTACCGGCTGAAGGCCAATATTTTAAGCTTAAATTTGTATTGTGCTAAATGATATATGTGTTCCTTCTGAGAGTGCAGCTATTTTTAGCATTTGTTCTATTTTATGTAAGGCCATTGGAGAATTTGTAGCGTTTTCTACGATACAAGGGTTCCGTACGAAAATTATATTATTAAAGATGCTAAATCTAACGTGCGATATACTATCTATATACAGTTTGTCCTGAAATTGAAATTTTAGTTGTTTTAAAAAATTAGGATGTGTCTGAATTTTGAATAACTCAAATGAACAGTTTAAACCACGCGAATTTAAGCATGTACGTTTATTGATGCAAATAAAACTTCCTGCGTAAACCTGTTTTAGATCTGACCAGTTTCACCGCTAAATTATTCTGTAACTGATATTCTACGATTTCTTCTCGATACATATACTCCTAATAAAAGTGAGTCCAATAGCTGACGACACTTTTTCGCAACTGCGGCGATCGATTTCTCATAAAGTAGGCTTTGGAAAAATTTGAAATTTTGGCAGCTAACTAAAGTCAATGGGGGCAATTCGCGCAAAATATTTTCAAGATGGCACTACCGGTTATACCGGTAGCAGACGTCAACTTTCTTTTTTTTAATAAAACACCCTGTATATTATCGAATTTTTGAATTCGTCGAAAAATTCTAGGTATACATATATAATATCCTATACCTAAGTTGAACTGTTTTTGAGATATTTTGAATTTTATGTAAAAAATGACGTTTGCAGGTCTAGACATAACTGTAAACATCTGCTTATCGAAGTTTCTATTATTTATTTGCGGGTGGCTTCCTTGTCCCAAAGGATCCACTTTAGTGACCTGTGCTGATATTTTTATAATAAATAAAACCGAAATTATAAATATACTTTAAAAAATCGTTAAAAGTTACTTTTTTAAAACGGAAACCCCGAATTTTTATAATTTTATCTTATTTAGCACTTAAAATAAGGTGACTTTGTATAAAGTTGTCTATTCCAAAAATTTGTAGTTTTTGAGATATTGACGATTTAACATTTTTTATTCTAATAATGCCAGACGGCTTCTAAGTTTTCTTGTTAGTTGGCTATGATAAGGAGGCCTGGCGAGAACAAAACTAATTGTTTACTATAGAAACGTAATATTTATTGTCGTTTGACAATTACCTACTGTAATATTATTTATTTATTAAAGTAAGTGAATTTTTTATGACATTCTGGCACCAAGCGATTTATGGGCATCTAAGAGTTCATTAACTAATTGTTCATAATTTTCATCCATATTGTTGCCTACAAATCCTCTTACTACATTAACAAATGAATTCCATGCTCTGAGTTCCTGCCTGGGAAGCTTTTCCCTAAAATTGACATCGTCCAGCAATTTTCTGATTTGTGGCCCAATAAAAATGCCTTCCTTTAATTTGGCATCACCTAACTGGGGAAAGACTTGTCTTAGATATTTAAATCCATCACGATCTTTATTCAAAGCCTTCACAAAGTTTTTTAGTAGCCCAAGTTTATGGTGAAGAGGAGGCAAAAGGACATTTTTGGGATCAACAAGAGGTATAAATTTAACAATTTCAGATCTCGGTTGAAATCCTCTTCTTTCTGGCCAAATTTTTGTTACATAATGCTAATTTATTGCACGATTGTCCCATAAACAAAGAAAACAGCAATATTTTGTAAATCCCCCCTGAAGTCCCACTAAAATCGCTATAACTTTTAAGTCCCCACATATCTGCCATTTATACCTATTGTAGTTTATTTTATCCAAAATCTTGCGCATATATTCATAATTTTCTTTCATTGCAACTGAACGGGCAACTGGTTTTAAATTTCTACTATGCAATAACACGTCTTTTAAGCTATATTTAGATGAGTCTATGAATAAGCCCCACTCACGGGGAGAATGTTCAATATCAAGTTCCTGCATTAAACTGTCTATATCAGTACCCGCGCACAACGAATTTTCCATACTGTAGAATTCAGAAAACATGGCATTTCTTTTTCTGAAATTCGTAATTTTTGTTTCTTTGGCCAATAGGTTCCATTCCTTAAGACGGGAACCCTGAAGTTCTGACTGTTGCTTGGATAACCCCAAATCACGTACTAAATCATTTAATTCACTTTGAACAATCAAATGTGGCTCGCCGTAACTGCGACCTGTGGTAAAAGTAGGATAGGTACACTGTTCTTCTAAGCTGCATGATGATGCGTTATCTCCATTATCTCCCAAATCAATAGCTTGACAATTTAAAGGTGCAATCGGCACTGGCAAATTTGCATTATGAGGAACAGGTCGTATGGCAGATTGCAAATTTTGATATTCTAAATTGGGCTTTCCCTTTTTGGAATAACCTTCAGTCTTTGTCAAGCAAGAGTGGCAATCGTCAGAATGATTGGTGGGTTCTCGCAATACCATTGGAACTGCAAAAGGCATACTTTTTCTCTTTTCCTTCATCCACTGCACCAATGATACACTACAACTAACACAGCACACATGGGGCGCCCACCGCTTATCTTGATCCCCAATTAACACACCAGAATATTTAAAATAGGCTTTTTTTACATTTTCGGAAAATGGCCTGGCTTGTGATTTTACCAGAAATTCTCCTTAATTATAAAAAAATTTGTCAGGAATAATTTTGCAACTTCGGCGCGTTTGACTCGACATTCTCGTCTTCACATACACTTGCTTATCGATACACAGAGAACCACTCAATTCGAAACTCAACAAAAGAGTGATGTTTAACGTTTATCTTATGTCTAATGTTGTAAACAACCCAGTCTACCTGCAGTTTACCTGCCAATACAAAAAATTTTAATTAGGCTATTAAAAAATGATACGTATTAGGGTATTTCCATGGTGAAAATAATGAGCTCGGCTGTGTTAGAAAAATCTTGGCGGCCAGTGAATCAGTACGATGTCTTACTATTCGTAGTTTTACGAACCATTACTATTTCTATTACAGAATCAGTTCCTATTTTACGAGCCCTTACTATTTCCGAATGATAACGATAAAGGGAATAATAAATTAAGTAAAAAGAGACCGCTTATAAGAAACTAATAATATTTATATCCTGATACTGCCGACGTATCGATGAGGCGTATATCTGCTTTTGACCAAGTCATTTTATTAGTGACATTTTAATACGAATGACACATAATGCTTGTAATGCTTTTAACGTCTATAAATCCTCTTTCGTAAACGTCTTAGCGGAAATTCGCTAGCATTATACTTATAGGTGTTGTTTGGGAAAGACAAAGTAAGCTCTGCCAAGCCACATTATGGTGTTTTTCTGTATTTTGTTTCTGTTCATTGCTCTTTTCCTTTGATATTCAATGACTTTTTGTTTGCCAGTACATGATTTGCTGCAACAAAAATACCTTTTATTTATTTGTTGCCGTGTTTGATCTAAGTAGTATGTTTATTAACATCAGTGTTGTTAACAACAATTATAAACTTTTTCCTTTTGCAGAAGTTTTCAAAAAAGTGTTGATTTTATTATTTAAGTACAAAATATATTTTAAAAAATGTCAAATTTCCGCGTAACACAAAATATCTATTTCAAGTAATGTAGGTAAATTTTAATAAACTACTTCAAATACTACATTCTCAAAATGTTTTTACAGACATTTTGACAAATTTTACGGCAACGATTCATATACACTCTAAGTTCAGAACAGAAAGCCGGACAGTACGGATAATTCGGGTCGGTCAAGTTAGCCCCTCCACACTTAAGATATTTAGATCATTTTTTTACCAAAATTTTGCACCAATTATGCACCATTTTGCTCCACCCAATATAAATTTTGCACCAACCTCCATGAGAAACTAGAAGCATTTTTGAGTGTGAGGGGCCAACTTGACGATGCCCCCCCAACTTCATGGATCTTGAAAGTTTTATGTCATTAGATTCAGATAATTTTGCTCCAATTTGCTCCACCATTTTTAAGTTTTGCACCACCATCCGAAATACTATAATGAGCTTCGATGAAAGGGTGTTAGCCCTCCCCCACTATACGGATCTTCAAAAGTTTTACGTCATTAGATTCAGATAATTTTGCTTCACCATTTTAAAACACTACCCCCTGAATAAAGATATCGAGAATCGGAGAAAGGGTTCTAGCCCCCCCTCTCCACGGATCTTGAAAAGTTTTTTGTTATTAGATTCAGATGATTTTGCTCCAACTTGTCGGCCTTGGGGACTTCGTAGCGTATTCTTTCCGACATAATAATCTATGGGAAGAATATGATGATAGAAACACGAAAAGCAAACCCTGTTCATCCAAAAAGATTGTGCAACTGTTTTTATTTTCCCTTTAAAATAATATTGTAAATTTTATCGTTTATCGTTCACTGTAAGTTTCGTTGTAGAAAACTTTAAAGTAAATTTGTCATGTTTTACTTATTAGGTATCTTTACTGTCAATTACTTACTAACGAAAATAAATCAGATTTAATAATAAAGAGCTATAAGCCATGTTTTACTTTAAATTAATATTTATAGAACACGTGACTTTGGCATATTTTGCCCACCAAAAGACCATTCAAACAAGATTTTTTTATTTTTGCATTAAGTAAAACACTTGCAATTTTGACAAGAATGCCTCCCAGCAAACTTCAAATGACGTCATTCTAGAATAGCCAGTAGAGCGTAATAATTATGTGTAGATGGACTGGTATGAAAACTTTAGATTTGCTGGTAGATAAATTGTTATTCTGAAACGCAGCTACGGCTTTTGTGAACAAAATAAACTCGTCCTTTGTTTTGTTCTTAGTGTAGCGACATAAAATATTATGGGTGGTGGTTAAAATTGCTTATGTTGCAAATTCGATTTTTTTTTTCACTCGCCATTTACAAAAATTAGCTGAATCTAATGACAAAAATTTTAAAGATAAGTTGAGTAGGGTAGGTGGCTGGTACCTTCTCTCTAAAGCTCTATATCTTTTTTTCAGAGGTTAGTGCAAAATTAAAAAATAGTGGAGCAACATTATCTGAATTTAATCACATAAAACTTTTTAAGATCAGCGAAGTGGGGGGCAAGCACCCTTTCTCCGAAGCTCGATATCTTTTTTCAGGGAGTGGTACAAAATTTTAAAATGGCGGAGCAAATTGGAGCAAAATTATCTGAATCTAATGACGTAAAACTTTTGAAGATCCGTGTAGTGGGGGGGGGCTAGTACCTTTTCTCCGAAGCTCGATATCTTTTTTCAGAGGGTAGTGCAAAATTTTAAAATGGTGCAGCAAATTGTAGCAAAATTATTTGAATCTAATGACGTAAAACTTTTGAAGATCCGTGTAGTTAGAGAGGGGGCTAGCACCCTTTCTCCGAAGCTCGATATCTTTTTTCAGGGAATGGTGCAAACTTAAAAGTGATGGAGCAAACTGTAGCAACATTTTCTGTATCTAATAACATACAATTTGTCAAGATCCGTGGAGTGGGGGGGGCTAACACCCTTTCTCCGAAGCTCATTATATTTTTTTGGGTGGTGGTGCAAAATTTAAAAATGGTGGAGCAAATTGGAGCAAAATTATCTGAATCTAATGACATAAAACTTTTCAAGATCAAGAGGTGGGGGGGGGACATCGTCAAGTTGGCCCCTCACCAACCTCCATGAGAAACTAGAAGCATTTTTGAGTGTGAGGGGCCAACTTGACGATGCCCCCCCAACTTCATGGATCTTGAAAAGTTTTATGTCATTAGATTCAGATAATTTTGCTCCCCCATTTTTAAGTTTTGCACCACCATCCGAAATACTATAATGAGCTTCGGAGAAAGGGTGTTAGCCCTCCCCCACTATACGGATCTTCAAAAGTTTTACGTCATTAGATTCAGATAATTTTGCTTCACCATTTTAAAACACTACCCCCTGAATAAAGATATCGAGAATCGGAGAAAGGGTTCTAGCCCTCCCCCCTCTCCACGGATCTTGAAAAGTTTTTTGTTATTAGATTCAGATGATTTTGCTTCAACTTGTCGGCCTTGGGCACTTCATAGCGTATTCTTTCCGACATAATAATCTATGGGAAGAATGATAGAAACACGAAAAGCAAACCCTGTTCATCCAAAAAGATTATGCAACTGTTTTTATTTTCCCTTTAAAATAATATTGTAAATTTTATCGTTTATCGTTCACTGTAAGTTTCATTGTAGAAAACTTTAAAGCAAAATTATCTGAATCTAATAACAAACCACTTTTCAGCACTCTTTCCCCGATGCTCGTTATCTTTTTTCAGGGGGTAGTGCAAAATTTTAAAAGGGTGCAGCAAATTGTAGCAAAATTATTTGAATCTAATGACGTAAAACTTTTGAAGATCCGTGTAGTTAGGGAGGGGGCTAGCACCCTTTCTCCGAAGCTCGATATCTTTTTTCAGGGAATGGTGCAAGCTTAAAAGTGATGGAGCAAACTGTAGCAAAATTTTCTGTATCTAATAACATACAATTTGTCAAGATCCGTGGGGTGGGGGGGGGGGGGGCTAACACCCTTTCTCCGAAGCTCATTATATTTTTTTGGGTGGTGGTGCAAAATTTAAAAATGGTGGAGCAAATTGGAGCAAAATTATCTGAATCTAATGACATAAAACTTTTCAAGATCAAGTGATGATCACACTCAAAAATGCTTCAATTCCTCATGGAGGTTGGTGCAAAATTTACATTGAGTGGAGCAAAATGGTGCATAATTGGTGCAAAATTTTGGTAACAAAATTATCTAAATATCTTAAGTGGTCTTAATTTGGTCAACAAAATTAGAAACGTTAGGACGTCACATTAATTTTTTAGGTCAGATGCTTAACGTTATAAGGATGTTGGATTTTTTTTCTACTAAGCTTATATTAAAGACAAGAAATATCGTAGTTTAAGACAACGGATTTTTATTTTCATCACATAACAAGATGTCAGATACGAATTGTTCGAAATTTCCATTTGCTTCTCCAGTCGTATGTGAATTTTAATATTGATATTCTAAAAATTGTGACCGATCGATGACAAGGAAAAAATATCAAACGGCGGTCAGTGTATTGATTTATTGATAAAAGTTACCGAGATAGCTAACACGTTTCGAATTTTAAACATTATTTACGATATGCTTTTATATAAAAAATTCGAGCTTTTAAGTTTAGAATAAAAATTATGGAAAATTTATTTCTAAATTAAGAAAGTTATATAAGCCCTTATTTTAACAAGATATTGAAGTCAGAAAAGGACGTGTAGATACCTTGGTCACCGCTAGTCATTGATCTGAAATTTGATAATACGTCGTTTACACACTTACTATATTAGTCTCTACCGGATATCAACAACTAAAAGTTAGACGACTTCAATAAAACTTTAGAGGTATAATAGAGGGTAAGGATTTTAAAGTGTTAAAAGGCGATATTAGAAAAACGGCCTGGACTATTTTATAAAAATTTGATAAGTTAATAGGGAGGCAGCAGGTTAGATTTTTTTGACAGTTACCCCCACTCCACATTTTGAATGGCGGCTGTCAATTGAAATGTGAAATGGAATGGTATTTTTTTTTCAAAAATTCGATTTCGATGTCAAAAACTACGAAAGTACTCCCAAAAACCTTTGCATTTGCTTTACTGGTAGCCTAGTTACGAATTAAATAACAAACATAATATAACAATAAACCTACTATTAAATGCGTTAAATTAAATGAAGCTCGTATTTAATGTGTTCAAAATGATGTTCATCAATTTCAAAGCATATTATGATCATTTTTTGACAGGACTTGCGGAGGCGATTTAACATTTCGGGTTACTAATGTACAGGGTGTCTTTTTTCGTTAATATTATAGGGTATAGGTAGGAGATATAAAAGTACGTGTCTCATTCTCCTTTTTGGTGTTTAGTTTAGATTGGTTTATAAAACACAGGGTGATTCTCAAAATCTCCCGTTTCTTATTTTCTTTTATTATTCGGTTATTTATCGAGATAAAAAAAAACTTGCAATACAAAAGTTTTAAGACTTTTTACGCATAATCTAGCGGCGTACTTCAAAAAATATAGATGTTTTAATTTTTGAGATATTATCGAAAGTAGCATTTTCTTAAATGGCACACCCTATATCTAAGTATCTAGAAAAATTGCATTTTTTCTTGCGATTGCAGTAATACAGGGTGTCCCGAATTGCAGTGTCCAAACTTTAACAGCGCATTCTGCATTCAAAATAAGCCCTAATTTTCTATATAAACATATATCGGCAAATGCTTCGTTTTCGAAATACAGGGTGTTAAAGTTTTAAGAAAAAAATTGTTTTTTAACAAGTAACAAAAGGCATTTTTTGATTCGAAATATTTTTTAATTTTTCATCAGTGGCGTCCGTACGGGATTTTTTATTGAATTTTCTTGAAAAAAAAATGGTACTCTACTGCTTTTTCTGAAAACAAAAATCATTCCTAAAATCCCCACTCAGTTTGGAGCAAATTTGATCCCTTGTCTTTTTTTCGTGCGGTGTAAGGATTTCGAGTAAAAAACTAAAAACCATTTTTATGTATGGCATAGTTAAAATTTCCATTATTGTTAATTTCAGTAGCAAAACCTTTAAGGTGGGATTGTAACAGCAAGTTTTTAAAATTATTTGGTTTCCGATATTTATTTCATGCATTCCGGGTGAGTTCATAATTTCTGAACAACGTATGTAGGGTTTCTAAAATAAAAGCTTGTCTGACAACTAAGGAGAGATGACGTCATCGACCCGTTGTAATGGAGATTTACATTATGTTTGGGTTATCAGGGTAACATCGCAGAAGTTAGTACGCAACCTATTAAAATCTAATGTCCTCATCCTTCATTGTACTTATCATCATCATAATTGAACAATTGCTAGGTTTGTCTTTAAAGTATGACAGATGAGTTTATAATTCTAAAATCGTCGATTCATTTTGTAAAACGGTAATTAGAATTAATTCAATTTTGAAGATGATACTTCATTTTACAGAAACTACTCTTTATTAACTAAGTTCGTAATTAATTTTACAAAAACTAGAATTCAGAACTTTTATTAACTTAGATCGTGAAAAAAATTTATAGAGCACTTAAAATATCATTAAGGATTAATGTGAGCCTTAAAATTCACAATAATTGCTCAAAATGAGCTCCTCTAACTTCGACACATTTTCGGCATCTGCTCTTAATTGTGTCAGTGGCATGGCGTATAAAATTCGTATTGGCTCGCAAAGTTTCACAGGCTTAAACTAAATTTTTCAAATAATCCCATACAAAGAAGTCGACAGGTGTGAGGTCAGGGGAACGTGGTGGCCAGGCTGTAGCTACCAATCGTCCAATCCACCGTTCTGGATAATTATTATTTAACCACTGCGATTTACAAGTGCAAAATGCGCGGTCTGAAATGGCTTCCTGTGATCCTTCCTCAAAACGCGATGAACCTTATTTTTAGAAACAAAAACTGCATTACCTTGTAAATTATGAGCTGCTCTTCGTAGGCTTAATGTCCTATCGTTGTCAAACTTATTTAAAATTACGTTTCGATATTGTTCATTTCTCCTACCTTCGTTTCTCGGATTCTTTTTGAGTCCAAAATTCCTAAACATTAAATGCGTTTTAATGAAAACTTGTTTGCAAGGTAATCTTCTATTTGGAAATCTTCGTTGATATTCCCGTACTGCTGCATTTGCATTTCTATTACAGAAACCATAAACGAAATGAATATCAGCATACTCAAAGTTACTGAATAACACCATTTTGAAATCACTAGTTAGACTGATAATTACCTTTTTGTATAAACTGTAATGTACCTGACATTTATTTACTCTAAAAACTCAAATGTCACACTTTAAAGACGAAACTAGCAATTGTTCAATTGTCACAAAAATGCAATCATGGCATACCAAGATGTTAAAGGTTTTGCCACTGAAATAATTAATGATAATGGAAATTTTAACTACGCCATACATAAAAATAGTTTTTTGTTTTTAACTCGAAATCCTTGCATCGCACGAAAAAAAGGCAAGGGATCAAATTTGCTCCAAATTGAGAGGGGATTTTAGAAATGATTTTTGTTTTCAGAAAAAGCAGTAGCGTACCATTTTTTCTTTAAGAACATTCAATAAAAAATCCTGTACGGACGCCACTGATAAAGAATTAAAAAATATTTCAAATCAAAAAATGCCTTTTGTTACTCAAATGCTGTTTACCAAATTTAATAACAATATCTCAAGTACTAAAAAAGTTATGACTAAATAACAACTTTTTTTCTTAAAACTTTAACACCCTGTATTTCTAAAACGAAGCATTTGCCGATACATGTTTATATAGAAAATTAGGGCTTATTTTGAATGCAGAATGCTCTGTTAAAGTTTGGACACTGCAATTCGGGACACCCTGTATATAATACTTAATATTTTCCGTTGTCCTAAATAGCTAAAATACCAAAAAATATTTATTTTTAGTTGGCCATGGAATTCTTTAGGCGTTTGTTTTTGATTGTTTACATGTCATAAAATTAAGTATTTTATGTTTTCGATTATATTTTTTATAAAAAGGTGTCCAAAATTAATGTTTTTCAAAACTACGAAAAGTTAAATATGTTTGAGTGCTATATTCAGAGTAATAAAATTAAAGACGCAGCTTTACACCTATATTTTGAGCGATACCCGAAACGACAATAATTTATGTGCGAATGGATCATTCGCGAAACCAAGAGGTAAGAGTTAAAATAAGGGAAATAGAGAAAGAGATAAAATAAATATACTAGCTTGTGTTGTTGCTGATCCGACAGTATCTAGCCTTAATTTTGACAAAGACATTGGCATAAGTAAATTTAAAGTTCTAAAAAGTTAAAAAGCATAAGTATAAACCGTATAAAATAAGTTCAAAACTCTCATTATGAAGATGAAGAACGGCGTTTAGAATTTTAACGTTGGTATTTGCAACAGATTAATTAGAATCCCAATTTTTTACAAAATATAATATGGACTGACGAAACTTTTATATCTAGCGAAGGAATCGATATTGGTCAAACATAAATCCTCATCAGACCGCCGCTAGGGTACAACAAGGACGCTTTGGGTACCATGTGTGAGTGAGTGAGTCCTTAACTACAGGATTTATAATGAAAATTTGAATGCTGAAGGAAACATTCAAATATTGGAAGAATGTGTAATAAACGAGTTGGATAACATGCCATTAGCTGCAAGAAATAATGTTTATCTACAAAAAGACGGTGCCCCAGCCCATAACAGCCATATGGTAGGGCACTTATAAACTGTCAATTTCGGCGAAAATTGGCTTGGTACAAATAATAATAATAATAATAATAATAATAATAATAATAATAATAATAATAAGACGTTTATTAGTTACCAATAAATACAGTTAACGAATTAACTTAACATAACAATTATTATTATGATAATAATTATGGTAAGTAACGGGCCTTGTTTTCAGATTTCAGGGTATGTTCATTCCCCGGATTCTGTTGAGGCCAAAAATATAAGAAATAAAAAAGAAATTTATAAGCAGCTAGCAGTGAAATTTTTTTTAAAAAATTTGAAAAAAAAACATAGAAACAAAAAAGCACACACTAAAAGCAAAATGGAAGATGGATAAGGATAGGGAAAAAGGAAAGTATTAAGTTTCAAATTTAGCATTTTGTGGCATAGACAACCAATTAAATATGGTTTAGAAGAAGTAGTTTGGTTTTTCTCTTGAAAACTTTTTCTGAGACAGTAAACTCATTTATTTTGAATTTGTTTATTAAATGTGCAATTAAATAAGAAAAAGATTTTTTAAAAAATTCTTTGTTGTGTGACGGTATAGTTAATAGATTTTTTGGTCTTATATTAAGATTATGCACATCCGTACGATAAGTTATTTTTTTGTGCAAATATGGTAGAGTCTTAAACTTAAGAATTTTATAAAAAAGGACAAGGGCATGTAAGAGTCGTCTATTGTGCATATTTAACCAATTTGCTTCTTTTAACTTATGAGAAATGTGTTCACGTCTTCTTATACCAAAAATAAGCCTTAGACAGGAATTTTGGAGTTTTTGTAATCTATTAGCATCGGCATTATCAAGACAAGGTCCATAGATGGTGTCACAGAAGTTTAATGGTGATAACACTAGTGCATCACAAAGCATTTTCTTAGTGTTATAGCTCAAAAAGTGCCTTTGCGAAAATATTGTTTTTAAGGCGGAATATCCACTTTTTAGTTTAAGAGTAACATGTTCTTTAAATCTAAGTTTATGATCCATTATGAGTCCCAGATTTTTGGCAGAGTTTTTAAAATCTATTGGATCATTATTTATGTATAGATTTAAGTTATCTAAAATATTCATTCGATTGTTATCACTACAAAAAAGCTACTAATTTGGTTGGGTTAATCTTTAAGAGGAGCTTTTGAGTTTCACTATAAAAAGTGTCCAAATCCGCGTTAATGCACCTATTGGCCTCGGCTATATCAGTACTTTTAAATGAATAATATACCTGGGTATCATCTGCGTAGCAATGATGGTTACAATATCGAAATTTATTTATTAATTACGACGTATAGAGAGTTTATAGTAATGGACCCAGAATGCTACCCTGAGGCACCCCAGAGGCAACATTAAGGGCTTTCGACATTTTACCATCAAGTACTACTCTTTGTTTTCTGTCTGACAAAAAAGAAGACAGTGCCACCGTAGAATCGTTAAAACCCAGACACTGCAACAAAGCCAATAATATTTCGTGGTTGACCATGTCAAAAGCTTGAGTAAAATCCAAAAGAACCAAAACAATAGCTAGATTATTATCAAGGGCTTTACATATATCATCCGTTACCTGAGATAATGCGGTTGAACAACCATAACCTTTACGGAAGCCAGACTGATATTCAGGGATCAAATTACTAATATTTAAATACTCAATTATCTGCTGTTCCATAATTTTTTCTAATAGTTTAGAGAGAACTGGTAGAATCGATATTGAACGGATTTGTTTAAATTCAGTAGGATTTTTAACTTTAGGCAACGGAATAACTTTGGCTTCCTTCCATTTATCTGGAAAATGATTTTTTTCTAAACAAACAAAGTAAAATAAGTGTAATATTTAAATTATCAGCTCCAAATGCTTTAGTCTTTATGGTTTTTAGAATGGAAATTATTGTATCTTCCGTTATCGGCCTAAATTTAAATTCATTTTGTGTAATTTTATGTTCCTTAAAAGTCTTAATAAATTCTTCATCAGGCTTATTGTTATTTTTATTTATATTAGTAAAATAAGTATTAAGTTCATCTTCATTTTGCAAGGAATTGGGAAGTTGTATATTTTGTTTTTTAGAAATATTAATTTTATTTAATTCTTGCTATGCTTCTATATTACTGCACACTCCAAACCTATATGTTAAATAAGCCTTTTTTCCGATCTGATTGCGCTAGTAGTAAGATTTCTACACTGTTTGTATGTGTTTCAGTCCTCTCAATTTTTGGTGTTTCTAAACTTATTTAAGGCCCTATTACGAAGCCTCTGCATTAATCTAATATTAGTAGTAATCCATGGTCTGTATGGCTTATTTTTACCTCTGATATTTTTTAAGGGAGCATGCAGGTTTATAACGTCGAATAATAATTGGTTGAAAAAATCAACTTTGCTATTTATGTCCGCTATATGATACATTATGTGCCAAGGTATTGAAATCGCTTATTGTTAACACTTTGTAAATTTCTGTATGTAAAGTTATAAGTATGAGATTTGGGTTCTCCAAAATTTATGTCGCAATAAATGAGCATATGGTCCGATATATAACAACATCCCTTATTCCGCAAACCTCGATTAAATCTATATTTGAAAAAGTAAATCAATTAAGGACATGTTTGTATTTGATATTCTAGTAGGTTCAGTTATATGCTGGTGCACACCATACCTCAGTAATTTCACATAACGGTGCTTTTGCATTTAATTCGAGAAAGTTTATACTAAAATCACCTAGCAATAAAAGAGAATCATAGACATGGCCTTCGCGATTCCCCGACCTGACGCCCCTGGACTTTTATTTTTGGAAATTTATCAAGAATGAAGTATGTAAAACCCGAAGTAATACTTTAGCAGAATATAGAGCAACTTTTATTAATTGCATTGGAAGAGTGCCAAATATTTATATTTATAACGCCACTCGTTGAGATGCAAGCTGAGTCCAAAAATGAATGGAACAGAATG
The DNA here is from genome assembly GCA_030620095.1 of Kuschelorhynchus macadamiae. Classification (NCBI taxonomy): domain Eukaryota; kingdom Metazoa; phylum Arthropoda; class Insecta; order Coleoptera; family Curculionidae; genus Kuschelorhynchus; species Kuschelorhynchus macadamiae. Next base: position 495,337 of record JAUTXW010005151.1, on the reverse strand, counting down.
GAAGACAATTTTAGTACCTTTTGTGATTAAACAGCTATGCTTATCGTTAAGTATTCAAGATAATTGATGAGCTGTTATTATAATTGCTTTGTTGTTTTTTAAAGATGATTTGGTTTATCAATGTTAAAATATTCTTGGTAACTGAGTTTTTAAATACCTATTATAAAATAAAAGATTAATGATTCAATCCATGGCGAAGTAAAAAAAATGTTTTTTTGGTATTTTGGCTATAGGATAAAGAAAAATATTAGATATTATATATTGTTGCAATCGCAAGAAAAAATGCAATTTTTCTAGATACATAGATAAAGGATGTCCCATTCAAGAAAATGCTATTTTTGATAATATCTCAAAAATTAAAACATCTATATTTTTTTATATTATGTTAAGTACGCCGCTGGATTCTACGTAAATAGTCATACAACTTTTTTATTTAAAGTTTTTTTATTTCTATAGATAACCGAGTAATAAAAGATAATAAGAAACGGGAGACTTTAAGAATCAGCCTGTATTTTCTAAACCAATCCAGTTAGCGTAGATCTGACCGCGCCATTAAGTTAAACACCAAAGAAGGATGAGGATTGAGGATGTCTATAATTGGTCGCGCCAGGTGTGGTGCGGTACCATCTTGCTAAAACCACACTTGTTGCTAATTTTCAATTTGATTTCATTAATTTAGAAGTCGGTATAACTCGTCTCTTAAAAAAATTCCATACATTTTTCCATTCAGAGGCCATTGTAAAAATGTAGGCCGATTACTCTGTCTGTAACTAAACCACACCAAGTGTTAACTCCATTCAGTGTGATTTCCAGGTGCCCAGTAGTGCATATTATGTCCATTTATCTTAAATTTAAGAGCAAGTAATCAGCTATGGAACGTACTTGACCACAATTATTAAACTCATCAGAAAAAATTATGTTTCTTAAAAATTGATAGGGGTGAAAATTTTACAATTTTAAAATAGGCAGCACCGATTTTTGCCACATTGCTGATTCAGTAGCAAGTAATTTGGATCCAACCTATGTATTTAAATCAACTGCCACCAAAATACCAACTGTTATCTCTTCATAGATGTTTGTATATCATTTCAAAGTTGACAGCCGCCATTCAAAATGTGGAGAGGGGGGTAACTGTCAAAAGTATCTTAAAATCTAAACCTCTGCCTCCCCATATTTGAAATTTTTATTAAAAAATTCCAGACCGTTTTTCCGATATTATCCTGTAACATTTTAAAATCCTCACCCTGTATTAGTCGTTACTGGATGTCAGAAACCGAAACTTATACTACCAATAATACTTTACTGGTATTTAGTCCGGTACAATCTGTCGTTTAGACATAATACGAATACCTAAATCTGTTACACCGATGACACCTTCGTGAATAAGATAATTTCGAGAAAAATGCTGACAATAATCAAATCACACAATTTTTATCTGAGTTCAAGATTAGTAAAAGCTAGGTAATAAATAGGTCAGCCAAATGCTGCTTGGGTATACAAAAATAAAATTGTTTTTATTCAAACTAAAGATTTTATTGAATGTAATACCTAAATGATTAAGTCCTTATACTATGTGTACATAGAACAGTTAATATCGGTTCTAAAAAACAATTTAAATATTCAGTCTTACAGGGGCGCACACAGGCGAATTTTCCTCAAAAGTTGGCCATAAGTCAGAAACTCCAACTTAAAAATCCTGAGCTAAATCAATTACATTTCAGTAATCTAGTTATCTGGTTATTATAAAAACACAATCTTTTGTTTTGATTTGCGTTGCTTCGCGCCATATTGTTATTGAAACTTGACAGTTTATTAATTTGTATTCATTTAATCAAAGCGCATCAGTGTGTTATTTAACCATTTTTGTGAAAGTTAGTGGATAAATAAAATAAAATTATAGTATGGAGCCTATTGCTAGTAGTAAGTACAAGTATATAATTATTATTATCCATGCAGTTATTATCATCTATGCATTGTTTCAATGTCACAATGGCGTCACTTCTTAAAATACATAAATGTTTGGTTATCTTAAGACAAAAAGTACATTTCCCCGCGTTTCCCTCTCTTCATATTAGCATAGAACTCTTATATAATATATCCTTAAAAAGACCTATTATCTTATTTATGCGATAATTTGCGATCTTGATGGGTATCAATTTTTTAAGAAGTGCTGCCAGCGCTGGTATAGAGCTTTTTAATTTTGTTTAAAGTAAAAAGTACAGAATTCCTTAAACATCTCCAAAACTTTTAAAGCTAGAACAATAAAATTCACTACTGGGGGGTTTTTGAACATGCAAAATTTAAAATTGCTAATGGCAATGTTGCCAGATTTACCGCTTTTACGTTACACGTCATAATTTTGTGATTTTAAATGAAATGCCATATTTATTTTTGTTGCAGTGAATTGCACTTGTCAAATTTAGTAAGTTCTCATAATTTCAAAATGTTGTTTCTATTAATTACTAAGCTACGGCAACACCGCTTTTGCAGTAAAAAGTCCCGAAACGCTTAAATATTGGCAGTTTTGGAGATATTTTGGGTTTCTGTACTCGAGCGTTTCGGTTTCCTTTTTTTGGTGTGCTCACATAATTGATACAAATTTAATTATTCATCATGTAATTTTTTTGTTGTTATTGGGATTAATTAAGTTGTTAAAGAAGAAAATTCTAACTCCGTGTGATTTTTAAAAACAGCCATATGCTACTAAAATTGTTTCATAGAGGTGTTATATCTTGTTGTGTCTTTTTTAGGCTCTGCAGCCAAATCGGCCGTTTTTAAGAGGAGTAAACTCATTGAATGGCTGAGAAATTGCAACTCTACTAACAGAAAGGTGCAGTACCAATATATAGTACAGAAATTGACCTCTACAATGAACACCCAAAATTTGTCCAAGGAGTCTCATAAGACCCTATCCAAATTATTAGAAACATATTACTTAAGATGGTCAGCAGCATCTAGAAATAAAACTGCGTTTAAAAATAAAAATTCTAATTGGCTCGAAACCGAGTTAGAATTTTCTTCTTCAATTATTCAATTAATTCCAACTACAACACCAAAAGCAGGAAGGCCAGCCACTAAGTTTTTCTCTTCAAGTGAGCGAACAAAAAGAAGAAAAACGGAACAGGTACGCTCAAGTCTTACTTCTGAAGAATTGGTTTATGCTGCCCAAATGCAGTTAAGAGCTGATGGCAAATTGGATGCAGCAGAGGTGTTAAAAGATGTTGCTTTTACCACACCCACTCGTGCAAAAAAATATAAGAAAGCTTTTCAAAAAGACTGCGAGGTACCATTTTCGACTGACGAAGCTTTGTCCATTTTTGTGGAAGCTAAACTGACAAAGTTTCAATATAATTTAATGAGAACTTCTGCAAAAACTCATAATTCATCTCTCTATCCAAATTATGAATCCATCACTGCTGCAAAAAAAAGATGCTATCCAGACAATTTGAAAGTGTCAAAAGACATTGCTGAAGTGGCCCTACAAAATTTGTTGGATCATACGATTTTAAGATTATGTGACTCTCTTAAAGAAGTTTTAAACTCTCTAAAACCTGATGAGTGAAAAAATCTAAATTTAATTTGTAAATGGGGGTGTGACGGAAGTTCTGGGATGAGCCAATATAAACAACAGTTTTCCGATTCCAGTGTTTCAGATGCCAATATTTTTCTTACGTCAATGGTTCCAATTCAATTAATTAATGGTGATCCTAACTCTAAAAATAAGTTGGTTATATGGCAAAATTCTAGACCTTCCTCGACCAGATTTTGCAGACCCGTTCGATTTCAGTTTAAACATGAAACTACGGAGCTTTCTGTCATGGAAAAGCAGTATATTGACCAACAAATATCGGTTTTACAAGCAACAAAGGTAAAAATTCAGTTTCGTGAGGTGCTTCGTGGTTTTGGTAGCACGAACGACGGAAACACGGCTCGACGATTTTTTGAAAACCCTTCCAAGTCATCGGAAATTACAGGTGTAGATAAAGAACTGATATCTAGATTCCGAATAATACTATTAACAATTTCTTCCGGCTATCATATCAAAATTAATATTTTTACAAATTATTGCCACGATACAGCAAAAAGATTTGTTGAACTGTATCCATGGTACAATATGCTAACATCTATGCATAAAATCCTTATCCACGGTTCTGAAATAATATCCCATTTTACAGTGCCTATTGGGCAACTTGGTGAGGAAGCCCAAGAGTCACGCAATAAGGATGTAAAACGGTTTAGAGAATTTCATTCTAGAAAATTTTCTAGACAGCAAAACACGCAGGATATATTTCAGAACCTTCTCGTGTCTTCCGATCCATTAATATCCAATATGAATAAATTATCTGCTAAGAAACTAAAACAGTATCCATCAGAAGTTCTGGCATTTTTGGAAGAACCTGAATTACTTGAAAGAAATAGTGACAGAGATAGTGATGATGATGAACTTTTAAGTGAATAACTCTTTTTTTTTTCATCTGGAGTCTAATCAAGAAGACAGGGCTAGACAAGAAGCTCTAAGGCAGCTTGGAGTAATTACAATAACCCTAGCTAGGTTTCAGTGACAAAGGCAAAAATTGCCAACTCCGACCATCTAATCTAATCTAAGTCTTTATTTTTATTGCAATTAATTTTCAGATATTGCTTCCTAGTTTCATGTTTAAACTTGCATAACAACATATGTTCACAGATATGGTCCCAAATGAACTAGGTACAGTTGCGTCTATGAAATACTGGAACAAAAATTCATAAAATTGTGATACAGAAAGTTATAAGGTATCTAATCAGGTTTTTTTAAATAATAGACCAGGAATTATGAGAGATTTTTTTTTGTACTAGATTTTCATAGACGCAACTGTACAAATTTCGATAGTCCATAAAAAGTCACTATTTATAAAAAGTTCTGCTTGTTTTAAATATTAATATAATAATATTATACTTGTGAAATTCTTAATAGTATTTTATGTATTCTTGTTTTTTAACCCACTTCATATAATATATTTTTTAAATTAGAGTTTCATAAAAATCAGAATTTTTTACAAAAAGTCTCTTTTTGACGAAAAAAAAAAATTGTAGTCCATGTGTTTTTTTTTGGACCTACATCCTTGGACACCTTGTGTAGTAATAAAATATCAATATTTCATTTTTGTTCTTACCCCTTTTCTCTAAAATATTTATGATTACCTATTATTTGTAATATTGTTATTGTAATTACATACATATTCATAATTCCAGGTTAAAATTAGAACCGTTTTATGTTTTTCTTCAATAATACACATTGTTGGTGTTCTTAAAATAAGTTTTAATAGCTGTCAGTGAAAACTAAATGAATTACGTAAAAATATTGACACGTAACAAACTAAATTAAAAATGTTCTAACGTCTTTCTAAAACAAACATTTTATTAATCAGAATCTAATTTAGGTACGACTTTTCGACCACACTGTATATTTTTACGTATAGCGGAATAATAGTGTAAAGTACTGTATTATCATAAGAATTTATACTTTTCTTAAATAAATTCATTATTCATCATTTTTAGAAATTTTTATAAGATAAATAATATTGGCCAGCATTCTGATCAAATTCGCCTGTGTGGGGCGTGCTAAAGCAGAAATTATATGTTCAAATAACAAAGCAGTATAATTATTTTCGCGTTACACGCTACGTTGGTACGTATTCCAAGAGACTAATTAAAACGCTTAATCGTTTACACCCGATGCTTTCACACATCATGTTTATTATAAGAGAATTCGGTAACACTTTAAAGATATTCACCATCTTGCTGTTCGCTATGTTGAATATATGGTAAACTAACATGAATATTTCTATTTAGGCAATAAATAGCAATAATACAAGATTTTTCTGCCCTCGTAAAATTTAATGTAATGGTGAAAACATCACCCTCCGAGATTTGTTCAAAACTTCACGTTTCAGTGTACCTAGATGCCGTAAAAAATATTATCTGATTCTGTCGGTTTGTCTATCTGTCTGTTCGCGGCATCTTACTACTACAACTACTACAAGTACTTCTATATTCGATTGACTTCAAATTTTGATCAAACATAAGGGCCTTATGGGGATGGTCTGGTAATATTTTGGTAAAAATCCAATATGGCGAAACAAAATGGCGGCCTAGTGAAAGGTTAAAAAATAATTAATAAAAAACTACTTGTCCGATTTGTCTCAAATTTTGCACAGACATCAAAGTATAATGTTGGAATCAAATGGTAAAATTTTTGTACGAATGGCGGAACAAAATGGCGCCTAATAAAATAGTTAAAAATTTTGCCTGAAAAAACTAGTACTCAGGTTTTTCATATCTTCACGTTTTAGATTTAGATACTTCCCTTTTACGAGGGAAATAAAACAAGTAAAATACGTGTCTTTTTTATGACAACAAAAGGACATTCTAGGGGAATTATTTCATCAATGGTCATTAAAAACCGTCAATATTTTGACGAAACATTAGGTTGGTATGTTTGTTAAAAAAAGACAACTCATATAAAAGGTATACATTTGAAATCTGGTAAAGACTTAGATGCACGTTGGTGCATGACATGATGTTTTTGGACCAATAAATACGACTCAAGGGCAAAGGCTATCCATTCTCCATCGCTGGAATTGATCTACGGACTTTTCTTTTTAATTTTTATATTTTTTGTATATGATCTAGGTACTGGAAACTACTTTTTTCTAACTATAAATAAATTTGCTAAAATGATTAGTATACAAGAAAAAAACGTTTATTTATTATAGATCTCCTAGTAAAATTCTAAGCACAATTCATATAGCATATACCTATATTTAACCGTTTCTGAAATATTCGCATTTGAAATATTAAATAGTAATAAAATATCCTAATTCAGTACTTCAAATATTTTTTAAGTAACTGTTACAAATTAAGGTTTTTTTTATAAGGAAGATCCCTATTTATTCAAAAAATATCAGTTGGACTGATGAAGGGACATTTTACCGCCAAAATAATCATTTTTGAAAACCCTCATTTCATAAAAGAGAAATATCTCGAAATTTTAAGAAGTATTGTTTCCAACTTATTGGACAATTTGCCCCTGCAAACTTCACGAAATACTCGGTATCAGCTTGATGGCGCCCGTGCGCAGTCCACAAATGAAGTTAGAAGAGAACTGTATGCTATGTTTGAAGATGAGGTTACAGGGTTCTTGGAGATGGCCACTTCGTCCTCCAGACCTTACCCTATTAGTTTTTTATTTTTTGGGTAGGATCAAAGAAACAGTTTATAAGACGACGATCGATACTAAGCAGGATCTGGAAAATAAGGCGAGGCAGGCATTTAATGAACTCAATTTAGCAGAAATTTGTATATAAATGGACCACATGTTAAGGAGTACTGGAAACTACTTTTTTCTAACTATAAATAAATTTGATAAAACGATTAGTATACAAAAAAAAAACAAAACGTTTATTTATTATAGATCTCTTAGTAAAATTCTAAGCACAATTCATATAACATATACCTAAATTTAACCGTTTTTGAAATATTCGCATTTGAAATATTAAATGGTAGTAAAATATTCTAATTCAGTACTTCAAATATTTTTTTAAGTAACTGTTACATATTAAGGTTTTTTTTATAAGGAAGATCCCTATTTATTCAAAAAATATCAGTTGGACTGATGAAGGGACATTTTACCGCCAAAATAACCATTTTTGAAAACCCTCATTTTATAAAAGAGAAGGGTTTTCAGCCGAAATTCAGTGTTTATTGTCTTTTGTTAAATAATGAATGGACAATTTTCCATTCAGATGACGCAAATTTAGTTTCCCGGAAATATCTCGAAATTTTAAGAAGTAAACCAACTTATTGGAAAACATCTTACATGGAAAAATTCGAATTTTCGTGCTCTATTAAATGATGTAATACTGTATAGGTCATTCCACTGGATGCCTCAACTGATGTATTATTAAATGATCAAATGCCTAAAGGCATTGATTAACCTCCTAAAGGCATTGATTAACCACAACCCAAATTTCTGTTTAAATTGTTCTATTATTAATTTTTATCTCAAAAACCCCTGCAGACAAGCATAGGAAAGTATTAAGGGAAATTAGTTAAGAATGAGCGTAGTTTCTAAATATTTAAAAATATACAGAGTGTTCCGTTTAAAATAGCAATGTTGCCACCAGTTTTGGGTAGAAGCGGCAACACCGCGTTGCCAAAAATAATTTAGAGCTATAGATTAGGGTTGTATATCTACGTAAGCAAAATTTTAAAAAGATCTGTGGGTCAGTTCTGCATAAACTTCCAAAGTACCATCGAAAGTGAGACATCCTGTGTATAAACTGTGTTATATATGTGTTGAAATCCGTTACGAGGGAAATTCCAGATAAAGGCCAATTTTTCATTAACTTTTTATTTATTTAATTACTTTAGAAACGTGTGTCCAACATACATAAATCCTAAACATTTAGAATTTAGATTTTAAACGTGAAATTTTTCGCTTCGCTTGAATTTTACGAATAGCATTCAAATGCGAATTTAATTTCCGGCGTCGAAAATCTGTAGCTAAGTTTTAGGAATATAACAAGAGGGAGTTTTTTTCAGATATTTTAAGCTGCTTGTTTAAACCGAGCACTCAAAAAATTATAGAGAAGCAAAAAAATCGTATTAAATTATAGAAATTAAATGAAAAGTTCTAGATTTAGCTGCCAATAGTAATACCGAGAAAAGATATTAACACTTATTAAGCAAATAATTAACAACTATTAAATTATTCTTATTCTGTAGCATTTTTTATTTTTTGTTAATAAGGGATCTGTAGGGATAATCCACTTTTTTCATTTTTTATTAGATCATCAGCCTCAAGTGAGTTCCCGGGGTAAACTCCAGGATAGTCGTAGGTGCAGTGCAGCAGGCTTTTCTTTCTAAGTCTATAATTTTGAAAAACTCATTTACGTCCAAAAGTCTACTTTTAACTGGAAAATAAAATTTGCGTGAATTTACTATCAAAAGAATTTTACAAAAAGGGACATTGACTATCAATAAACGTGTTATCGAAATATTTTACAATAGCAACAACTAAATTTTGTGTAAACTATTTTAGCAACAATTTAACAATAAAATACTTATACCACCGCGGTGTTCTATCAAATCACAACAAATGCATGCCTGTTAAATATCATGCACTCGTAAAATAAAAAGAAATGTATACATTCAATAACAATAATTGCACGGGTTTCTAATGCACTTACTTCAGACAAGCCTCTACTATAGAGAGCTCGTAAGTTTCAGTAGCTGTCCGAGCTAAATAGTCTGATATGATTGTTTAAAAAGAGTATTAATTATATCTTATGTTTATACATCACACAGTTTTATCTGACAAACAATTCTGGGAACCATCCAATTAAGGAAAGAACCTTTAAAAGTCACTAAATCGGTTTTTTCCCGAATCAGAAATTTGACTCACTTAAGGTAGAACTTGAAAACTTTAAATTGTTATTAACAAATGTAAATTAACACCGATAAATTAATGCAAAATATTATTGTCTCTAAAAAATAATCACAACAGATATGTTTAAGTTTAAAACTGAAATATATAGCTCGCAGTTTAAGAAAAAAAACATTTAAATCACTAATTGAAAACAAACCTCGTTTGAATTTTAAACATTAACATTAGCAAATATTATTTATGAAAAGGTATAATATGTTTAAGCAAATCAATAAATAAAAGGGTCACGAACTTGGAGAAACTTCACCAGATAACACTAATGTAATTGGGAGATCAATTAAGTAAGTTCATTTAAAAAGTTATCAAAACGTTATTACAAGCTAGTTACATACACTTAAATGTTCATAAAAGTTATTAAATGCTTCAGAAAATAAATTAAAAAATATTTAGAGGAATTATTAAGTTCACTAGTAGAGAGGAATTAAAAGTCAAACTTAACCTTGCTGAAAGCCAAAAATGAAAAGCTCGGAAATCTCCAAACACTTTAAAGGGAAACCCAAAAGCACTACTAAAGCACATTTTAAAAATCACTTGCAAAAAATTCGAATTACATGGGTGAAGTAGTTTCGATTGCGAAAGACAGCATATATCTTGGTGTCTTCTTCGCGGAAATTTAAAGTACCAATTTAAACTTTTTCTTTGTTTCTGATTACCCCTGCAGGCTGTGTGTGTCGGAATTTCGGGATCTATGAATTTGGTCAGTCTTGATTACAAACCTATATGATCAACAACGAAATTTGGAGCTCCCGGGAAATTGGTTTTATTTTGTCATAAGTTATTTTGATGTTTCTTTCGGTGAAAAATAAAAATTGATCAAAATGAGTTTTTCCGTTGAGAATCTGTAAAAATGTTGTGCTAGATAAAATAAATTATTTATTTTTTCCTATCTTTTCAAGACAGAATAGGCCCGGAAGGCCAACGTTTGTAGAAGTTCCGACCGATCAGCTGTTCACCCAATGGAAATTCCCAAAATATAAAAAAAAATTCTTAAAAATCGAGGATATGTCTAGTTCGAAAGATAACGTGAAAATACGCATTTTTCCTTAATAAATATTTTTCTCACTTCGTTTACACGCTAGGAGCAAAAACAGGAAGCTAATTTTTAAAAAAGTTTCACTTAAAAATTAAAAGTTGTCCTAAAAAATCATGCTAGGATTCATAGTGAAGCTTATGATAAATTATGTCTTTCTGTTTGGTTTTGAGCTTAATATCGATTTTAGTTTAGGTTTTGTGAGGGGTTTTAGGGTTGGGTCAAAATGAACCTATTTTGAGCCATAACAAATTTTATATGAGTCTGATTTGCTATATACAATTTACCTTTCATATTCTGAAAGAATTTTGAAAATATCTTTACAAAAAACATTTTTGAGATACCTCACATTTGGAGCTCTCATATCGCCCTGTATATAAGCTTCTAAAATTCAAAATTGAAATTTTTTAGTATCATCTATCATTCTTGCACATGAATGCAAACAATGAACTCATATAAGTTGTCGATATTTTATCCATTTATTTTTGCAGGGTTTTGAAAAAATTCGATTAAACTTGCCTCTTGTTTATTTACCTGAGGGGCTTATAATAATTAAGTAAATCGTTCAGTTTAGCAAAAAAAACTATTGCAAAAGCATTCATGGTTCTTAGTATTTTTATTAGTTTTGTTATAAATAAGTTACTTCACCGCCAAGTGAATATCAGATTCCGGCCGGTTATGCCGCGCCACTTGAGATCTTTTACGTGTTAAATTATAGTAAAAGTGCTTCTTATCGCCTACTAAATTATTAGACTGATTTTAAACTTTTACTTGAGATTTTTGTGGACAACATTGGCTTATCCCAAGTAGCACTTTTAGTCATGAATAAGCCACAGTTATCACAAGTATTTTCGATGAAGTAACAAGAACTTGGTGTCGCCACGTTCTGTTTAAGCTGAGACTACGTAGTCATTACTAAAATGGGGAATACTTTTAAGGGCAACTATTTCCTGAATGACATGTAACCGTCACTGTGATTATTACATAGATAGTATGAAATTGTGTGGTTCCATTTAAGTAGCCGAATAGTAATAGTTCACTCTATATATTGTTACTTCCTTATTTCTGTCTTTATTGAATCCGTTTTAAAAACATGTATGGTTCTTTTTAATACAAACAAAACATGGCCACTACAAACACTCAAATTGATGGCATTGAGCGAATAGAGGATTCGTTATTAGTTGTTGAGGTAGAATACATGCATTTCAGTTAGTTTTTTAGAGATGCTTAGGACCTCAAATTAAAATGCAGGCAATTTTGTCGGTAAATATGGTGATGATAGTCATAAAAAAATGACGGGTCTTTAAAATTCGTTAATTTTCAATACATTTTGGTCAAATATATCGGCCAATTTAAATCTCAAAAAATTTAATTTTGGAATTTGGTTTAAATAGGAATTGTCATTAAATATCTTGTTATAAAGAATGATTCTTTTTTTAATTTGTATGCATTTTAATCTTTATACTCACAAAAATAAACGTCATAGCTAAATTTTTATCGGGAACATGAAAATAAACAATGGCGTTATATTGGACTTTTACTTTGAAGTTAGCTGCATTTTTTTACTAAAAAAATTAGTTAATATCAAGTGTCTACGACTGCTCCCATAAGTTTTCATAGTTTTGGATTCTTTAAATACGCAGCTGTCACTTATACGAATAAAGTTATCTACTGTAACCATTTGTTTCGTTTTATTTTTTGTTTCCTTAAAATACCACTCTATGTTGTTTTGTTCAGGTATGGCGTAACCAAGTTATGATATTTTTAATTTTCCATAAAATGTGGATGAATGACGAAAGCTACTTTTTCTTTTTATGGGACGTGATGCCATTACCATTTTAACCTGTTGCTCGTAGGTTATCGTCTACATCACAACTAACTAAGATTCACAACAAATTCGGACCGAATATAAGGGAGTTTTTGTGATTATTAAAATCAATATTGATTCATACAATAAGTTTTAAGCCATTGGCCATACAGAGAAATGTGTTTACGCCTGGTTCACCTGCATTTTGCCTGTAATTATAAAGTATTTGTGATGAATTTGTATTATGACTATGACCGTAAATATCTTAAGTTTAAGATTACTCCAAAAAAGTTATTAAATCAGGGGCGTGCGGTGAAATTTTAAGAAAGGGAAGCAATTTTTAAAAACTTACATATTTGTAATGTAATTCGATTCTTCGATCATTTTTTGCAAATTCGTCAATGACGTTATCATAAAAACGTCGATCCTCCGATATATTTTGGGGAAGTTAATTTTCAATGGAAAACAGCGATGTATGCGAAAGTCTCTCCTGCTGCCCCGTTGAATTTCTCACGAAATTTTGTATACGTTTAAGTGTTGAAAAATTGCGTTCTACTGATGAACTTGTGGCAGGTATTGTCAATACTAATTCACACAATTTCGACACTTCGGTGTAGGTATCTTCCAACTCCTTGTCTTTTAAAAATTGCATTAGTTCCTTAGCGTTATTTTTTGCGCTAATGTCATCAGTTTCGTAAATCACTTTTAGTTCAGATCGCAGTAACACTCGGTCGAAGATCTGGCCATAATGGAGAAGAAGAGATTTAAACGCATCTTCTAGAAAAGTTTTTCCTTTAAATGCATCAAAATTGCAAAGCTCGAGGAATTTAAAATCATTTAAACCGTTAAATCTATAGTTTATTTGTTGCTGAACTTGATCGATTATTTCATAAAAGAGGCGTCTGTATGATGTTTGAACATTTCCCACCTTGTCTGTTCGAAGACGCTTGGCTTGTGGCTCTACATTTAACGTCATCGTTTTCTCCCAAAATAGATCAAAGTCATTTTTTGGCTTAACATGGACTTAAAATCATCTACCTTTTTTAGACAAAAAGCAATATCATTTGTTTCAGTTTGTAATATGTTAAAAACATTGTCTGAGAACGGAAATATTTCTGAAAATAAGTCCAACAAATAATTAAAATTAAAATCTCGTTTCAAACAGTCCAAAAACCCCCTCAAACTATTTTTTGCTTCTGAGTCCTACGTTTCATTATTTTCTATTATATTCTCAAATAGTTCAATCAATGATTCACAATTTTGAGATACTATTAACACAAGTCTTCCATTATAGTTCCACCTAGTAGGAGCTACTTTGTGGACAATGAAGTCCAAAGCTTGTGTACGTTTTGTTGACTTGGAAAAAAGCAGCCATGCCACTTAAGGTAACGAAAAATAATTTATACTCTTTAATGTGCTTGATGGACTGGGATAAAGCTAAACTTAATTTATGAGCAAACCAATGGACAAACACAGCATTTGGTACAGTTTCTCGAATTTTAGCTCGCAGACTCCCTTCCTGCCGTCACTGCAACTCCATCATAGCTTTGAGCAACTAATTTTTTCTCTCTATTAATTTCTTTAGTAACGTTATAAACTACGGTATATAATGCATCTGCTGTACGATTTTCGAACACATTCTTAAAACCTAAAAATCGCTCTTGAATACTTCCGTCATTTTTAACGTAGCGTAATACTATAGATAATCAGCTGAAATTAGTGATATCAGTTGTTTCGTCCAGAACAATATCAATGAACCGCGCCTCGCCAATCTCCTGCTTAATTCTTTTTGGAATAATGGTTGTAACAGCGGAAATTAAATCATTCTGGATTCGATTCGATGTTCCGAGAAAAACGCTAGACTGCTCTAAATAATTTTTTAAGCAATCATCATATTTAGCCATTAGACTAAGTAAATCTTGAAAATATTTCCCCTATTTGAAGAAACCCTTATTTCGTCATGACCTCTAGATACCAATTCGTGCTGTCCGAGAAAACAAGCAACATTGATAAGTCTTCTTAATATTTGTCTATTTTTATCGACTAGTTCATTGTGTTGGCCGTGACTAATTTCTAACTGTTTAGTAGGGGCGTGTTCAATTCTGGTTTTGCCGAAGAGTTTTTCTTTTATGACGGCCTGCAAATTCGCTTTGGACGTAATGTGTCTTTTTACAGCTTTACGGAAATTGTTTAAATCGGAAAAACCAGTTTTATTCCAGAGGCCTTTTTAATTTTCAAAAAGTAAACATGGCCAACAAAATAATTTACTTATATTTTCACACCCTGTTAGCTATTTAAATTGTTCGTATTGTTTTTCCGGATAAAAATGTCTAATACAGTTTTTCATTTTTGTGGTTAAATTTTTCATAGGCGGTTTTGCCCTTCCTTTGGAAATTATTTGAAGCTCATCAGCGAAGTTTACTGTTGAAAATATCTTTATTATTAAGACACACAACACACATTCACACACACTCTTCTTACTAAATTCTCCAACATTTTCAACGTTATTACCTACAGCCGAAGTTGACGGTATTTGCATATCGACGTCCGTAATCAAGACCCATTGTTAGGTTTTAAGAATGTGTCCAAAAATCGTACAGCAGATGCATTATATACCGTAGTTTATAATATTACTAAAGAAATTAATTGAGAGAAAAAATGAGTTGCTCAAAGCTATGATGGAGCTGCAGTGATGGCAGGACAATTAGTAGAAGTGTTTGTCCATTGTTTTGCCCATAAATTAAATTTAATTTTATCCCAGTCCATCAATCACATTAAAGAGTGTAAAGTATTTTTCGTTACTTTAACTGCTTTTTTTTCCAAGTCAACAAAACATACACAAGCTCTGGAGTCCATTGTCCACAAACTATTGCCCAAAGTAGCTCCTACTAGGTGGAACTATAATGGAAGATTTGTGTTAACAGTATCTGAAAATCGTAAATCACTGATTAAACTATTTGAGAATATAATAGAAAGAATAGAATAGAAGCAATAAATAGTTCGAGGGGGTTTTTGGACTGTTTGAAACGAGATTTTAATTTTAATTATTTGTTGAACATATTTTCAGAAATATTTCCATTCTCGGACAATGTTTTTAATATAT
The DNA here is from genome assembly GCA_030620095.1 of Kuschelorhynchus macadamiae. Taxonomy (NCBI): domain Eukaryota; kingdom Metazoa; phylum Arthropoda; class Insecta; order Coleoptera; family Curculionidae; genus Kuschelorhynchus; species Kuschelorhynchus macadamiae. Next base: position 479,910 of record JAUTXW010005151.1, on the reverse strand, counting down.
TATAAACTAAAACCTGATTTTAAGTCCATGTTAAGCCAAAAAAGGACTTTGACCTATTTTGGTAGAAAATGATGACGTTAAATGTAGAGCCACAAGCCAAGCGTCTTCGAACAGACGAGGTGGGAGATGTTCAAACATCATACAGACGCCTCTTTTATGAAATAATCGATCAAATTCAGCAACAAATAAACTATAGATTTAACGGTTTAAATGATTTTAAATTTCTCGAGTCTGCAATTTTGATGCATTTAAAGGAAAAACTTTTCTAGAAGATGCGTTTAAATCTCTTCTTCTCCATTATGGCCAGATCTTCGACCGAGTGTTACTGCGATCTGAACTAAAAGTGATTTACGAAACTGATGACATTAGCGCAAAAAATAACGCTAAGAAACTAATGCAATTTTTAAAAGACAAGGAGCTGGAAGATGCCTACACCGAAGTGTCGAAATTGTGTGAATTAGTATTGAAAATACCTGTCACAAGTTCATCAGTAGAACGCAATTTTTCAACACTTAAACGTATAAAAAATTTCGTGAGAAATTCAACGGTTCAGGGGAGACTTTCGCATACATCGCTGTTGTCCATTGAAAATAAACTTCTCCAAAATATGTCGGAGCATCGCCGTTTTTATGATGACGTCATTAACGAATTTGCAAAAGATGATCGAAGAATCGAATTACATTACAAATAGGTAAGTTTCTAAAAATTGCTTCTTTTTCTTAAAATTTCACCGCATGACCCTGCTTAAATTAAAACGATAAGATTTCACGACAAAATGATCTAAGATGCCTCCCAGAATACATTTTTTGAATAAAATAAAATAATTTCTAAAGGAAAATCCAATTTAGAATATGAAAGAGGATATTGTATGTACCATAAAGGTTTAACAGCGTTCATAAGGTTTGCGTACTGTGACTACTTTATCGAAAATTATAAAATGCAATTTTATTCTATTCTATTCATGCCCAAAAAAATTCAAAAACTTTAGTCTTTTTTATAGCTGAGATCTTCCACTGGAATGCGTTATTTAAGGCACCTGGTATATAAACAAAATGCTCTCTATAAGCAAATTTCGTACAGAATGATAAAAATTGCCAATGCCCGCTAACCGAGCCGAAAACAAGCAATTAGGTTAATTAAGCCTCGGCAGAGAGACGTATAGTGTAAAGCACGGTTTAGGGGTTAAAACCGAAAACTTAAATTTCAGAAGGTGTCCTGGGACCGATATGAAATATTAGCCAGAGTAAGGTGTATTTCAACTATCTCGACTGGCGTTAAGAAGCTGGAACGCGTCGTTACTTAAAGATACCCGGGAGAATTCTAAAGCGCGGAGAGGATCGATTAAAGAGATGGAATTGTTAAAATTAATCATTTTTGAAGAAAACTTAAAGTATTTTTCCTACACATTAATTTAAGTAACTACGCTATAAATACAAAGTATTTATATCTTCGCTAGAAATATTTTAAATAAGATTTGTAGATTACCATTAAGGAAAGTAGCAGTACTGGGTTTTTTCGTATATTTTTCCACCGACCTAGAGAATTTATTTGAATAGTTTTTTTATGAAGATTTAGAATATTATATCATTAGTGCGAAAATATTATTGGAAATGTCAAATTTTGACAGGTTGTCAGTTTTTATTAAATGAAACAGCCTGTATATTAAATCATATTCTCGAAGTTCTTTTTTTTTTATAATTTCAAATATATACAGGGTTCGCCAAACTCAGTGGCGTATTAGAAGTATATGGAGAACGAGTAAAGATATTTACTTGAGATTTGGGTAAGTTTCATACTAAGAAGTGAACTTTATTTTAAAAATAATTTCGAAGTTGCGGCGTTGCCAGCTCTATTGCAGACAGACAGAAAGTTTCTTTTTTTAAATACAATACCCTGTATATTATTGCATTGTCAAATTCTACGTATTATTCTGAGCCTTTTTTATGTAGTATGTCCTATACCTAATTTGAGAGGTTTCTGAAATAAAAATTATTTTCTAATTTTTAAGGGTCAAATCGAGTTTAATGTAAAACACGATATATTTTTAGAACGTTGCCCCAGAATTCTGAAATTTTTATACGAGTTTCCGAACATGTAGGTTAATTGACGACTCAAAGTAATTTTTAATTAAAAGTTATACAGGGTGTATAAAAATATAGTTTATTCGCGATGAACATAAATGTTCATAACTCGATTTTTTAAATGGAACACCCTGTATATTTTAATTGCATCAAATAGAGAGAGACATTGCCTTTCAAATGACATTAGGTATTCCTATACCTATCTCTGATGGGTAATGAACTAAGTGGCATTTTAAAAAAAATCGACCATTTTAGTATTTTCTGTAAAAAAAATCTATTTTAAGCGCACTAAATAGAGAAGTAAACATTTTTGTCAAATACTGGCAAGTTATTTCTACGTATATCTGTCTTAATGATACCTAAATGGAAATACTTTTCTTGAGAAAAATCGATAATTTAATAGTAACAATATGTATTCACAAACGCTTTTGATAAAAAATTAACGATACTACCGAATAAAACAATACTCACGATGGAACACCCTGTATATTTTTGTTGCATCCAACAGAGAAAAAATTACCTTTCAATAGTATTAGCATCGCTGATGATTAATTAATTAGATGCCATTTAGTAGAAGCACGAATAATATCTCGTAAAACGAAAGATTATTTAACTAGTAGGCTGTGCACGCCTGTCATCTCCCAGGAAACCAAACAGAGAACATTTGTTTTTAATATGCATAGTTGTCAAAAATTCACTAATTTAAAATGGCAAATTCTTACTCAAGTGTAGAAATTCTAAATTTGTTTTATGTACACGGTCAATGTGATAAAATAATATCAAGAACATGTAGACAATTTAATCAACTTTATCCAGATTATGTCCCAATGAACGAGAAAAAGTTTAAAAGAATAGAGAAGAATTACAGAGAGTACAATAATGTTAAAAGACCAAGACTTCAAGTCAAACCTGTAACAGGTAACGAAGAAAATGAAATTACTGTTTTGTCTTATTTCCATACATACCCTCACGCATCAATTAATAGCGCAGAGAAAGATTTAGGCATTTCTTACAAATCGGTGGAAAGAATTTTGCACAAACATAGAATGCATAATTATAAATTTATAACAGCCCAGGCTTTAGAGCCTACTGATCCTCCTCAGCGCGTCGCATACTGCGAAATGATCCTGATGCGTACACAAGAAGATCCCAACTTTTTAAAAAAAGTTATTTGGACGGATGAGAGCAAATTCACAAAAGAAGGGATATTTAACAGAAGAAATTCACATTTTTGGTCCAAAGAAAATCCTGATTTTATCAGAGAAAAAGGTTTTCAATACAAGTTCGGTTTCAATGTATTTTGCCTCATGATGAATAACAAAATAAAGTTTTGCTTTTACGATGAAAATTTAAATTCTGAAAAATATTTGGAAATATTGAAAACTACAGTTTCTGATTTTCTCGACGAGTTACCATTGAACTTACTCCGAAGCTGCTGGTATCAGTTAGATGGGGCACCGGCTCACTGTACAAACGAAGTTAGTGCGGAACTTACTACAATCTTCGAAGACAGATGGATTGGCCGACGAGGTCCATGGATTTGGCCACCTAGGTCCCCAGACCTTACCCCTCTCGACTTCCATCTTTGGGGCAGGGTAAAAGGGATAGTTTATCAGACGCCAGTAGAAACAAAGGAAGAACTCCTATATCGGACAAGAGAAGCACTGCTGGCATTATCCGCGGAAGAGATTCAAAAAGCAACGAGTCATGTAATGACACAAGTTCTGGAATGCCTCAGAGTTAATGGAGGACACTTTAAACAGTTCAGTTACTGACAATTCATTTGGGGATAGTTCTGTTGTTAGCTATATTTTTGTAATATTGTTTTATTCGGTTGTATCGTTAATTTTTTATCTAAAGCGTTTGTGAATACATATTGTAAATATTAAACTATAGATTTTTCTCAACAAACGTATTTTCATTTAGTTATCATTAAGATAGATATATTATTGACAAAAATGTTTACTTGTCTATTTAGTGCTTTTAACATAGATTTTTTTTCCAGAAAATAATAAAATGGTCGATTTTTTCTTTTAAATGCCATTTAATTCATTACCCATCAGAGATAGGTATAGGAATACCTAATGTCATTTGAAAGGCAATGTCTCTCTCTATTTGATGCAATTAAAATATACAGGGTGTTCCATTTAAAAAAAATCGAGTTATGGACATTCTGTTCCTCGCGAATAAACTATATTTTTATACACCCTGTATAACCTTTTATTAAAAAATACCTTCAGCCGTCAATTAACCTACATGTTCGGAAACTCGTATAAAAATTTCAGAATTCTGGGACAATATTCTAAAAATATATCGTGTTTTACATTGAAGCCGATTTGACCCTTAAAAATTAGAAAATAATTTTTATTTCCAAAACTGCTCAAAATAGGTATAGATCATACTACATAAAAAATGCTCAGAATAGTTCGTAGAATTTGACAATGCAATAATATACAGGGTATTGTATTTAAAAAAAGAAACTTCCTGTCTGTCTGCAATAGAGCTGGCAACGCCGCAACTTCGAAAATATTTTTAAAATATAGTTCACTTCTTAGTATGAACCTTACCCAAATCTCAAGTAAATATCTTTACTCGTTCTCCATATACTTCTAATACGCCACTGAGTTTGGCGAACCCTGTATACTTTTAATATATTCTGTCAATTAGTTTTGGATACGTAAGCGTTTAAGCATTAAAGAAATGGTAAGGTAATTTGCGCTAAAACACAGTGAGCCATGTTCAAGACAATTGCAACGAACGACGCCTTTTTGAGGATTACCGTTCAGAAGTATCTATTTACGAGCATTTTTAATATCTAATACGTTGGGCGATGGGTTATTCGGAGGAAGAGAAACTCGACATGATAGAATTATTTTATTTACATAGTAAAAATGCATCGATAGCTCGTAAAGAATATCCTAGACGGTTTCCATATAGACCAATACTGACTCATAGCATAATATTAAACATAGTTAAACAATTGAATGAAAGAAAAACACTTAAGCGAAAAGTTAGAATAGTGGAAAGAAACAATACCATAAAAAATCAATAATACAAAGTAGGTAAATAATAGTATTAGCTTAAAGAACTAAGTTTTGGTTTTCTATATAGCCTCCTTGGTTTATAATGCATTTCTGAATATTTCTTCTAAATTTTCTGTGTATGGATGCGTAGATAAAATGAGGAGATTGGGTGTTTAAATCGTCGATTGTTTGGACTATATTTTGCTCTAAAGCTTGGATGGTTCTTGGTCTATTATAGTATATCTTCTTTTTCAGATAACCCCACAAAAATATGTCCAGTGGAGAGAGATCGGGACAATTTGCTGGCCATCTTAATCGTCCATGTCGTCCAATCCAAAATGGATACCCATCATTTAAAAATTAGTGACCGGCTGGACATTATGAGGAGGGGCACCATCTTGTTGCCATATCAAATTAAGATGAATTAATCGGTAGTTGTTCTAAATGCCCCTCGATTTCGTTTTCTAATAACTCCTGATACGTTTGTCCGGTTAAATTCCCATTTAAAAATATAGGTCCAATAACATGATTGTTAAGAAGGCTCTTCTTCCCTGAATTTTGACCGCCTGAAGAGCTCGCGGGTTTGCATTTGACCAAAAATGCTAACGCTGCCTCGGCAGTGAAAATTATGTTTGACAGATTTAGTTGGTTCATCATAACACGTCTTTCTATTTCTTGGCAGAAGTGTAATCGGTCTATTTAATTTTGATCGGTTAATTCTTAAGTGGGTAAAAACTTATATGGCTTATATTTATAATGTTTTAGAACTGAGTGCATTTTATGCCATGATTTGTTAAAAAAAATGGCTGCATCGGGAATTGAGCGCTCAGGATTTTCTAAAACAAAAATAAATAAGATAAATAAATTATTTTAATAGAAAAGTTTCAAAATTACCTTCAAAATATAATAAAATATTTAAATCTTCTTCAGCGTTTCTTTCCACCATTCTAACTTTTCGCTTAAGTATTTTTCTTTCATTCAATTGTTTAGCGGTGTTTAATATTCTATCTGGAAAAGAAAATATGATATTCGTTACGAGCTATCGATGGATTTTTACTATGTAAATATAATAATACTATCATGTCGAGTTTCTCTTCTTCCGAATAACCCATCGTCCAACGTATTAGATATTAAGAATGCTCGTAACTAGATACTTCTGACCGGTAAACGTCAAGAAGGCATCGTTCATTGCATTGTCTTGACCATGGCTCACTATGATTTAGCGCAGATTACCTTACTATTTCTTTAATGTTTAAACCCTTATATATCCAAAACTAATTGACAGAATATATTAAAAGTATATATATTTGACATCAGAAAAAAAAAAGATCTTCAAGAATTTGATTTAATATACAGGGTGTTTCATTTAAAAAAACTGACAACCTGTCAAAATTTGACATTTCCAATAATATTTTCGCACTTATGATATAATATTATAAATCTTCATAAAAAACTCAACAACTTTTGTATTTGCGACATTTCCGTATCTAATCAAATAAACGCTCTAGCTGGGTAGAAAAATATACGGGAAAACCCTGTACTTGTGAACCTAAGAAATTAAAATGTCGCCAACTGGTTTTATTGTATTTATTAAACCTGGTTTTGGTCTTGATGATACTGGGACCCATTGTACAGGATGTTCCATTATAAATGGAACCCCCCTTTAACTTTTTTATCTGGTACTATAGAGACAAATGTCTTATATAAAAGTTGTAGGGTACTATAATTAGTTTTTAGGCAAGTAATAATAATGTATACGGGGTGGTGTGGAAAAGCGCTGCGAAGAAGATTGTGTTTTTTTCTTACGGAACTCCCCTATCTTGTAAGCCTAATTGATACACCTCGTTTTCCTGATTACGAATATATATAGATTGTTACATTTGTTTTAAATATTAACATCAGAAAAACTATTTTTACAATAAACTCGGCTGGCGCGGCAGTAAGCTATGAATCGTTGACCCGCTTGTTTTGAATGCCACGTATTATATCTGACAACACTTTTGCCAAACGTGTCTTTAGAAGTTTAAAGTGAGTTATTCAGAGCAGGAAAAGATTTTAATTATAAAGCCCAGCAGAACATGGCGCAGAGATCGTGTTTACGATCATTTGGATTAATGTAATATTTATTATACGGGAAATGTATTGAATTTGGCCATTGGCTTTTTAGCAAAACAAGTTAAATAATAAGATTTGTGCTCTTTCGGATTTATTAAACATAAAATAAAAAGTCATATTTCGTTAACGAAAGGAACGTTTTATTTAGAATAATAATGTTTAAAAATTAGAACAATATATTATTATGGTAATATTTATAAATAAGAAGAAACTCACATTTAATTATTCAAATGCTTTGAGCTGCTGAAAATGGCCACCGTTCTTTTCTATGCAAAGACGACACGCTTTTTTCAATTTATCAATCGCTTTTTTGGATATTTTCCTGAAGTATATTTATGCTGTCGTGTTCTTTAAAGTAAATATAATTTTTTTAAATAACCCTATAAAAATTATCAAGGGGAGTTAAATCCGGGCTGTTCAGTGGCCATTTAATCGTTCTATGCTTACCAATACAGGTTTCATAGGTTTCAGTTAAACAATTTGTTACCTGGATACTATTATGAACTGGTGCCCCAACTTGCTGAAATATCGTACGTCGAATCTCCTTAAGAGGAAAACTGTTAATAATGTTGTCAATGTTAAGATAAGTATGACCCGTCAGACTGTGATTGTAAAAAACTGGGCCCAAAACTCTATTATTTTTTATTCCACACCACACATTTACTGAACGCTTTCCAGAATGTTTGACTTCAAAAAAAGTTTCAGGATTTTCCACGGACCAGAAATGTAGGTTTTTTTTTGTTTGGAATACCTGACAGTGCTGAAACAGGACTCATCAGTCCACAGAATTCTGTTAAAGATGTTTGGATCCGTCTCGGATTGTTCTAATATATCTTTACAGAATCGCAAACGTCTTTGTTTGCTTTGGTTAAATGTTGAACTTTTCTCGGCTTGAATAGGTGAAAGTTATATTTTTAATGTTCTATATATTATGCCATTACTTTTTTGTAGCTCCTTAGCAACATAATAAAAGTATGCATGTGGGGTTAAAAATGTTTTTAACAACTTTTCCGTGAAATAATTGCATTTATATCCTTAGCTGTAATTAAAAAATCATCGGCATGAACTACAAGATAAAGTTTTTTATTTTTAAAATATTTTACGTATAAACATGGATCTGCTTCGCTTTTATGAAAATCGTGATTTTGTAGAACTTCGTTAACTTTTTGACTCCATGTGTTTGCTGATTGTTTTAATCGGGGGTGAAAACTTCGTCATAATCGACTCCAAATTTTTGTATAAATCCTCTTGCAACAAGCCGTGCCTTATATATATTTTGTAAATTATTTGCGCATGTCTTTAATTTGAATACCTATTTACATGGCACAATTTTTCTGTCCTTAGGCATAGAAACCAAAGTACAGGTGTTATTTTTCTTCACTGATTCAATTTCCTTTTTCCATTGCTTGCTTCCATAAAATACTGTCCGTTCTAGCATAAATGTCCTGCACATTTTTCGGTTCCATTTCTTGCAATTTTGTTAATTTTGCTGTTGCAATGTAACGATCGGGTAGTACTCCTTTATTTTTTCTTTCTGAAAGTCTATATCCTGGTTGGATTTCATCCTTATTAGAGTCACTGTTACTTGTACAAGGTTGGTAACTAGAGTCACTATCCGATATTTCTTCTGCATTTGGTTCAACCATAACATTTTCTTGTTCATCCCTATCTTCTATATTATCCTGGTTTTTTTCAAACAAAATTGTTACTTCCTTATTTTTTGCTTGTAATTTTTGTGTTAATATTTCCTCCTTTAGAAAAACTACATCTTGACTAATTTAACTTGTTAAAAAGTTATAAATAATCATGCCTTGAAAATATAATAGGATATCTAATTCTATATCCTCATTAGTAGTGATGGTTCTTGTTGGCCTCTTGAAAGATATACTCTCACTAAATCGTTCATATATTCGCCTAAATGTGTTTATTTCGATAAATAGTTATATATTCCCGTCTAGCTGCACATCTATTTTTTTTTAAGTGTGTTTTTTGGCTTTTTCGCAACTGAATAAAAATATTTAACTTTAAATTAATTGAAGCAAATATTTAATATAATTATATACCTCAACATGTAGGCTAGTCTGTCTACGGAATGTTTCGGTACATAATATAAACAATATTTATAATATATAATTTAAAGTTAAATATTTTTATTCAGTTGCGAAAAAGCCAAAAAACATTTTTGTTTTTACATCTGTTTTTGTTATTTCTAATGTATAAAGATAATATATCAAATTTTTCTTGCTCCAAATAACTCACTTTAAACTCCTAAGGACGCGTTTGGCAAAAGTTTTGGCAGATATATCTATTATGTGTCATTCAAAACAAGCGCGTCGACGATCCATGGCCTACTGCCGCGCCAGCCGAGTTTATTGTAAAAAATCGTTTATCTGATGGTAATATTTAAAATATATGTTACAAATTGTATATATATATATATATATATATATATATATATATATATATATATATATATATTCCTAATCAAGAAGACGAGGTCTATTTATTAAGCCTACAAAATATAAGGTGTTCTCTAAGAAAAAAACACAATCTTCTTCGCAGCGCTTTTCCACACCACTCTGTATATAATAATATTACTTGCCTAAAAACTATTTATAGTACCCTACAACTTTTATATAAGAAATTTGTCTCTATAGTACTAGACCAAAAAGTTAAAGGGGGTTCCATTTATAATGGAACACCCAGTATATTTCGCCACCCATTTTCAGGGTTTATTTTTCTAATTAGAAAAAAAAATAAATACAAAAGTTGAGGTGAATCAGAAACTAGTAGCGTACCAAATTTTGTTTTTTTTAATGAAATGCCCTGTATATTTTTGATTTTTTTAAATTCTCCTTATTATTCCCTTTTCAAAAAATGTGTGATATATTTGACTTTAAAATTCCCTCTTAACATAGTCAATTTACGTGAAATATTTTGGAAGTTTATACGTAATAAAAAAAAACACTTGGAATTACCAAATTCAATGTTTTTTCAAGAGAAATACTCTAGTGATCCACAAGAGATAGCAAACTTGTTTGCTGCCTTTTTTGGTTCAGTTTACAATACAGAAAATGCCAACGGTCATATGTCACAAAAAACGATACATACTGATTCCTCACTGAACTTGGGTTGCATAGAAATTTCTTTAATGGATGTTTTCAATTACATTGAGATGCTTAACCCAAAGCTTGGAATGGACCCTGATAATATACCCTATACCTTTATCTACAACTGCAGGTTTGTTCTGGCACCTATTCTTTATAAGATATACTCTATGTCACTAAAGCGTGGATACTTTCCTGAAGCATGGAAATCTAGTTTTGTCACTCCAATTTTTAAAAGTGGTGACCCAGGCAATATTGAAAACTATCGAGCAATTTCTAAAATAATTTTATTTAGTAAAATATTTGAGCAAATAGTTACAGATACAATTTCATACAATTTAAATAAAACTTTGTGTTGTGAACAACATGGATTTTTGAGTGGCCGATCCACAGTGACAAACTTACTTGTATATACTGAGTACTTGTCGGAGGCTTTGGAGAGTAAGTGTCAGGCTGATGCAGTTTACACTGATCTCTCCAAGGCCTTTGACAAGGTGGATCATGTGATCTTGCTGGCTAAGCTTTCTGAACTTGGAATTTCTGGAACTCTTTTATCCTGGTTCCATAGCTATCTGACTAACCGAAAACAAATTGTTAAGATATTTAATTTTCAATCTATTTCTATCCTTGTTTCTTCTGGAGTTCCACAGGGGGGCCATCTATCCCCATTATTGTTTAATCTTTTTATTAATGATCTTTCTAAATGTATTACCAACTCAAATTTTCTTCTATATGCAGATGATTTCAAGCTCTCCAAGTCTATTGCATGTTATGAGGATTGTATTGGCATGCAACAGGATTTGAATCGTTTTGGAGAATGGTGTTTAGTTAACAAACTTACTTTAAACATAAAAAAATGTACTGTAATGCATTTTTATCGAATTAAAGATCCTATTATATTCGACTATTCAGTAAACTCTAATATTTTATGTGCTGCTGACTCTGTGAGAGATCTTAGGGTGACTTTCGACCAAAAAATGATATTTACAATATTGAGAATGTTTGCAATAAAGGGTTGAAGCTACTTGGCTTTATCTCTCGATCACTAAAAGAATTCAATAATATATATTGTTTTAAAACTTTATACTGTTCCATGGTTAGATCCATCTTAGAATATGCAAGTCCAATATGGAATCCTTTTTATGGCAAATATATTGGGATGCTTGAAAAAGTCCAACATACATTTTTAAGGATAATAAATTATAAATTGAATATACCTATTGAACATTTAGATTATATTTTTTTAGAAAACATTTTAAATATTAGTTCTCTTGAACAGAGAAGATTTTTGTTTGATCTCAACATGCTATACAAGATTATGAATAATAAAATTGATTGTCCAGAACTCTTGGGGTGCATATATATTCAGGTCCCTCAAAGAAACACAAGACACTCGGAACTCTTCCATGTTAAATACCATAGAACAAACTATGGACAGTCATCGCCCGTTACTAGGATGTCAAGGGCAATAAATACCTTAGATGCTGATATTTTCTATTTAACATTTTCTCAATTTAAAAAAGAAACATGTCGAGCTCTCACCACTCAGTGATAATTAATTGGCCAATAAGTGTAAATGTGATGTGAGCCGCCACTACAAAATTAAATATATATTTATATGTGTTGTTAGTATTAATTGTCGAATTTAACATAGCTTTAAAAAAAAAATAAAAAATAAAAATAACTTAGATTAATTAATTTAATGTTGCAAGCTAAATTTTCTATTTTGTATACATTTTTAACTAATTTTATTAGAAGTAAGTCATTTGAAGTGTAAATTGTTAAATTGTAAATGGCATGTCCGTTAATTAAAAAAAATAAAAAAAAAAAAAAAAAAAAAAAAAATAAATAAATAAATATTGTCTAAGGTGTCCTGCTGGTACTGATATTCTCAGATTGTTACATCATTTAACCTGTCTGTGTTAGTTTTGCCCAACAAAATGGGCTATACCATTGAAGATAAATTAAATATAATACGTTTATATTATATCAATAATAGAAAACCTTACCCACACTCAAAATGAGTATCATAGGCAATTTCCCGGTAGAACCGTCCCTAAACGAAGCACAATAAAAACAAATTTGAAGATATCAAAAGTTTAAATAGAAGAAGAACTGTAAATCCAAACGAAAGCTTTGACCTAAACGTTTTACTATTCTTTAGATAGGGCGAGGGAGACCTCAGCCATGGCCACCTAGATCTCCAGATCTGAATAGCCTGGATTTCTTTTTCTGGATACACCTAAAAACATTGGTGTATCAGACCCCAATCCAGACAGAAGAAGATTTAAGAAACAGAATAATAGCTTCATGCAACATCATTCGCCATACTCCTAGGATATTTGACAGAGTCCGTCAGTCCATGAGGCGAAGATTTGATTCTTGCATTCTAGCAAGAGGCGGACATTTTCAACAACTCAACTACCAGAATTCATACAGGGTTCTCCAAAAAAAAGTTCCGCAAGATAAACTTGCAGGTGGTGCAAAAAAATGTAACATCCTGTATACTACCATCCACGATTTTGATATATTATCGTAGAGGTTCTTAAAAGTAATACATGTTCTAAATGTGAACTAATTGTCTCAGAAGGAACTGGAAAAAACGCCCTGAAATATGTCCACGACATTAATTAACACCCTGTATAACAAATTTTCCAAAATTATGTAGGATTTTATTTTACGGATTATTTGCTGGGGATTAAAATTTACTAAATGCTATTTTCTAATTATTATCAATAAATTATTTTTAGATGTCCGTTAGGAACTCTTTCCTTTCTCAGCAAAACTGGTCAAATATAACTACTATCTATAAAAAAATAATTTCGGTGCGTTTTATATAATATGACAAACCACTTCTAGTAATGAATCTGGTTAAACATTTGCCCATAATTAAGGAAGAATTTGTTGATTTATTCTCGATTTTTCTTTATTATACTATATATTTCGTAACATTTAAATTCTTATATTTGCTCGTAAAATGTTCATATCCTACCGCAAAGTACAATCAGGACAGTTTTAAGTTAATTTAGTGTGAAATTTAACCACCAGTTCTAATAAAGAGGTTAAGAATAAAATTTTCTGTTGAAAAATATTCCAAGAAAACAATTATATTCCGGAAATCTTAACGCATACAAGGGTCAGCCCTTTAGACCATTATTTGATTAGAATTTAGGATGAGATCCCAAAAAACTGCTTTTACTTTAATAAGCTTAGTTTCCACATTGTTACGACCTCGTTCCGAATGACCCCGCATTCATTCGGTTCGACCTTTTCCACTTCTATATTTTCTATTTTTGCCTCCGTTTTGTTCCCAATTTAAATGGATGCGATGAATACATTTGAATTTGTAAGAGTAGCATGTTTCTAACTTCCTACTAAGGTTAAGATGGACATTTTTATAGCGAGCGATCTGATGAAATTCATGAGTTTTATTCCAGAAATAAGAAAGAGATTTAAAATACAGTTGTGTCTTAAGCATTTAATTGCATTCGAGATGTTTCTCTGCTTATATATATATATATATATATATATATATATATATATATATATTTAGTTTCGCAAAAATTTTTCTTGAACCTTCAAATATATACATTGTAATTAGGTACTTCTTTTCTTGGGATGCGTGTTCATAAAAGTAAAACGATTTTTTAATTATTTGTCATATTTAATTTAATTTGACGTTTCGACAGGTAGTTCCATGTCTTTTTCAAAAATGTTTTTATTTTATTTTTCCATGAGACGTAAATCAAAAGGTCAATAACACCAATTAACATTTAAGCAAAATAAAATACACATAGCACATTGTAATTTTGTCAAAAAAATACAAACACAGAACATCTATTGCAGACTAACTGGTTAGTCTGCAATAGATGTTATTGACCTTTTGATTTACGTCTCATGGAAAAATAAAATATAACCATTTTTGAAAATGACGTCGAAAAATAAAATATAACCATTTTTGAAAATGACGTCGAAACGTCAAATTAAATTAAATATGACAAATTAAAAAATCGTTTTACTTTTATGAACTCGCATCCCAAGAAAAGAAGTACCTAATTACTATATATATATTTCTCAAAAATTGCTCATTCCTTTATTTTTTAATTGGTATATAAGGCTTTCCTTTCCTATCTACAATTAATTTAAAAAACATTTAGTGGTCTAACTATAAAAAGACATTTACAATTTTTCTAAAACTAATTTAAAATTTTATACTGTTGACAAATAATTATTACAAAATTAATAAAATAAGGTTACATACCTCGAAAAATGCATGTTGATTATTTATTTATATTTGAATGATAGGTAGCAAGTTAGTAGTTTGCCAGGCAACTCATGGCACAGTTTTAGGTAAAAAGGTGTTCGTACGGTAGTACGTTTTTTTGAGGAATTTAAAGATAATTTCTTGCTATTTTTTAATTTAAACCCTAGAGTAGAATGAGACATCAGAAAATGATATACCACATTTTAAAAATAACGGCTTAGACGAAGTTAAAACTATACTAAAATATTAAATTGTGGTATATTTGACTTACATTTTTTTATGTCTTGTTTTTCATTTATTGCATTTTTTATATGAATCATTTCTTTGATAATTAATTTTTGACACAGGTTATTCTGATCAATGATTTTGGTTTCAGAAAAATTAAATTCGTGTTTTGTGCTTTTTTCGTGTTTGCGTAATGCAGTGGATGCATTCTTTGTATACTTATGCACTTTTATTCTATTTTCTAAAAGTTGGGTTGTCATACCAATATATTTCATAGGGCAGTTTAAACACGGAATTTCATATAAGAGATTCGATTTTTTACTTTTTGGAATTTTAGTTTTTAATTTTGTAAATAGGGAGCCTGTCAGGTTCTGGGCATTATGACACACAATTATGTTATATTTTCCTAAGATATGTTTTAATTTTTCAGATAATTGAGATGTGTATGGCATTGCAATATATTTTTTTTCGTATTATCTTGCCTTACGTTTTCGTTATGATTGTTATAATATATGTACGTCCTTTGTTTGATAATTTGTTTATCAGTTTTTCTGGGAAATGATTTGCATTCAAGGTGTCTTTAACTTCACATTGAGGGTTTCAGGACGGTATTCTGGTGACGTTAAAGATATAGCACCGTCAACTACACCAATCACAACACTTCTTTTTTGTTTGTATGGATGCTGGGAATTGAAATTAAGATATCGTCCAGACCAAGTTTCTCTTGTAAACCATTTAGTTTTTAAATTATTTACTTTTTGTCTTATTATAGTAAGGTCGAGAAAATTTATTTTGTTTTCTGTTTCAACTTCAAGAGTAAACTGAAGTTTCGGGTGGAAATTATTGAATGCGAAAAGTAGTTCTTCTTTTTTATTTTTTGGAACTGATGCTAAGCAATCATCCACATATCTCTTAAAAAAGGTAATATTAAAATTCAATTTTTCGAGAACTTCGTGTTCTAGGTATTCCATAACTATTGGTGCGATTGTAGAGGAAATAGGTGAGCCCATAGCACATCCATCAAGTTGTTGATAAAATTGGTTTTTGTATTCAAAATAATTATTTGACATTATAAGATGTAAGGCTTCTAAGAATTCAAGCTGAGTTAGAGTTTTTTTAAAATATTCCATTTGCCTTTTATAGCACTAACTATGGGTTAATTTGGTATATCATTATACAAAGAAATTACATCTAGTGATATTAACTTTGAATTTGGTGGTATTGTTAATGTATCTAGAAAATGTTTAAATGTAAACGAGTCTTTTATGTAATAAGTGTTTTTACCTGTGATATTTGACAAACATTTTGACAAATACTTTGAGAGGTTTTAGAAAGGAGATTGAATACATGAAACTATAGGCCTGAGGGGAATGTTAGGTTTATGCAATTTGGATAGGCGACATATTTTAGGCGTGACGGCATTATAAATTGACAAATGTTTAGCTTCCACGTCAGTTAATGACTGTGTTTCACTGATATGACGTTCCTTCAAAAAATTGAAACAACTTATGGACTTTTATGTGCCGATATACTTAAAGAAATATTTGCCACAATCACGAAATTAGCAAAACAAAAAAATAGAAGAATTTTCCTATTAAAAAGCAAACACACAGGCGTCTCGCCAACTTTTTTAAATTTCAATGTTTCCCACGTTGTGTTCACAGGTACGTACCTCGAAAATAAATTTTAAATCTATATATAACTGAAACAACAAAAGTTATAAATAAATTAAATAATCTCCTTCAGCAAAAAATTAACGCAGTTAAATCAATAATTCCAATTGAGGTTTTTAATAAATTCATGAGGTTTGAAAACATTAAATATGAAAAATTATTCAGTTCTATTAAACAAAAAAATAAGAAAAAACTTTCTAAATTATATCGGACACTGAAACAAATGGCATACAAATAAATACATCCTCATGGTTAGACAACATCTCTAACACAGATATTCCTAACGATGTCGCAAAAGTTCTTGCTTTAGGCGAAAACTTCTCGCTTCTTATACAGAACGAAAAAACCTTACCTTTAACAGAATATATATCCTGCGTAGAAAAGAAAAAGAAATAAAAGATAGCATAAGGTCAGACGTAGTAAATATAATTACCAATCATAAAATGAAAATTAAACATAAAAAAAATAAAATTACCAATTTTCAAAAACGAATACAGAAGCAACATAATAAAACAAGGCAATTCATTAAAGGTAATCCTCAAATAACCATACTTAAACCAGATAAATGCAGTAAAACCGTTATAATGAATACGACTATGACACAAAACTTTTAAAGAATGACCCAACTAACATCTTTGAAAACAAAAATAATACTTTTGTAAAAAAACTGTTATACAGAAATCTATTAACTGACGTGGAAGCTAAAAATTTGTCAATTCGTAATGCAGCCACGCCTAAAATATATGGCCTACCCAAATTGCATAAACCTAACATTCCCCTCAGGCCTATATTTTTATGTATTCAAGTATTCATTCTCGTTTCTACAACTTCTCAAAGTTTTTGTCAAAACGTTTGTCAAATATCACAGGTAAAAACACTTATTACATAAAAGACTCATTTCCATTTAAACATTTTCTAGATATATTAACAATACCACCAAATGAACTCATAGTTAGTGCTATAAAAGGAAAATGGAATATTTTAAAAAAATTTACAACTCTATTTCAATACAAAAACCAATTTTATCAACAACTTAATGGATGTGCTATGGGCTCACCTATTTCCTCTACAATCGCACAAATAGTTATGCAATACCTAGAACAGGAAGTTCTCGAAAAATTTAATTTTAATATTACCTTTTTAAGTGATATGTGAATTATTGTTTAGCATCAGTTCCAGAAGAACTACTTTTCGCATTCAATATTTCCACCCGCAGCTTCAGTTCACTCTTGAAGTTGAAACAGAAAACAAAAATATATTTTCTGGACCTTACTATAATAAGACAAAAAGAAAATAATTTAAAAACTAAATGGTTTACAGAAGAAACTTGGTCTGGACGATATCTTAATTTCAATTCCCACCATCCATGCAAACAAAAAATAAGTGTTGATTAGTCCAGTTGACCGCGCCATATCTTTAACGTCACCAGAATACCGTCCTGAAGCCCTTAATTAAGTTAAAGAGACCTTGAATGCGAATCATTTCCCAGAAAAACTGATAAAAAAAATTATCAAACAAAGGACATACATATATTATAACAATCATAACGAAAACGTAAGACAAGACAAAACGCAAAAAAAATATATTGCAATGCCGAACACATTTTAATTATCTGAAAAATTAAAACATATTGTAGGAAAATATAACATAATTGTGTGTCATAAAGCCCAGAACTTGATAGGCTCCCTATTTACAAAATTAAAAATTAAAATTCCTAAAAATAAAAAATCTAATCTCGTATATGAAATTCCTTGTTTAAACTGCTCTATGAAATACATTGGTATGACAACCCAACTTTTAGAAAATAGAATAAAAGGGCATAAGTATACAAAGAACGCATTCACCGCATTACACAAACATGAAAAAAGCACAAAACACGAATTTAATTTTTCTGAAATCAAAATCATCGATAAAGATAAACTGTACCAGAAATTAATTATCAAAGAAATGATTCGAATAAAAAAAGAAAAAAATGCAGTAAATGACAAAACAAGACATAAAAAATTTAAATCAAAAATACCACAATTTGATATTTTAGTATAGTTTTAACTTCGTCTAAGCCATTATTTTTAAAATGTAGTATATCATTTTCTGATGTCTGATTCTACTCTAAGGTTTAAATTAAAAAAAAAGCAAAAAATTATCTTTAAATTCCTCAAAAAACATACTACCATACAAACACCTTTTTACCTAAAACTGTGCCATGAGTTGCCTGGCAAACCACTAACTTGCTACCTATCATTCAAATATAAATAAATAATCAACATGCATTTTTCGAAGTAAGTAACCTTATTTTATTAATTTTGTAATAATTCTTTGTCAATAGTATAAAATTTTAAATTAGTTTTAGAAAAATTGTAAATGTCTTTTTATAGTTAGACCACTAAATGTTTTTTAAATTAATTGTAGATAGGAAAGGAAAGCCTTATATACCAAAAAAAAAATAAAGGAAGGAGCAATTTTTGAGAAAGTCTACTATGATAGGCGAAACGTCAAGTTAATCCTCTTGTTTGATTTTGCAAATAAACCTATACCCAAGAAAGATGTCCAATTAATATATATATATATATATATATATATATATATATATATATATATATATATATATATATATATATATATATAAGCAAAAATTGTATAAATAAATAAAATAAGTCATAAGATTATCACATCCATAGTGTTTTAAGGTCCGTTGAAACTACAGTTAAACATGGTATCAGATGCTCGAGCTATAACTTCATGATTCTATTAAAATTGACAAATTGATCCATCCGAATATGTTCATTTCAATGTACCGCAAATTATATACTTTAGTTTTTACGATATCGACATGTGCATTTTATGGCTGCCGCTGTTGGAAGCGGCAGGACTTTATTGAATAATACTATTTTCCAATTTATTACCAGTGCCAGCTGGGCCACATATAATAAAATATTAGTGAAGCTTAATTTAAAAAAATAAATATTGCTTACACGACAGATTCGAATTACCGAGTCTCGATTTAGAAATAACGAATTTGTGCTTAATAGTGCGAAATATAGGCGAATTAAATAAACAAACACCCCATAAAATTATAGTCGGATTGCTAAGTTTGAACTGATTTTTTTCTGGTTTACTTGGAAATGTCGCTTATCCTAGGCCAAGTTCTATTGTGGCGTAGTTTATGAAAATATACTGAAATAATCGGCTGCATTTAAACAACGTCTCAGTTAGTGGAAATTTTCTTAATGCTGTGATTGGCTGTGACAAAACACCGGTGCGTTTTAACAAATCTGACCAAACTGTGGTGCACTTTAGAGTCGGAAGAAGGCGCCCATAGAGTGGCGTTAACGATTTGGACTTCGAAACTGAAAGTCTTCAGTTCCCAGTTTCGCAATCTAACCATGTTGTCTTGCTGAAACCTTAATTCTTATTTTCCAATAGTTCAGTTTCAAATCATTCATCTAAGCGAAGTATGTTATACTGTTTCTAGTTTACTGTTCGTCAAACTATTAAACTTCAGATTTGTCACCTATAAAGTCCTAAGTTACCCTGATGTAAATTAAACGAATTTCAGTAGCGTTTCCCTGACCAATCGTAGGTTAGTAAAACAGCGAATTCCCGATGATTCGAATGATAAACTGACGAAAGCCGACTCAGCAAACTTGTTCCGATTCGCCAGGCGTCATCTTTTTGTACGTCGTTCTTTGATATCTTCGTGAGATCTGGTTGTTTATTTTTAAACCCTTAATTTTTATTAGTGTTTCAAAACTTGAAACTGTGAAGCAATTAATTGAGTTAGTTGAATGGCAAACGTCGAACGAATTTTCTTTTAAACTGGTAAGCAAATTAAACTATCATTGTCTATTTACACTGTTTGAAAACAACTTTTTTATACTTGCAGTGGTATCTTCAAAACAGTTGAGAGTTGAGGCATACTTAACTGCGTGTATATTTTGCTAAATATGTATATTCAGATTTGCCATTATTCTGACTTGTATGAATTTGAGTTATTCAAATTTTAGGAATTGTTTTAAGTACCTATCTTAGATTATAAAACAAAGGATAGACATTTTATTCAAAAATAGTTTCAAAAGTTGGATTTATTATTGTTTTTCGCGTGCTATGGGTGCGAGAGAAAACATATTTCTTCCTCTGCGTCGACGGTCCCAAAAATAGCACCCCTGTTGTCTCTCACTACAGACTGAACTAGCAGAGGCTCTTTTCTCTTTTATTTAATATATGTTTATAGCAAGCAATTTAATGCTTTTTTGCAAATTTTCAGATATTCGGACTTGGGGGTTCAAAATAAAAAAGTGATATAATTTTTTGCGGTTCCTTTTTACATTCCTTGTAAGAGGAAAGTATGGTAATCGTATAGAAATCACCCTCCGAGAGTTTTACAGATCTTCACGTTTCAGGGATGAAATGAAATTCTCAAATCTCTTATCTACTTATCCGATTGACTTCAAACTTTGGTCAAAAATTAAGAGTCACATGCAGAAGACATGGTAATATTTTTGTTAAAATCCAATATGAAACGGCCTAATAAAATGTTAAAAAAAATATTACTAAGAAACTACTAATCCAATTTTCGTCAAATTTTGCCCAAAGATCAAGTGTCACCTGTGACTAAACTGGCAAAATTTTGGTGAGGAGCCTTTATATCCAATTAAGTTGAAATCTTACACAAAAATCAAGTCTGAAAAAGAGATGAACCCGCAAAATTTGGTATATCCTATACGGCGAAACAAAATGGCCGCATAATTTAATGTGTAAAAAGGCAGTGAAATTATATTTCCTACAAAAAAAAAATTATGGAGGAAAATAATAAATATAATTGATTTTTTATAGATAACTAATTATAAAATAATACCGATAAATAAAACAGGAAATTTAAAAATGGTATATATATATATATATATATATATATATATATATATATGTATGTTCTAAGTAAGTATGTATGTATGTACATATGTATGTGTATATGGACTTATGTATCTATGTGTGAAAAATAATTTAAAAAAAATCAGGATATTGTTCTATACCCGGAACATCCAAATTCCACCACACACATTGTATTTGTAATTTCTTATAACGTAGGACTTGGGTTCTTATATTACATTTATATAATATGTTAATTTATTACGTGATTTGGGCAACAGAATAATACTAATCGTTTTACTAGGAACTGAACAGGTACGTATACCAGTGGCGGCTCGTGAGTATATTGAAGGGTGAGGCTACATGAGGTTAATTTTGTTTATATGTGAATAAATTTCCACGTCACCCATGAGGTATTATTCTGCGACGCGTTGACCTTTTTTTTTAATAGAGGTCATCGCCAATAGCCCTACTAAACTATTAAAAACTAAAAAAACAAACTCTACAAAAAGTAAATAAAAAGTAAACAAAACAAGTAAAATATGTACACCTATCACTAAAATATAGCGGTGATTGCGATAATGAAAACATAATTTAGTTTATTAAAACTTAAAAAAAATAGTTTTATGAAATAAGATAAAAAAAACTACTTTTTGTACATTAAATCTATACGTCTGTCTTTTAAGGTTGCAAATTTATCTATAATTTGGTCGTAAAAGTTTTGGTCTTCACTAAGTTCTGACAGTAATTCCTGCTCTATTGACATCATTGCTAAACCCGAAAGCCGTTCTTGTGTCATTGTGTTTCTTAGGTAGGTTTTGATCCGTTTAAGACATGAAAAATTTCGTTCGGCCGATACACTTGTTGCGGGAATAGTTAAAACTAAATTTAAAATCTTTAAATAACAAAGCTAGACTTTTTTCGACATCTAAATTTGAAAATTGTTCATCCCTATATAATACAGAAAGCTCATTCTTTAATCTATCTCTGTCAAAAATGTTTGGATAATTTTTTAATAAATTATTTAATAAGTCGTCTGGAAAGCATTTAACATATTCCGAATATTTTGTGCAATCGACTAAAGCAAAGAAATTTAAATTATTTAAATTTTCAAACCGCGTCCCTAATTGAAGAATTATACAATCTATTATTTCGAAATATAATATTTTATATTTAGTAAAAATATCAAAATCGCTAGAACATTGTCCTCGACGTGTGTTAGTTGGCAGAATAGTGGCTTTTTTAGCAATATTGAAAAGTTCTTTGAAATGGTCCTCGTTTCTAAATTCAATAATTCGTTGCTTGGCAAGGTTTATTTGCAAAATGCAGTAATTTATATCTAAATGCTTTAACTGTAATATTTGAAACAGTACATCAGTGCAACTAAAAATTTGTTTATAAATATGCGTTAAAAGGCAAAATTCGAAATCATTAAAATGCTTTAGAAATCCTTTTGCACCATTAATAGATTCTGTTCCAGAACTTAAGTCATTAATAATAGTTTCAAATACTATAATTAAATTGTCCCATTCATTAGCCACTAAGTTTAAAATTTTAGACCGTGTATACCATCGCGTTTCTACAGCTCGCGGAATTCTTTTACCTACTATCTGATTAAGCACAAAAGACCGTTTTGGTGATTGGTGGAAATAATTTGGTATTCCTAATAAAGTGGCAAAAAATATACGACTTTGGGTAATCAGTTTTGTTCCCTGTTGTAAAACTAGATTTAGTCTGCAATGAGTAAACATAGCTAAAGGAGCAATAGATCTAACTTTTGTTTGAAGCCCATTTATTTCACCTGCCATAACACTAGCCCCATCGTAACACTGCGCGACCAATTTATTTTTAAAGTCATAAGGCTCTAAGCTGTTTTGTGTTAAATGAAAAAGGCTCTCTGCTGTTCTATTATCGCTAACGTCAAAAAATCCTAAAAATCTTTCTTTTAAAGATCCGTTGGTCACATACCTAACTGTTATCGAACACTGTGATTTTTCTGTTATATCAGTACTATCATCCGCAATTACGCCAAAAAAACAACAATCGGTGTCATTGATTTCTTTTTTTATATATTCTTGAATATAGTCATGTATGCAACCAATTAGTTCATTTTGCATAGTGTTAGATTGTCCCGTAAAAATATTACTAAATTTAGCACAATGTTCAGTAAGTTCGGCTTTTCTTTTTATTAAGCATGCAAATAGTTCCTTAAAATTGCCACGGTTAAATAAATCTGTTGTTTCATTATGACCTCGAAATGCCAAGTCCTGTTTACCCAAAGTAATAGTAACATCAATTAAAATAAACGGTTTTTTCGAACATTTTCATTATAAACAATTTTATTAAGACTTGCATTTTCTTGTAGTGCATCCGCAATAGTCGCCCTATTTTGCTCCAGTCTTGTAAGTGCTACCGAATTTTTAATATGCTCTCTTGAACTTTCATGCGATTTTACTGCTCGTGAAAAATTTTTTAAATCCGAATATCCGCCCCCTGAACTCCAATTATTTTTGACGCAACCTAATAAAATACAAGGCCAACAATATAAGCTTTCTTTATAAATACTTCCGCATAGCCACCTATAAGTTTCGTACCAAGATATTTGAAAAGTTCTTGAATATTTTTTACCTTGCCTCTTATCGTTAAATATTGCTAAAATTTTCGGCGTCGGACGGCTACCTAATATCTGTTTCTTTTCAGTTTCGCTTCTTCTTAAAAAAGGCGTTTCAATTAATGAAGCAATAATGTCGTGAATAGGATTCATTTGAAAAGCAAAAAGCAAATACAAAAAATGGAACGGTCCAACTTACCAAATCAAAACAAAACAAAAACTTACTCACGCGTATTTATTCACCTTAAAAGACAGAACGCCCTCAATCAGCGATTATCGCAATCTATTTCCTATTTCTTTCTCAGCCGCACGCACCACTTAAAAAGAAGCCGTTGGAATATTTCGCTAGTCATGTGATTTAAATAACCAATAAAAGCATATCCAAGCTACAGATTTATCGCCTCAAGAATGCAATAGAAAACGCGTGCATCGGCAATCGCCATCCCGCTCTGTCGTAATCAGGTGACTCGCCGGCATCGGCACCGGCCGTTGATAAATAGGTCAGAAGTCGAAACTTTCCAAGCTAAAATTATTTCGCCTCATTCGAGAGCACTTTCTTTAGGAATGGGTTTGCACGGATTGCACGGTCGGTTTTTTGATGTGGTCAGAATTTATTTTCTAAAATATTTATTATGGGATTATATTTTGTTTTTTTTTTTAATGTTATTATGTTGTAAAACTGTTAAAAAGTATATTTCTAATTGGTAATAGATAAAAAGTTATATAAAAAAATTCTCTTTTCCTCTATTTTGGGGGTGAGGCGCGGCCTCAGAGGCCTACCCTGACGAGCCGCCACTGACGTATACTACGAGTATATACTATAGACACTGTCGACTGAAGGATATAATGAAACACTTTTTCTTTTGGTAACCAAATCTTTGATGTTTTTATTAAAAATACTATTAATTTATGGAACAACCTAAAAATCTTCCCAGCTGCCATACATGTCTTCATAACTGTTTTACTAACTTCAACTATATTTAAATTGTATATTAGATAAAACACGAGGACACGTTAGGCCATAAAACAATGTTATAAAGTCTAAGGTTAATTATTGTGTGTAGTTTTTTGATAAACATATAGCTGTGTTATATCGGAGTAATTCGATAAAACATGACAACAACATACACATATCGATGTAGTGGAGAGGGAAAACATTCAATCTATGATCCCGTGTTAAATAAAAATAGTTGGGTCTCTTATTTTTATAGTCTAAGGTACCTATATATTTTATATTTGTTTTTTTATTTCTAGATCATCGGTGATCAATCAGTCTTACAACAGTGTACTTTAGATTGATGCTGCCAGGGTATTTGTATGTAATATATTCACTATTGCAAAACTAACTTCATTTATGAATGTTAATGCGTAAATAAAACTAAAATCTACTTGTAAGATTCGAAAACGTAGCTACATACATACGTCGAGCATCAGTTTCGAACAACCTGTACATTTTGTTTTAAAAATCCTAAAGACTACATTCGCTAGATGGAGCCAAATACGGAAACAATCTTGTATACTAAGTTGCCTATCTATACTATAAATAAACTGACCAATGCTTTATGTATGAACTAAATGACTTAATGTCATTGTTGTTTATTATTTACAAAAGAAAATCACATCCATGTTGCGTGATTGTGCGTTCAATGTGATTCACTGAAAAAAATTAGCTAGACATTTCCCAGCCCGAGTTATATGCAATAAAGCGCACTTTGACCATAAATAACTATTCTATGCTATGGGAAATGCTTTATTTTAACAAAACTTATGCTAAATCGTAGGTCCATTGGAACTTCGACATGTTTCTAACCTTTTCGTTTTATACCGACTGCCTTCTGAAACTTAACGCATTACAGCAAGTTGACATAGACTAATTCATTTCCCACAGTAACAGTTTAATTAATTTATTTGTTGTCCAATTTCTCAAAGTCGAACGGCTTTACCTAAGATGCCACAACAAGCATTAAATCCGTGTCTTGTTTGCAATCTGCCTTCTGTCACGAACTGTTGATTCTGAATATTCTATTAGTAGTAACTAGGAGGTCCTTTTCTGAGGGGGCTTTTGTCTGGCCATACAATTAACAAGGGCAAATTTGTGTCTTTGGCGTGTGTTGGATTTGTGGGCATTTTCATTCTCATTGCGAACCTGTGTATTACATGTTTTTAGTTGCGCCCTTTATGTAAGTTTTATCTATGTACAGGGTATCCGAATTTCGATGGTTTTGCGGGGTATCTCCCTTATTACTGAAGATAGAGAGATGCGGTTTTCGCAACATTGTGCTACTTTTTTGTGAAACCGAAGAAGATACAAACAAATTTTTCCTAGCCCTTCTCGTTTTTGACATACAGGGTTAAATTGAAAATTTTGCGTTTTCAGGTACCCCTCGTATCTCGATGGCCTGGCAACTTACCGAAAAGGTGAAAACTAACATCGATAGAGTTTTTGGCGTAGAATCCAGTGGCGTAGTCAGTTTTTGGTTAGATATTATCGTTTTCGAGGTATAGACTAAAGTTGGGTTTTTTTAAATGGGATATCCTGTATATTTTCTAGTATTTGGTTTCCGCTAATTTTTGGCTTCTTAAAAATATATATAACACTTGATATTTATTTCAATCCGGTACCGACAATAAAATCAATTTAAAGAAAAATCTGAATTAATATCAAAATTAAACAATAAATCAATAAACAAAGATAGATACCTACTATTTAGTATTTACCCTGGACAACACAACTAACACAAATACTTAGGAAATCTAATAAAAAAATTATATACCTATTATACACTAAAAATATTTTATTTACAACAAATGACGTTGGATTTAATACTTTTCTAATGTTGACAATTGTGTTGTTTGAAAATATAAAAAGCATATTATTGCAGCAAGTCTGTAACATGAAAGATACGATGTCATTAAATTTCCCAAAAATTAATTATAATTAAAATATTTGAAAAGTAGAATAGCAGTTTTGTTGATAAGGGATAAGAAAAAACATCTTTTACATCGCCCTGTATATTAAAAATAATTCAATTTATTTTATTTTGAATATGTCGTTTTATACTCTATATATCTGTAAATAAGCATTTATTCTTTATAGATACCCAGAACGAAGACAGCCCGATAAGAGAACATTTTCAAGAATAAAAGTAAATCTGATCAATCACGGATCATTCAAAGTACCGCGACCGAAATCATATTACAAAGAAAATCAGGAAACTGAAGATTAATGCTTTAGCTGCCGTTGCAATCAATCCGTTAACTTCCTGTCAAAAAGTCGTGGATGAAGTGGGAGTACCTAAGTCAACAGTGGAGACTATTATAAAAAAATACCATTTCAAACCATATAAAGATAGTGCACCATTTGCACCCGAGAGATGCACAGCGTCGTATAGATTTCTCCAATTGGTTCATTCATATGACTAATATCGAAATAAATTTCGAGAGTTATATGGTCTGACGAGGCATATATCTCAAATACAGATATTCTAAATCGACACAATAATAGATACTGGTCCAAAGTAAATGAACACGTTATATTTCCATGCGAACAACAAGGCAGGTTTGGATTTAGCGTGTCCTGCTTTATCCTTGGCACAAAAATAAGGTATGTCATTTATAACGGTAGTCTTACTGGAAACCGGTACCTAGAGATATTGGAAAATAACCCTTCCCGATTTATTAGATAATATTTTTTTGGTACAATTACAAAATATTTTTCTCCAGCAAGATGGCGCTCCCGCTCATAATACACAGGCTGTTAGTTCCTTTTTAGAAAATGTATTTCCAGTTCGCTGGATTGGTACAAATGGGGCTATAAGATAGCCGCCTAGGTCGCCAGATTTGTGGGTCCTAGACTTTTTTCTATGGGGATATCTTGAAGGCATCATCTACCATAGGCAACACCACACGATCGAAGATCTACAAAACGACACAAGAAGAGCCTTTAGATATTTACAAGCTCGCCAAATGATTATGCTCAACGCACTAAGTAGAATAAGAAAGATGTGTGATATGTGTATAAGGTATAATGGGGAACAGTTCCAACAGTATCTGTAATTTCTACAGTCTGCATAGCCTTTTTTTCTAATTTAGTCAATAGTAAGTATTTGACAGAATACAATTTTATTGTCAAAATTAGAAAAATAATTAAATTATCGTCATATGTATATATTTTTAGTTTATAATATATGTTTTTAGTAGATTTCTTAGATGTTTGTGTGTTTCCCTAGCGTAAAAACTAAATAGTATAAATCCTTGTTAACTGATTTATTGTTTAATAATGAAATTATAACAAACTTTGGTACAGATAATTCAGATTTAGAAAATTAACACACAATTTTCATGGCCTACTAGAAAAACTTACTTAAAATTTCTTTAATTTGACTTAATTGTCGATACCGGATTGAAATAAATATCATGTGTTATATATTTTTGAGAAGTTAAAAATAAGCGGAAACCAAATATTAAAAAAATATACAGCGTAAACCCAACTTTAGTCTATACCTCGAAAACGATAGTAGCTAACCAAAAACTGACGGCACTAGATTCTACGCGAAGAACTCTATCAAAGTTAGTTTTCACCTTTTCGGTAAGTTGCCAGGCCATCGAGATACGAGGGGTACCTAAAAAAGCAAAAATTTCACCCAGTATCTCAAAAACTAAGAAAAATTTGTTTGTGGCTTTTTTGGTTTCACAAAAAAGTAGCACAGTGTTGCGAAAACAGCATCTCTCTATTTTCAGTAATAAGGGAGATACCCCGCAAAACCATCGAAATTCGGACACCCTGAACAGTGTTTTCAGTTGTTTTGATACCTGGCTACAGCTTTAACTATAGCAGATACAAAAAAAAGTTTACTTACGGAAGTTTTAAGATTTTTCCTGTGTTATGTTTTGGCTGGATCAAAAACATTAAAACTCATTAGAAAGTTGAAAAACATCCTTTTTTTTTCAAATAAGACACCCTGTAAATTATTGTTTTTTTAAATGCGCCTTCTCTTATCAATTATGAATATACTTGGTTAAAAACTTTTATCTGTAAAAATAATCCAGAAAATTGACAAAAAGTGTGCCATAAGAGGCATGCATTTTTATTGAGATTGCTACAAGAGAATGCTCTTTCTATCTATCTCTATCTCTCTCTATCTCTCTCTCTCTCTCTCTTTATTGGAATTATAAAACTTAACTTGTACAGGGTGGCCAAAAACTTTGAAAATCCAAAATTACTTGAAGAGAAAACCAACCTTAAATTTAGTTCTAGAGCAAAATGCCATAATAGAATTATTCTGAGTAATCCGAGCTATGATAAAATACTAAATTTTATAAGAAAATTCAAATCTTCAAATTCAAAACAAATGTTTGGTGCGGTATTTTGGATAACCAAATAGTAGAGCCGTATTTCTTTCGTGAAAATTTGACTTACTTGAATTTTTTAAGTACTCAATTATGTGATGTTGTTGAAAAATTCTCATTAAATATCAGGCGTTTACTTTGGTACCAACACGATGGAGCACCATGTCATAGTACACAGATAGATTTCAATTTTTTACAAAGGATTTTTTCAGATCGCTGGATAGGAAGGTATTCTGCAATCCCGTGGGCAGCCAGCCCTGCTGACCTAACCCCGTTGGACTTTTTCCTTTGGGAGCTGTTAAAAGGAAAGTTTTATCTTAACATTCAAATCCAAAACGTCGATCACCTGGAAATAATCATGAGGCAGTGTGTACAAGAAATTACGCCAGCTATGGTAAGAGCGGCAATAGCAGAGTTCAGTAGAAGAACCATAATTTGTATGGAACGGGATGGCGCTCACGAAAAAGCATAATTTTTTCATTGTTCATTCTTAGTTGATTTTTTATGCGATATTGCTAAATAAAACTTTTTATATATCCCGTGTATTGCATTTAGATTTAAATTTCTTTATGAAATTTAGTGTTTTATCACACCTCGGAATACTCAGAATAATTCTCTTATGGCATTTTGCTCTAAAACTAAACTTATAGGTAGTTTCCTCTCCAGGCAATTTAAGACTTTTTAGGTATTTGGCAACCCTGTATGATATTTTTTAAGTTTTATAATTCCAATAATATTTTTGGAGGTAGCAGAACTCTTTATGAAGAGTAACATTTTTCATAAAAATTAAAAAAAAAAAGTTTTCCACTTGTTAAGAACAGTTTCAGAACACGCTGTATATGAATATTTTGCATATTTTTGTGATCTTGAAGGAAAAATGCATTCGATGCAACTCGAATTAGATTGGGTTTTCCCTAAAAGGACCATAAAGTAATAAACCATTTTCTTATTAAGAAATCGCATTAGTCTGGGGGTTGTTTTGACCAGATGTTTAAACTAGAATTTCTGTACCTATACCCTCCATACGTTACTTATTTGTTCACATTTGATACACTTCACCAGTATTATTGAAGTTTTTTGAATAGAAGTATTTTATCAGTTTATTTTTAAACTGTGAAATATATTTTTAGAAATATTTATAATCAAAAGCAAAAGTTATGTCACGAACCGGGATCAAACCCACACCTCTGGATTACTAGTCCATCGCTCTAATCAATTGCGCTATCGTACCACTGATAAGCAATTCGTTAGAACTTGTACATATTCAAACCCACCAGTGTCATAACCATTGTTGAAACAAGACGATTCGCAAGACAATGGAGAAATACAGCCTGCGAGGCGTTTTCTTTTATTTTTTTTTAAGGCAATTGATGCTTAGACATAACATTGCCCTATTAATTTATGTTTATAGTCAAATTGGTCCAAAATTTGATCCAATAGAGAATATAAATTCTCCGAAGTTCTATCGGAGCTGACATTATAAAATCCTAAGAATCTCTCGACTACTGAACCTTCTAAATTAACGTATCTTAAAATTATGGAGTACTGGAAGGTTTCCGTAATATCAGTGTTGTCACCCACTTGCACAGAAAAAACTGTGTGTTCATTATTTCAGTTTTTAAGACGATCGTTTAAATAATCAGAAATGCATTTAATTATTTCGTTTTGAATTAATTTTCGAGTCACCACTAAAAACATTTTTAATTTTTTCGTGATGATCTTTTACTTCTTGGGAACTCCTGAATATTAATAAATCTAAACGCTCTTTAAAATTCCCCCTGTTTATTGACTTCTTCCTTATTCCACACTGAATATTTATTGGAAAATAGTAAACAAGGCCAGTAAAACATTTTTTGTAATATTTGACTACTACATAACCATTTGTACGCCGAAAACCAGGATGCCTTAAAACTTAAATTCAAAATTGTCAAGTCAAACCTTGGCTGCCCTACATTTAATATATCCCTCTGATCTTGTTCCTTCCGTCAATTAAATGGAGTTTCCAATAAAATGCAAACCATATCCGTGATCGGATTAATTTTAAAGCGTAAATATTATAGTCAACTAATAATGTACATTCATAAACCTGACACCAAGTAAAGTAGTAACAATACCATAAATAAATATAACACAAAACAGTCAAGCAAACTGCAAAGGAACTCACCGGTTGCAGCGAAATCCGCGAAAATAAAAGTAAACCACCCCAACCTGAACGACACGTGGGTGTAGTGTACTGCCGATGCCGCAGCAATTCACCGAGAGCGTTGTATGGCGCTGATTAAGACTATTCTTCAATGCGCTCGACGTCATCGCGTACGCGTTGTCGTGGCAACATAGTAGGAAAATCGTAAATTAAACATAGCACCTCCAGCAAAGTCGAAGCGGTTTTCGCCACTGTTATAGTTGTTATAATAAAGTTCGATTGAAAGTTTTAAAAAGACATGCCGCCAATTGTCTGGCTCAACCAATATTTTCGCGGAAAATGGATAGGAACAAAGGGACCTGTTCGATGGTCACCACGTTCTCCGGATCTTTCGGTTCTAGATTTCTTTTTATGGGGCTATTTAAAAAATAAAATTTGTGTAAGGTAATATGACAATATAGAACAATAATTAAAAGCAGCCACAGAAAATGCATTTGAACAACTGCAGAGACAATCTTTTATATTAGAAAACACTTTAAAAACAATACAAAACGTTGCCAAATATGTAGGACATAAAATGGTGAACACTTTGAACAATATTTCTAAATTATATTTTTTTAGCTTTTGTTAAAGATTAGCTGTTATTTTTGTTTTATTATTCCATTAACTAATTTTGTTGCTCCCGTATTAGTAATTTTATTTTTATAATCAAAAATGTTTCCTTTAATAAAAAAAAACATGATTTTGATTTTTGCGTTACGAAGGTTAAATATCCATGGCCGCCTACGTAAAAAAATTAAAGAATATATTTTGCTGCGTTATTTATGAAAATAAATATGTGATATCATAAAAGAAAAATATATAGGGTTTCCCATTTAAAAAAATATATATCTCAAAAAATATAAACTTTGGCAAAAATTTGAGTACGCCACTGGATTCGACGGAAAAGTTCTATAGAGAACCGTTTTTACATTCACAATAATTTTTTAAATAACCGAGACGGGGGGTGCCTGAGAGCCACAAATTTTCAAAATCATTATTGACAAACAAAAATCTTTTTTGGCTTTTTCGCAACTGAATAAAAATATTTAACTTTAAATTAATTCAAGCAAATATTTAATATAATCACATACCTCAGCACGTAGACTAGTCTGTCTACGGAATGTTTCAATAAATAATATAAACAATAATATTTACATAAGAAATTATATCATTTACCTTAAGTTTTTATAGACTGTAACAAGCATTTTGACATGCTCGTTACAATTAGTTAAACTTAATGAAATTCTCTATTATATTTCATAAGAGTCGACATTCGAAAAGGTCTCTTTAAATAATATAAAATTTTAATTTTGTTCATAATTAGAACATTAAATTGCATTCAACATGGAAACAAATTTAGTCCTACCCTGGCGAGAGCAGTCTGATTTCTAGATGCGACGAATTTCGGCAACCCGGAATGCGTGTGTATTTGGTTGTGAGGTCACAGTTTTTTATCAATCTATGTCAATAAAACCAATTGAAGTGAGAAAGGCGTCCTCTTTTCTTAACTTGAATCTGTAGAGGTCAGATCTTGTGTTCCTGAAATGAGCTGTAGTAAGACAAACGTTTGGAAGTAATGTGATTTTTTGCATACAGCATGTGCTGGATTTAAATTTCAAAGTTTGTATACCTCAAAAGGGATTTAAGCAGCAAGGGACCGACCGATAAGAAAGCCAGACCATCAGGTAAATAGAAAACTGATAGACTATTCCCGAAATTTTTAGGTTTTGCACGTGGCACCATTACAGGATATTTTTTCTTTTTCAGGTCTTCATTCTTTCACTCTTTCTTACTTTCTTTAATTCTTTCTCTACTTTTCACTCCTTCTTGGATTTTTATGATGACCATCTTTTGAACAACCTATAAAATGTGAAATTTGGAGTCAGAGAAAAGCAGCACTAAGGTAGCTTAGCAGTTTTTTTTTGGTGGAGACTCCTGTCCATTCCTGTAATCTGTGATCCATTTTGCGGTGGAGGATTCTGCCTGCAGATATAAGTGTCGGATTGGGAATTTTAGTTGGGAACACTCCGTGGTAATTGACCACTTTGCTGTGAAGCGTTTTGGAGGATCTGACTGCGGACTCTCTGGAATATCCACTTTTAATTGCAAGCTAAGTACCTTTTATAATATATTTTTGCCTTTTGTTGTGATTTTGAAACGTTGAAATTCCAACATTTTTCGCTTTTGTAATATATGTTTTGGCTTATATTTAGATTACATATGTAATATATTTTTGCATTTTTCTTAAAAATTTAAATAATATTATACCTGTAAAATTATATTTTGCAAAATATTTTGAAATTCGGAAAAATAAATAAATTTCCAGATTTTTGTAAAGCTACTTATCTTTAGTGTCTAAATGTATTATATCTTTATTACATCTAGTATATTTTAAGTACTCTGTATAATATTTTTCTAAAGCACATTACTTCTTAAGAGTTAATATTGGTCTGTTTTGAAATTTATTTAGGTACATAATTATTAATTATAAGGTCCTGTGAAAATTAAAATATTTATCTTCCAAAGTAAATTTAAATTTGTCATTTTGGTAAAAATAGTTTAACATTAGGTATACAAAAATATACTCTTGATTGAGTGATAATTTTTAGGCCTATCAAGCATAATTTTGAGAATTTGTTTATTTTGTTAGAATTTATACTTGTTAGTTATAATTTTCTCTTTAGCTAGCTAAACATTCGGAATTTATGCTTAAACTTTGATACTAGATCATGGATATCTTATTTTTATCTTGCGGTCGAAAAACGAGCTTGATTATTGTACTGATTGCCAAAAAGCTGAATGTCTTATAATTCAGTTTTTGTTATTTAGTAGTCCATAGTGAGATATTTTTGTGTGATTAATAATCTTCATTTCTCGAATACCTTTATTAAATTTACCTACCTATTTACTTAAAATACCAATACTTACCTTTATATATTTATTTTTTTTAATACAAGTTAAAATGAAATATAAATATAAATAAAGTTTCTCTAACGTGCATTGATTTTCTGATTACTGTTGCTTATTGACTAATAAAAACTAGTGTTCTTATATTAATATTTCTATCTAGTTAATTTTATTTGTAGGCTTTTCAGTTAATCGATGCCATTTGCACAGCATTGTTTGTTCTAAAATTCATTAAAACAAATTTAATTATTTTATAAATATACTTTGTATACATTTTCTTCTCCAACACAAATTTAATACAGATTCTCTAGAATGCCTTGATATGACGGTAACTGGGCTTATCGACTAATAGAAATTGGTGTTATTATGTAATGATTTCTATATTTCAAGCTGATTGTATTTGCGGGCTTATAGTTACTTTATTGTCAATTACAAGATATTTCAAAATTTAAATATATATTAATTCTTAACTTATTTTCAATAATAATTAATTTGCCTTAATAATTTTATCTCTCATCTCTATATTAATAGTAAAATTAATTTTCAGTAATAAAATTTCTTGATCTTAATAAAATACTTAACATATATTTTAATTACGATTCCTTACATTTTGTTTAAGGCTTATACATATCATTTTAAAACACCTACAGTTATTTTCTTATTATACGGCTTTCAGACATATGTAAGCGTAACTGCTGTTCTTATGTTGTACCTTACTTTGTTCAGGGCTTATCATTTTTAGTTAAATTTATTTGATTGTTGCTCTCTTTTGATTATAAGGTATATTTGATTAATGTAACTGCTAATGTAGATCATTACTGGTAATATTATTTTTTCGTATATATTGAACTTTAAATCATCTTATCTTTTAATTAAACTATTCTAAATTTCATTTTTCAGCATCTCATGGGCTACTAAGTTTTCTAATTTTACTTGATGACTTACCTTTTAGTGTATCTGCAAAGGTAAAGCAGATTTTATTTATGCTTGTCTATTTCTGTAAGAATAAAGCAGATTGGTTGTGCCAATATAGGGCAAATAGTATTTTTTAGATATCTTCTAAAAAAGGAAGAATTTAAAATAAATTATTAAGTGTAGTATATATATATATATATATATATATATATATATATTTATGTTTTTCATACCTCTTATCTTCTATCTTTTGGTCATCTAGACTTGGCGCCCATTTTAAAATCTTTATCTAAAATGTCGAACTCACACCCCTTGTGGCTCCGCATTAGCATTATACTGAGCAGCTAGAGGCAAACTAAAGAAATAAAATATTGTTTATAAAACTTAAGAACTTTTAATTAATAATAACAAAATAAAACACATATAAAAAAACAATTAAACTTTTATTTCAAGACACATAGTAGTACAAATACTTTCATCCTATGGAGACTCATCAGAGCGCCGCGCCGATCGTAAGAGAGAAACATTAAATAATAGAAAAGAATTGATTTCAAAATTTTAAAATTTCTCAATTTGTTTGACATGTTAGCAGCCATCTATAATGTTATTTTTAAATGTATTTGGATTATTTGTTGCGTTTAGATTGACAAACACAAATCTTTTTTGGCTTTTTCGCAACTGAATAAAAATATGTAACTTTAAATTAATTGGAGCAAATATTTAATATAATTTATAAATAAATAATGATAAAATAAATGATAAATGATAACATTCCGTAGACAGACTAGTCTACATGTTGAGGTATGTAATTATATTAAATATTTGCTTTAATTAAGTTAAAGTTAAATATTTTTATTCAGTTGGGAAAAAGCTAAAAAATGATTTTGTTTGTCACTAATTACTTATGTTATTATAATAAACCTTCCTGCAAAAAATATTTAAAGATTTGCAATAAAAAATCTAAGCGGAAATGAGAAATATGTACAGTAAAAATACATAATTATTAATATCACTTTATATTATGCATGTTTTTAACAAAAGAAAATAAAACTACAAAGTGCACACTATTTTTAATTAAATAATTATTTCAGCTGAAAAACAGCTACTTAATTTATTCCATTTCTTTGAAATTAAATATTTATTCAGTGAACTCAGTTAAAGTGCAAACAAGAAACGGGAAAAATATTTATGTGAAAAAGGTCATACATATATAGGGTCAGTGGATGAGCTGAATGCACGGTGGAAACTAGAAACTAAGCTTATTATCGTAAAAGCAGGTTTTTGTTTGGGGGATTCTTGCCCTCTATTTTAATTAAATAAAAGCATTCTGAACTACTGTTCCTGCGTACAGTTTTCACAGATATATTTATTTTAATGTCAGCTTATGACTATTTGGACATTGCATTCAATTGTTTTAGCCGATACTTGATGGAAATCAATGGATATAACGATACACTGAATAAAACGTCTGTAACTTTAATTTCAATTCTATTACATTAAACTATGGCACTGGTTTCTCACAGTGTCTTCTTCGGTTGGAATTTACAGTTTAAGTTCCTTTTAAATTGAGGTATTTATATAAATCTTTCAAAAACAAGACAATAGAAATATCGGAATTTACAAATAATAAATTAATAAAGGTTCAACAATGGGGACTATATAAATCTTCCTGATCGTATAGTAATAGCTCAGATGTTTTAATAGATATTTATCTACGATCGTGAGATAAGAAGTCATTACCGCACTGATTTTAGTTAGGTAATGTTAGATACTACCGCACTAGTCCGGTAATGATATTTACTAATATTCGAATTAAAAATTATACCATTACAAACTATTTATTGTAAATATTAATAACGCTATGCAATTTTTTGCATTAATACCAGACGAACTTGACTTAAACTGCGATTGGATCCTAGTTGCTTGATTTTCCGTATTTGCGAGTATACTCAAGGCAGTCTTCTTTTTGTTTTTTCCAAGCCTCCGTGGATCCCTTTGCAACTGTATTTGACCGCCTCCTCCTTGCCTCTTCACTCTAACATCTTTATTTTTAAATTGTAGGGAATCGTCTAAATATTTTTTTGACAATATAAATATGATAGAGGGTGTTTCACAAAGACGCACCGAATAGAACTTGTATGTTTTAAATGGTACACTCTGTACATTATCCAAAATGTAGATTCTACTCGTATCACTGGCCTTTTACCAACCAACCTTGTCTAATAATTGCAACAACAAAACAGTTAAAGATGATTAAAAATGACGTGCACTTTTCTATCTTAACTTTTCAAAAGCTGAGGTTGCTCTGGGCAGATAGTAAAGGGTTTCCCAATAAGAACGCTCGATCTTTGAAGTTTAATAAAAAAACATGTATAAATAAAACTGGCATCATTTTATATTTATTGAACATCATATGTGGTTACATTATGTTTTAAAAATTATGTCACTTAAATGTCCGCCGCGGCTTTGCCTGGTGAGACGAATTCTGTGAGTCCAATTTTCGATGACACGATTGCACAAATGTGGTTCAATCGCAGCAATTTCGTGCCTGATGTTGGCTTTTAGGGCGTCAATCGTCCGTGGTTTATCGGCATAGACACGAGATTTAAGGAAACCCCAGAGAAAAAAATCCAGGGGAGTCAAATCGAACTGTTCATGCAATAACGTAATTGTATCATTTGCAGTATGGCAGGTTGCGCCGTCTTGTTGAAACCACGTGTTTCTCAGAGCCATACGATTCACTATAGGCCAGAAAAATGTTCTTATCGTAGCCCTGTACCGCTCACCGTTGACAGTAAGTGCGACACCTTCTTCATTTTCGAAAAAATAAGCACCGATGATTCCGCCGGATCACAGTGCACACCATACGGTTACTTTCTCGGAGTAAAGGGGAACTTGATGAATCTCCCGTGGATTTTCGTCGCTCCAAATTCGGCAATTCTGTTTGTTTACGAAGCCACTTAACCAGAAATGAGCCTCGTCACTAAAAATTATTTTTTGCCCAAAATTCGGATCACCCTCCAATTGTTCTAGCGCCCAGTTAGCGAATTCACGCCGCTGTTCGCTGGTCGTTGGGCTTCAATTCCTGAGTTAATTGCACCTTATATGGGTGAAGCGATAAGTCATGATGCAGGATTCGCCAGGTTGACATCCGCGAAAGTTCTTGAGCACGACGACGAATAGACTGTCGTGGATTCTCATGCACACTTTCCCGAACGGCAGCAATATTTTCAGCGGATCTTACTTTTCGCTGACGTACAGGTATTGTTCGATCTTCCACCGAACCAGTTTGTTCAAATTTTTCCATTAGACCCGCTATTACCGCTCCGTAATAAATGGCAAGGCCAACTGAATACTTCTGCCAAAGATAACGTTTGTGTGACTTTGAAATTTGTAATGCGTTGTTGCCAAAGATCGAGCGTTCTTATTGGGAAATCCTTTAGCTTATTATAAGTAATTTCAGACCATGCTATAGTGCGAGACATGAAAGAAAACTGGGCGGAGTCAAGCGGTTTAGAAAAGTCGGTCGAGCAATCTCTTTAAACCAGTGGTGTCCCGTCGTTCTTTAAATAATATGGCACTCCTTTTTAACTATACGTACTTCAGATAACTAAAAAATGTAACTATACTTAGTGAACTTTTATCTATATTTGTCTGTTTTCTTTCGTGTACCACACTTCTATATCTCTTTTGTGTTGCAAAAACGGCGAACTTTCGAATTTTAAAATGATTTAATTTTGATTTTTCTTGATCGATTTACCTGTAAATATATTTTTTCTTGAGTTCTGTCATTCAGTGTAGTGATACACGATTTACAAATTCAGATTTTACAAGGGCAGCCAGCATCAGATCCAGTGAACGGGATTTATCAAAATTCTAATTTATGCAGTTCGACTTTGGGCTACTCGGGTATGCCAAAAGTGGCCGTCTGTCTCCGTTTGTGATATTACTTTATACAGGGGCCGTCATTGTGAAGTACTATACAAGGCCCTTCCTAATTCCGTGCTGATGTTAAAGAAGGTGTTATTATGTCCTAAAAGTCTTAACTTTTGAGATACAGGATGGTAAAGTTTGAAAAGAAAACATTTTTTTTCATCCCAATTCTGATGCTATTGTAGATAACTGCATGACATTTAATACACGTCTTCTATGCATTAAGGAGCATATGGATTTAGCCAGGTTAATTACATATGCACGCCACTGGTAGAAATTTCAAAAATTGATTGTTAATAAAAAATGCCCTTTTATGCATAAAAGACGTGTATCAAATTTCACACAGTTATTTATCTATAACTATATAAGCATCAGAACTAAGATTTAAAAAAATGTTTCTTTTAGAACCCTGTATCTCCAAAGTTAAGACTTTTAGGTTCATATTAAACTTTTTTCTTAAAAAGGTCCAAGAATCACCCCCTTTAACATTAGCACGCAATTAGAAAACGCCCTGTAGAGTATTTCACAATGACGCATCCTGTACAAAGTAATATGACAGACGGAGACAAGCGGTCACTTTTGGCATACCCGAATAGCCCAAAGTCGAACGACATAAGTCAAAATTTTGATAAATGTTGTCCACTGGAATCAGTGCTGGCTCCCCTACTATAACTACATTGATGTGTTATTTTTGGAAAAATATGAGTTCTGTAGTTTTTCAAATATTAATTGCAATATTAGATATTTTTTGACACTCGGTATTGAACAGAAAATTAATTATATTGAAGCAGTTTATTGACAGCTACTTTATGAACAATTTTACAAAATATATGAAAATAAACTAAGCCATTTTTGAGGTTGACGGCTGTGGTTCTGATGGTCCGATTCCTTCTAAATCGTTGTCTTCCTCTGAAAATGATGAGGTTTCGTCGTCACTACTTGAATATTCCAGTGTGATAACTAAATCATCAATAACCGTTTCAATTTTCTCATCTACTTCCCAGTATTTACCTTCAATAGAACACATGTATAGAGGCAGCCTTAAAGGTGTATGACCGAGGTTACGTAAAAGACCGTCAATTTTATACTTTTTTTCTCTAGGCTTGTTGGCTGATATTACTTCATATAATTGATATTTTCTAAATGTTGGATGACATACAAAATTGTTCGATTTAAGCCACGATATCATATGAGCTTTGGTAGAGTATTTAGTTGGCACTTTATCTTCTACGTGAGAATGATAAGACGCATTATCCATTTCCACGACTGATTTGGGAGGAATGTTAGGCAGAAGCTTCTCCAGCAACCACTTTTCAAAATTATCTCTATTCATCTGTCCATGATAGTCTCCAGTTGTTAGTCCCGAGCGAAAAACTAAAGCAGCACCTGGAACAAATCCGGTTTCTGAACTACCATGAACTATAATAAAGCGACTACTAGAGCGGATTCCCTTAACAACACCTGTAATACTTTCACTTTGCCAGCATTTGTTCACTGTCATATCATTATCTACCCAGGTTTCATCTAGATACACAATATTCCTTCCTTCTTGCCTATATTGCCTTACAGTTGATAGATATTTCATCCGCCAGTGAGAAATATTTGGTCTCTCAATGAGCAATTTTCGTTTATTTTGGCACTTGCGCCAAACAAAACCATTTTATCGTAAAAGCCGATTTTAGGTTTTATACCCGTACGGAAAATCTATTTTGTTCTTTACAGGACGAAGTAGGGGTTTGCAGGTCGGAATCTTCTTCAAGTTTATATAAAAATCCTCTATTGTTCGTCGAATTACTTGTAAACCACCATCGTCAATTTTATCTTTGTATGATAATCGGGGTCTTCTTTTACCAGGAGATTTTAAAGCTTAAGTAGAACATGAGCGATCATTATTTTCTCTTTGAATTTTTCTTACACTACTTTCCGAAAGACCAGCGTAAAATGCAGCGTGTTCTGTTTGATTTTGAATCGGAATAGTCAAACTATTATTTTTAGCTTCTCTAATACAGGCCTCTATAACTCTCGCAATAACTTCACGTGCACCGCTTCGAATTGTTTTTCCGCTTTTGCTCGTCATCGTTACTTCTAAATAATAATTCAAATTCAACGCAATGCATTTATATAGAAATGAAAACAAATGCTCGAAATGTATAGGCGCTACTGGAAATAGCTAGAACCTTCTAGCGGCAAGTGCATGGAGACTCTAGGCACATCCCAATTACAGTGGCGCAGTGCGAAATTTACTAAATCCTCGATTAATTTTCTGTACCGCTTAGTTGGCGCACTTTATAGGTGAAGCGGCAAACTATTACAACAAATAAAATAACATAAAATTGATTTGCGTACACAAATTTTACTATTCCGCTTGCTAAGACTATGAACCTTTATTTAAAGGACCGCCCGGTTTTCTTTCGTATCCCGCACTTTACCTTGCTTGCTTAGAGAGATACAAGAAAAATTAATGTAGTAGGGTTGTGAGGATTTTTGTATGTTTTACAAATAACTGAAATCGAAAAGAGAGAAATCAAACCTCGCATTGCGGAGTTATGAAAACACTGCTTCTCGGATATAGTTGCTAAAAGTTTATTTTTAAATTTAGAGTTACATCTCATCCCTATTAATAATTATATTATATTTATTTGGCCAATTTTAAATAAAACAAAAATGAAATCTGGAAAATAAATGAGCAACATGAAGATGACAATAACAGTAACTTTTACGCTGCCTACGACAATATTTAATAAAAACTAGATTCTTGAATTTTATGTTACACATGCCCCCCATTTTGCTCAATGCATTTCCCATACATTCTCTTCTGCCTTTCTATAGCTGCAAAAATAGTTCCCTGATTGCGATGATTTATTGTTTCAATTTCTTGGGTTATTATTTATCTTATAATATTAACCGTTAGCGGACGTCTTTCTTCTCCCAACTTTCATTTTAAAAAGCCCCAGAGAAAACTATCAATTACGGTCAAGTCTGGGCTGTTTGGTGGCCACCTCACCTGGCCAAATCTACCGATGAAAATCGGAAAATTTTCGCTTAAAAAGTGAGGTTACATCAGCAATATTGTGGACTGGAGCGCCGTCTTGTTGCCAAAATATTTCACGTTGAGCCAAATTTTGAACTGCTGGTGTGATTAGCTCTAAATCATTATGTCAGTTCAAATTTTCATTATAAAATATTGGCCCTAAAACCCTATTGTTATCAGTGATGGG
Organism: Kuschelorhynchus macadamiae; assembly: GCA_030620095.1. Lineage (NCBI taxonomy): Eukaryota > Metazoa > Arthropoda > Insecta > Coleoptera > Curculionidae > Kuschelorhynchus > Kuschelorhynchus macadamiae. The sequence continues at coordinate 437,438 of JAUTXW010005151.1, read as the reverse complement.
CGGTGGGTATATACCCAACTGGTAGGTAAATAACATTTGGGTATATACCCAAATATGTAGGGTATATATCCATTGAGAAATACTGTAGATATATACCTGATATATACCCGGTATATTCCTGGTTGCCACCTCTGATACAGACTCAGACACCAAGATGGATACACTATCAACAAATGAATCTGATGATTCTGAAGATTCATTTAAACCTAAGTCCAACTAGATATTATTTATTTTAGATTTTAAACGTAGTTTTCATACTTTTTTTGCATTGTGTTTTGGTTTCATTACACATTTATTCAGAATTAAAATACGTTTTTAATAGTTGTTCATTTTTTAGATTATAAACGCATTTTTCTTACTCTGTGCATTATGTTTTTGTTTCATTATACTATTTTCATTTTTAATAGCATTATTTTGTGATTTATATTTCGATTTATTCAACCACTTTTTTTAATGTCCTAATTTAACAACAAAAGATTAAAATTTGTTAGATTACCTTAAATTAACCAAGTAACTATATGGGGATATATAGCCACTTGGGTATATACCAGGTACAAAATCTTGAATATATACCCAAATTTCAATATACCCGGTATTTGCCCATCACTGATCGTTATGAATCCCACACCATACGTGCCCGGAGTGTCGATCAGAGTGTCGTATTTCCCGAACGGAGCAAGAATTTTCAGGAGCCCAAAAGTGCACATTCTTCCTATTAAATCTTCCGGAGGTGGAAAAGCGGCTTTATCTGGCCAGACAATTTTGTTGAAGAATTGATCTTGTTGTGGTAAGCGTTGCATCATTTCTTGACGAAAGCGTAATCGCGCGGCCCTATTATTTTGGCTGAAGGCTCGAACAGGTAAAATTTTATAGGGATGGAAATTATATTTTGAGAAAGTTTTCTGTATCTTATAGTATGTTTTACCTAGAATCTGAACAGTATTTGGAATAGAAGCGTTCGGATCTTCAAAATTAGATAACTAATTATTAAGAAGTATTTAAAAATAATTTAAGCCAAAAAATACCTTGAAAATACAGAAGGATCTCCAAATCTTCATTTTCATGTTATTCATTTATTTGAATTATTCTCTTCTTCCGTTTGAAAGATGATCCATGTGAAACTTTCTGATAAACTCTTAAAAATGTTTTATTGGTAGTAATTCTCCTTAGTCATTCATAAAATCTTCGGTATTCCCGTACGGCAAGTTTGGCATTATAACCATTTTTTACATAAAGTTCGTAAATTTCGCTTTTTTCATTCTCTGAATAAGACACTCTGATGCTCATATTAGCAAATTTGATTGATATGCGATATGTTACATGAAGTATGGTAGAATTTTATTTAGAATTCGGCAATAATATAGGAAATTAGGTTTTATTTTGGAAAATTGTTCCAATGGGATTTGACAGCCCTTTAAAGTCTCAAATTTTAATTTTCAACTGCTATTATCTCGAAAACAGTTGATGATACGCAAACATTTTCAATACAAAAACAATTTAGTTTTACAAGAAAAATCTAAATATTCGATAATATATAGGATGTTTTAAAAAAAAAGTTTAATTCGGTGCGCTTTATATATTGTCGATAAAAAAATTCAGACGATTCCCTACATTTTTAATCATCTTTAACTATTTGGCTGTTGCAATTATTAGACAAGGGAGGTGGGTAAAAAGCCAGTGATACTAGTTTCAAGATTATTGTGAAATTAAAGATTTTTTCTGGAACTGTCAAAAACTGATATTCTCCGTTTGATCGGGCATTAGTGTCATTAAATAATGTTTCAAAAACTAAGACAAGAAAGTGCATACCGTTTTACTCTTATTTGATCCTTTCAAATTTGACAGCACTTCGAAATCTCAAATTTTCATTTTTCAACGGCCATTATCTTGAAAATAGTTGAAGATACGCTAAAATTTTAAATACACAAAATTATTAGTAGAATTTAATTTTCGATAATATACAGGGTGCTCCATTTAAAAATATATAAGTTCGATTCGGTGCGTCTTTGTGTCCCTGTATCATATTATTATTGTCAATAAAAAAATTCGACGATTCCGTACAACTCTATAAAAAAATTAAAGATGTTAGAGGGGGGTGACATTTATAACCAATACCCTTGTACATTCACCGTTCTTATCGCATACCAAGAAACGACCATGATCAACATGTTTAGGGCGTAAAATGATGTAATTTTGGGCAATTTGCGAATCGAAAATACGCGTCTTCATCTCTCACATTTTCCAAGAGTAAGTTTATCAGGTGTTCTCTTCTACATGCTCCTGCTAGTCAAACAATAAGAGCTACTTTCGTCATAAAAAAACTTGTTATAATCAGCTCCCTGCAGAAAAACACGAATGTCGTTTTTCGTTAATATTATTGTTTTTGTAGGTTTATATTCTTTCGAGTTTCTTTTTAAAAACGCAATTAAATGCGAGTATTTATTAATATCTACAATTTTTCTAATAGACATCACACTCCTCACATTGAATATTATGCTCAAAGAGAAGAAGGTATTTGAATTTTGGATAGATCATTAAAATAGGCTAACAGTGCCTTTTCACTGGAGATAGTTTTTATGATCTCTTCTTCACACCATTTCTGATACCGGGAGTAGGCCAACTTTTAGTGATTTTTCGGACAGAAAACTGGAAATTAGCCACTTTTTCGATGTCGAATGGAAGATCTGAATCGCTCATGTTATAAATAAATAAATAATAAATAAATGCTTTATTGTCAAAAAAAATTTTACAATTTTGTGGACAAAGCTGTTGTAAAAAAAATAGTTTACAAACATCAAAATTAGCAAACAAAACAAAACAAAAACACATCATAAATATTATAGAAAAATAATATTTAAATCAAGAATTTAGAATATTAATATTATAGAATCCTAAAAGAAGTACATTAGAAATGTACTTTGTAAATATAATGTAAAAAAAATAAAAAAGCAAAGTAAAAAATAAAAAGTACGAAACAATTAAAAAAATACATATACAAAATTCGGTAAAAATGGTTGGTAATGGCAACTATCACACTAGGGGTTCATAAGGATAAATTTATGTGTTGTAAAACTCGTTCACGATGTAGAAGGCACTTTCCAGTAAGAATGATTTCAAAGCCTTGCGAAATGAAGTCAGAGATATTATGAATTTGATGTTAAATGGCAGGTGATTATGCATTTTTTTTGCATTGTAGATTACTGATCTTTTAATTAACTCTGAGTGTGGGGTTCGAAGATAGAGATCGTGCTCAGTACTTCTGAGAGGGTAGTTGTGAGAAGGTCTCTCTAATAGAGCAGGTGCATGCTTACCAATTAAGCAAACCGATTCCAAAATGAATAAGCAAGGAAGGGTTAGTATTTTATATCTTTTAAAGAAATCTCGGCAGTGAGTTCTACTGTTAAGTCTCAGTAGGTAACGAACAGCTCTTTTTTGTAGTATAAAAATTCGATCAAATTGAGTCGCACAACATGTACCCCAGAATGGAATAGCATATCTGAGGTGCGACTCAACAAGAGCAAAATAAACAGTTCTAGAGGTAGAAAAGCTAAGCTCCTCGGAAACAGATCTTAACGCAAAGCAAGCAGAACCCAACTTCCTTGATAAAGCGTCGATATGTGGATCCCATTTTAAAGAATCATCTACAAGAAGCCCTAGAAATTTTACAGAGTTTACGACATCAATAGTGGTGCCATTAAGGTCAAAAGGTTGCAGCGTGTTTTTATAAGACAAGACTTTCGTTTTAGAGATGTTCAAACATAGGAGATTAGAATCGCACCAGGATTTAATGGTGATTAGGTCATTAGATACAATCCTATGTAGGTCCGTGACATCTGGGTGGCTCCACGTAAAGCTGGTATCGTCCGCAAAAAAACATATTTTTCCACTAATGTTTAAATTAGCCATGTCGTTTATGAACAGAAGAAACAAGATAGGGCCTAGTACCGAGCCTTGAGGCACTCCATATTCCATTGGCCTACAAGAAGACATCCTGTTGTCAACTTTCACAACTTGATTTCTGTTGCTAAGATATGACTTAAACCAATCGAGAGGAGCCCCTCTAAATCCATAGTACTGCAGCTTGTTAGTTAATATATTATGATTCACACAATCGAAAGCTTTGGAAAAATCACAGAAAATTGTTGCCGTAGCGTGATGGTTGTTTAGGCTGGAGTAAACTCTATTAAGAAGGGAAAACATGGCATCGCTTGTGCATTTGTTACTTAAAAATCCAAATTGATGTTTTGTAAGTATTTCATATCTAGACAGAAATGATAAAAGCCTTTTTTTTAACCAGTCTTTCGATGATCTTAGATAGCGTAGGGAGAAGTGCAATTGGGCGATAGTTCGAAGCTTCTTCTGAAACACCTCCTTTGTGAAGAGGTATGATTATTGCAGTTTTAAGGCAGCTTAGAAAAGTACCATTTTGGAAAGACATATTTATCAAAGCAGTCAGATGCTCTAGTGTGCACTCCGGCAGACTTGAATACATTTTTAAAGTAAGCCCATCAGTTCCCGAGGAAGATTTATTTTTGATATCATTAATTGTACTACGAAGTTCTGATAAAACTACTGGTGAAAAGAAGAAACTGTGCAGGTTTACCCTATGATTAGAGATATATGAAATTGGGTCATTAGATTGAGATACGGATTTAGTCAAATCTTTGGCTACATTTACAAAATAATTGTTTAGGTCCTCAGGAGAGGTAAGGATGGTGTTGCATAAAGGAGTTTTGTTTCTTAAATCATTTACGATAGACCAGGTTTCTTTAGCTACATTTTTGGCGTTAGAAAGTCTATTATTGTAATAAATATCTTTGGCGGCTTTAATAGTCTTATGATAAATTTTTCTTTTCGGCATATTTTTTCATAATATTTAAATATCTTTTGATTTCTCATTTGTGTGATGTTTAATGGTTTAGTGCACTATGGAGACAGTATTGGAACGATAACCAATTAATTTAAACTTCGAAGGCCAAGATTACAAAGTTACAGTATCAGCAACAATTCATCATTAAACAACCAAATTCCTACGGTCATTATTAAAAAATTCTCTTTCATATTTGCAATTAATTAAAAGCAAACAAAACAGCAAAAAAACCTTCACAATAACACAAACACGTTCCAATATAGTAGTTCCCAAAAAAATTAACGAAGTTTTCTTTTAGTTTATGAAATCTTTTATCTTATGTTCGTGGTAGTTGCTCTTCATCGAAAAACAAATGCCCATACTACTGCCTAACCCTGATTACACCAAAGTTTAAGGTTAACCTTGGTTTATATTATGATTACGCTTTTGTCTCCAGCTTACGTACATTTGCATTTGTGTTTAGATTGAGGGAGAAGATTGCAAGTATCTCGAAAAAGAACACATAGGAATGAAGAATATTTCTAATCTGATTTGAAACTAAATTCGTGTAAACGAAACTAGTAAAAAATATGATAAGACAAAATTTAATAATTCAATTCATTAATTTCAAAATTATATTCACTGATTGGTATTGTGCATGAAATAAAAGACAAACCACTTTAATGGTATAGCCAGAGAGCTTTATGTATTGATAATCAGTGTCAATATCTAAATTGAGGAATCAAAAAGGGATCTTACATCCTAAATAACGAAACTCAACCAAACATCTAGATATATTTGCGAACTCAATTTAAAAATGTTATGTCGCCCCATCAGTGTTTTTGGCTGATGTTTGTTAGTGATTCATCTGCAAAAAGACGGTTTTCAGTTTTAAAAAGACATGGGTAAGAGGTAATATGGGTCGAACAACAGTTTGTGGTTTCGCGCATATGCATGTTAAACTTTGTCATATACGCACTTAAAATCAACTAGATTTATGAAATTGTGACTTCGCGAGAATAAAATTTTGACATCGTCACTTGAGATTACCTTTCCCATGATCATAAACTAAATCAGCCCTTGCCTTTGCCCATTCGCCAATTCGCCGTGCGCACAGATAGGAGTTTCCATATGAAAATGCTAACGACGAAGATGTAACAAACTCTGAAACTTACTTTTATTATATAAAATGTAGGATATATTATTTATGTATCAGTAAAGAGAGAAATGATTTTGTTAATTTCAATTTATAACCATTATTGTTTAAGAACATTGCGGCCTATGGTTACTGTCAGTTGGAGAAAATCGATATGTCAAGGGCTATAACCAAAGATGACAATTACAAATTGTTTGACGGCATTATTTTCTAATATTTTCTTAGAAAACTTAGTTACTTGGTTCCTATGGTATAGTAAGTACAGGTAACATAGGTAATTTGTTTTTAAATATTTGATAGATAATCTTTTCATGAAAATGTTAATTATATTATAACTAAAATGAGGTTTTAAACGATCGTCGATACAATTTTGTACGATACACGTGTCATACATCGTTATTAACATACTTCTCTGGTTACATAACGCTTTTACCCCACTTGTATCTTAAATATCTATTACTATAAGCCGGAAGGATATAAACCTACAAAACCGAAGATATTAACGAAAAACGATGTTGGTGTTTTTCTGCAGGAAGCACTTATTGTTGGACTAGTAGAGCAATCAGTTTAGTTTTTACTTTAATTAAAAACGTCAACCACAGTACTTTTAAAATTATAAGCCTTATCGATAAATTGAGTACCTAAATTTTTAAACAACCTTTATAAAAATGGGTTAAAAGCACTGGCCGACAAAAATTTTTTTTTGTTGTAACAGCATAATCTAATAGAATGGACCCATAAGAATACGAAAATGATAAATAGAAAGATGTAGCACGTAGAGTTTTTTTGTTAGAGTTGTAGAACCACATCGAATTTTACGATACTTAATACCTATAGAAAAAATGATTTCAGAAAATTCTTAACCCTGTTTATTGACTATGTTTACAGTTTTAGCCTACTAAACATACGATACATCTAAGAGAAAAGCAAACGGGAAAATTATTAACTTAAAACACTAATTAAACTTTATTTTTTCCGTTTATAAGGTGTCTTGTAGTGTTTATCTTCTCTCTTCAAAAACCAACAGTAGTCACCCATCATGGCTGGATCCTATCGTCCTCGGTACCGAATTTCCATTGTTCTGATATCTTGGTGAAATCTTTCACCCTGCTCGTAACTAACAGCTCCCAAATTTTTAGGAAAAACTGACAGATGGGAATGGAGGAAATGAATTTTTAATGACATTCTGGCATCAAGCGCTTTATAGGCATCTAAGAGTTCATTAACTAATTGTTCAAAATTTTCATCCATATTGTCGCCTAAAAATCCTCTTACTACATTAACAAATGAATTCCATGCTCTGAGTTGCTGCTTTCCCGAGTTTTTCCGTAAAATTGACACCGTCCAGCAATTTTCTGATTTGTGGCCCAATAAAAATGCCTTCTTTTAATTTGGCATCACTTAACTGGGGAAAGACTTGTCTTAGGTATTTAAATCCATCACCATCTTTATTCAAAGCCCTTACAAAGTTTTTCATCAGTCCAAGTTTAATGTGAAGAGGAGGCCAAAGGACATTTTTGAGCTCAACAAGATGTATAAATTTAACATTTTGAGATTCCGGTTGAAATTCGCTTCTTTCTGGCCAAATTTTTGTTAAATAACGCTGATTTATTGCACGACTGTCCCATAAACAAAGAAAATAGCAATATTTTGTAAATCCCCCTTGAAGTCCCACTAAAATCGCTATAACTTTTAGGTCCCCACATATCTGCCATTTATACCTATTGTGGTATATTTTATCCAAAATCGTGCGCATATTTTCATAATTTTCTTTCATTGCAACTGAATGGGCAACTGGTATAGAGGGTTTTAAATTTCCACTATGCAATAACACAGCTTTTAAGCTATATTTAATTACATGTGTCTATGAATAAGCGCCGCTCACGGGGAGAATGTTCGATATCAAGTTCCTGCATTAAACTGTCTATATCAGTACACGCGCACAACGAATTTTTTATACTGTAGAAATCAGAAAACATAGCATTTCTTTTTTTGAAATTCGTATTTTTTGTTTCTTCGGCTAATAGGTTCCATTCCTTAACCCTTTCCGCACCTGCCTACACGATTGTGTAGGTTAGGTTCAAAAACCCTTTACAACTATTAACCGCGATTCGAACGCTTCTGTACGAACGACATCGTTTGTGTGGGTATCACTGAAGATTTCCGAACGGGCGTCAAGCCACCTGTGTTTGTTTTTGTTATTCAGTATAATCGTTTTGTTTTGCAAAATGGAGCGTCGAAATTTTCGGAAGAAATGTAAGTACTATTTTTTAGCAACAAACATTAATTTGAATGAAATACTGCATGTTTATTCATTATCATAGTAGTAGTAATTAACTGTATAAATATACTGAAACAAAAGTTTTAATTTCATGTCAAAAATGTGGTTAAACATACATACATACACAGTTGTGTAGGTCCGTTCGCAGTACCTAATCTGCTCCTACACGTTTGTGTGGTTTAGTTGTTTGTTTACGTGAGTGTTTTCGTTTTCAGATTACAACCTAGACAAGCAGTAGGATGTGGATGAACTTTTGGAATTCATGGGAAATAATTCTGAGATAGAAGGTGATGACTCAGACACCGATCCAACTTGGTTTCATGACTGCCCAGTTACATCAAGAAATCTTGCAGAGAGCGACAGACTTGTCCGATGATGACAAAATAGAAGACCTGCAAAATACAATAGGTACCGCTACCCCGGGTCCATCTATCGCAAGTAAATCTATGCCGGGTCCATCTACCCTGAGTAAAGCTACTCCGGGTCCATCTATAGTCTCGGTAAATCATGTACCAAGTTTTGTTTCTCCTGTGAAGAAAAGTAAGGTACCAAAAAAAGAAAAGCCTAAATTTACTTGGGGGAATAAGGTATTTCAATGTGCCGAAGACAAGCCAAATAAAAAAGACTTTTTTGCTAATAGAACAAACGTTGTGGTTAAAACTCCCCTACAATACTTTGAAAAGTACTTCCCGGATAGTCATTTTGAAGAGGCAGCTATGTATACAAACATGTATTGTTTATCTAAAAAAGGTTCAATACTTAATACAACTCCGACAGAAATTAAAAAGCTTTACGGCGCGCATCTCATTTTGGGTTGCATCCGGTACCCGCGTTTACATTGGTACTGGAGATCAGGAATAAAACTGCAAAGTATTACTAACATTTTTACCAGAGATCGCTTTACTTTACTAAGAATGTGTCTACATTTTGTTGACACAGATAAACCCCCGATGATCACATTACAAATCGGTTGTGGAAGGTTCAGCCTATAATTAATTGTGTAAGGGATGCATGTTTGAAAATCGAAAGATCAGTTAACAACTACAGTATTGATGAGCAAATGATCCCATTTTCAGGTCGTTGCGATTTAAGACAATTTGTTAAAGGAAAGCCTAGACCGACTGGATTAAAAAATTTTGTGCTTGCATCCTCGACAGGTATCGCTCTAGATTTTGAAATTTATCAGGGCCAGCAAGCTCCACTTCCAGATATAGAATATGGGTTAGGTCCTGCAGTTGTTTTGAGGCTTTGTTCGACATTACCAGAGGGTAGTTTTGTACATTTTGATAGGTACTTTACAACACCATTGCTAATTAATCGGCTTCATGAATTAAAGATTCACGGGACAGGTACTGTAATGAACAACAGAATTAACAGTGCCACTTTCAAGCCAGACAGTCAATTTGCTAGAGGAGATAGTGAGCAACTTTGTTGTAATGAGCAAAATATGATAGCAGTAAAATGGAAAGATACAAAAACCGTTACCTTGCTTTCAAACGCATCTGGAGTTGAACCTGAACATACGGTAAAAAGATGGTGCAAGAAGGAAAAACAGTACTTGGATATTAGATGTCCTGAAATAGTTAAAACGTACAATGATAACATGGGTGGGGTTGATATTCTCAACCAGCAGCTTGAGTATTATAGAACTTTTATAAAAACCAAAAAATGGACTCTCAAAACTATTCTACATTTTCTAGACTTCGGAGTAGTTAACTCTTGGATGGAATATCGTGAAGATTGTAGAGGAACAGGTGTAGCAAAATCAAAAATTAAAGATCTTCTAAATTTTCGGATGGAAATTGGGGAAGGTTTACTAGCTACACCTAAAAGAAAGAGGTCAAATGAAGAACAAGTCGAAAGTGAAGAAGATGAAACTGACAGACCCCGGGAACCTCAAAATTATAGAGCACCCTTGCCTGGCGAAGACAAAAGACTAGATGGATACGATCATTTTCCCACCGTAGATTCTCTAACCACTGCAAGATTTTGCCGCAATGGGGGTTGCAAAAGCAGAACCCGCACAAGATGCCTTAAATGCGATGTGTATTTATGTCTGACAAAAGATCAAAACTGTTTTTTGGAGTTTCACACAAATTAGTTTGTTTTTAGCTATTTACTTTTGAAATGTGTTTTTTGTAAAATTAAACCCAACATACTCAATTGTATGGGTCCTTTTTTTTTGTTTTGTGTAAAGTAAAACCCAGCTTACACAATCGTGTGGGTACTTTTTTTACAACACCCTGTACTATACTTTTTTTGATATTTTTTGTCATCAACTAGTGTCCTAATAGTTAAATGTTACGAGTTTCCACAAAATCGGTAAGAGTTTTTTTTCTCGTGCTGAAAGGGTTAAGACAGGAACCCAGAAGTTCTGACTGTTGCTTGGATAACCCCAAATCACGTACTAAATCATTTAATTCACTTTGAACAATCAAATGTGGCTAGCCGGAACTGGGACCTGTGGTCAAAGTGAGATGGATGCACTGTTCTTCTGAGCTGCCTGATGATGCGTTATCTCCATTATCTCCCAAATCAATAGCTTGCCAATTTAAAGGTGCAATCGACACTGTCAAATTTGCATTGTGAGGAACAGGTCGTATGGCAGATTGTAAATTTGGATATTCTATATTGTGCTTTCCCTTTTTGGAATAACCTTCAGTCTTTGTCAGGCAAAAATAACAATCGTCAGAATGATTGGTGGGTTCTCGCCATACCATTGGAACTGCAAAAGGCATACTTTTTCTCTTTCCCTTCATCCACTGCACCAATGATACACTACAACTAACACAGCACACATGGGCAGCCCACCCTTATCTTGATCCCCAATTAACACACCAAAATATTTAAAGTAGGCTTTATTTACATTTTCGGAAAATGGCCTGGCTTTTGATTTCACCAGAAATTCTCCACAAATATAACAAAATTTGTCAGGAGAAATTTTGCAACTTCGGCGCGTTTGACTCGACATTCTCGACTTCACATACACTTGCTTATCGATACACAGAGAACCACTCAATTCGAAAGTCAACAGAAGAGTGATGTTTAACGTTTACTTTATGTCTAATGTTGTAAACAATCCAGTCTTGTTTACCTGTCAATATAAAAGGTTCTAATTAGGCTATTAAAAAATGGCACGTATTAGGGCTTTCCGAATATTTTTTTTATTATTGGGAAGGTATTTCCATTGTGAAAATAATGAGCTGGCCTGTGCTAGAAAAATCTTGTCGACCAGTGAAATCAGTTTTAAGACCAACAATATCAAAGGTTCGAGTATTTCTGTAAACTTTGACAATACGTTAGGAAAAATAATAAAAAATAACAAAGCCACTCAAAAAAAAAAGAAGAAATCAGGAGTGTACATGCTGAAGTGTAATTCTTGTCCTAAAGTCTATATTGATCAATTCGGCAGATGCTTTGAAAAAAAATTAAAACAAGATAAAATTAGTTACATACAAAAATTAACTATACATTACGCAACTCATCTACTAAACGAATCACATACATTTGATGACAATTTTAAAATTCTTCAATCTGAATTCAATAAATTTAGATCATCTGGGCTATTATAGAACTGAAGCCTTCACGGCTCTGGTGAATTAAGAAATCATGGTTCTTGGGATTAGACCGTGTCAAATTGGAATCACTATACGACGTTTCGCCTTCTATTGCACGAGGCATCTTCAGGGATCTTTACTTCACGACATCTGAACACGGTCATCAAGGTATCTGTACCAATAAAAAAACTTGTCTCGTACAGGGTGATTATCTATTATTTGTTCTAAGTTATCAAGAAATATTTCAGCTAAAATAGGACTTAACGGGTTACCCATTATTAAACCTTCTTTAGTTAAATAGATCGAGCCATTAAATCCAAAATAATTTTGATCAAGGCACACAAATTATGCCATTGCTTTTTCTGAAAACAAAATTTATTTTTGAAAACCCCATTTAATTTGGAACAAATTTGTTTTATAAGCCCAACTGCTGAATATTTAAATATTGTATTAACCGGCCTATCTTGGATTGATACCAAGATTTTATTATAAATTGGATAAGAGCTGTTTTAATAATAATTTTTTTAACATTTCACTAGACCGCAATTTTGTTTTGCCATATTAGATTTTTACCAAAATGTTACGAATTAATCCTCATTTGACATTTAATTTTTCACCATAATTTGAAGTCAATCGTAGTATTTTTTTAGCTATGCCGCGAATAGACAGACCGACAGACAGACAGACAGACAGACCGACAGAATTGAGAAAACATGTTTTTCAACATCCTATAGGGACCCTGAAATGGAAAAAAATCTGGTGGGAAAGGCAGCCCCTTTTTTCACAGAAATTTCCAAGAGATTAAAGCTACTAACAGCTCTGATTGGTTTTTTCATGTTTCAAACCATTTGGGTAACTCTCCTTTCTTCTTGCGTTCCCACTACTTTTCCGATTGTAAGAGACGTTGGAAGTAGTAACTCTTTTTGTGTGTTGTAAAATTGCTAACTAAGCCTTTGCTGACATGTCTTAATGTTCTAGAGAAAAATCTTTGCGATGACATTAGTTGTCGACATAATAGTTGCAATATTTTTACAGTTTTTATTTTCTAGAGCCTCCGTTCTAGTTCGACGCGGTCTTATCTCAGTTTAAAATCAAATTAAATCAATTTCTACAAACAACTCTTTTTCAGCCTGAAGAATGCTTGAGCCAAAACTGTAGATTGTTATTTAATTTAATTTTTTTTTCGTTCTTTTAAGAGATAAATTAAATTCCCCTAATGTAATCATCATGTATGTGAGTTCGTTATATTCTAAGTATTGTTACGTAAATTTATATTTTGTATATTATGACGAGCGGAAAACATTTTTTTATGTTACCCATTATAAATACTTTGATTTGATTTGACCATTAATTTTAAAAGTCGAGTTAAAGTATCCTAACTACCAAGCTATTTCTTTTTTGACCTATTTAAGTCCATATCTAAAAAAGGAGAATCAAGGTTTCCAGCAAGCAAATTTTCTATCGTACAGTTTCTTAATGAAATTCCGGCCGCAGTTTAAAACTCGAACCATTACTGCCAGGTGACACAAAGATTACTGTCTGTGGAAACACCATCAGCGATGATTAATTGACCCCGAAGCTTAACAAATTAGGTAAGATGACAAATGGTTGTGTTACTTTTGCAGCCGGTAGCACAGAGTAAGGATAAGGATGTTTCTTAGCCAGAGAGACCGTCAGCGTGTTCTGGGAAAATGGAAATCTCTCTAAAGATGAAACACGTTATTGTTGAGATTTTATTAACAATGGCGTGTTTTATCTTTGCTCCTCAGCTTATGTGAACACGCTCGAAGCATAAGTGAAAAATCGGTACTCGGAATTTCCCTCATTATAAATTTTTCCTTTTTATTAAAAACAGTGAAATGTGATCCAATTTAGTTTAGTAGATAGTCATTTAACAACACACTTATATTTTCTTTCCAAAAATTTATATTAGCCGCCATATTGTTCCATCATATTGGATTCCTACTAATACTTTACTGGTTTTTACCTACGCCATATTTGATTTTTGAGTATAATTTAAAACAAATTTAATAAAGTACGGGACAAGAAAGAAAACCGGGCGGTCCTTAAAATAAAGGTTCATAGTCTTAAGCAAGCGGAAAAGTAAAATTTGTGTACCCAAATAAATTTTATGTTATTTTATTTGTTGTAATAGTTTGCCGCTTCACCTGTAAAGTTCGCCAGCTAAGCGGTACGGAAAATTAATCGAGTATTTAGTAAATTTCGCACTGGCCCACTTGTAATTTGGATGTGCCTAGAGTCTCCATGCACTTGCAGCTAGTGGTTCTAGCTATTTCCAGTGGCGCCTATACATTTCGAGCGTTTGTTTTCATTTTTATATAAATGCATTGGATTGAATTTGAATTATTATTTCGAAGTAACGATGGCGAGCAAAAGAAGAAAAACAATTCGAAGCGGTGCACGTGAAGTTATTGCGAGCGTTATAGAGGCCTGTCTAGAGAAGCTGAAAATAATAGTTCAATTCAAAATCGAACAGAACGCGCTGCATTTTACACTGGTGTTTCGGAAAGAAGTGTAAGAAAAATTCAAAGAGAACATAATGATCGCTCATTTTCTACTTCACCTTTAAAATCTCCTGGTAAAAAAAGACCCCGATTATCATACAAAGATAAAATTGACGATGGTGTTTTTCAATTAATTCGACGAACAATAGAGGATTTGTATATAAACTTGAAGAAAGTTTCGACCTGCAAAACCCTACTTCGTGCTGTAAAGAACAAAATAGATTTTCCGTACGGGTATAAAACCTTAAATCGGCTTTTACGATCAAATGGTTCTGTTTGGCGCAAGTGCCAAAATAAACGCAAATTGCTCATTGAAAGACCAAATATTTTTCACTGGCGATTGAAATATCTATCAACTGAAAGGCAATATAGGCAGGAAGGACGCAATATTGTGCATCTAGACGAAACCTGTGTAGATAACGATTTGACAGTGAACAAACGCTGGCAAAGTGAAAGTGTTACAGGTTTTGTCCAGGGATTATAGTTCATGCTGGTTCAGAAGCCGGATTTGTTCCAGGACAGATGAATAAAGATAATTTTGAAAAGTGGTTGCTCTAGAAACTTCTACCTAACATTCCTCCCAAATCAGTCGTAGTAATGGATAATGCTTCTTATCATTCTCACGTAGAAGATTAAGTGCCAACTAAATACTCTTACAAAAGCTCATAGATATCGTGGCTTAAATCGAACAATCTTGTATGTAATCCAACATGGGGAAAATATCAATTATATGAAGTTATATCAGCCAACAAACCTAGAGAAAAAAAAGTATAAAATTGACGGTCTTCTACGTAACCTCGGTCATTCAACTTTAAGGCTGCCTCCATACATGTGTGACCTCAACCCTATTGAACTTGCATGGGCAGGAGTAAAAAAATATATTTGAGAGCGCAAAACCGGTGAACTTTCAATTAAAGATTTAAATAAAATAACATTAGAAGCGATTGACTCAATATCGGCTGAAAATTGGAAATCGTTCTATTGAGAATAAATACTAGGAAGTAGATGGCAAAATTGAAACGGTTATTGATGATTTAGTTATCACACTGAGATCTTCAAGTAGTGACGACGAAACCTCATCATTTTCAGAGGAAGACAACGATTTAGAAGGAATCGAACCATTAGAATCACAGCCGTCAACCTTAGTTTTTTTTCATATATTTTGTAAAATTGTTCATAAAGTAGCTGTCAATAAACTGCTTCAAAATAATTAATTTTTTGTTCAATACCGGCTGTCAAAAAATATCTAATATTGCAATTAATGTTTGAAAAACTACAGAACTCATATTTTTCCAGTTCCACGTTATAGTAGGGGAGCCAGCACTGATTCCAGTGAACAAGATTTATCAAAATTTTAACTTATGCAGTTCGACTTTGGGCTATTCGGGTATGCCAGAAGTGACCGTTTGTCTCCGTCTGTCATATTACTTTGTACAGGGCTTTTAATAATTGCGTGCTAATGTTAAAGGGAGGAGGGTGATTCTTGGACTTTTTAAGAAAAAAGTTTAATATGAACCTAAAATTCTTTGGAGGTACAGGGGTTTAAAAAAACATTTTTTTAAATTCTAATTCTGAAGCTATTATAGATAAATAACTGTGAAATTTGATACACGTCTTTTATGCATAAAAGGGCATTTTTTATTAACAATCAATTTTTGAAATTTCTACCAGTGGCGTGCATATGTGATTAACCTGGGTAAATCCGTATGCTCCTTAATGCATAGAAGACATGTATCAAATTTCATGCAGTTATCTACAATAGCATCAGAATTGGGATGAAAAAAATGTTTTCTTTTTAAACTTTACCATCCTATATCCCAAAAGTTAAGACTTTTAGGACATAAAAACACCCCCTTTAACATCAGCATGCAATTAGGAGACGCCCTGTATAGTACTTCACAATGACGGCCCCTGTATAAAGTAATATGACAAACGGAGACAGATAGCTACTTTTGGCATACCCGGGTAGCCCAAAGTCGAACTGCATAAATTAAAATTTTGATAAATCTCGTTTACTGGATCTGATGCTGGCTGCCCTTGTAAAATCTAGACTTGTAAATCTTGTATCACTATACTGGGTGGTCCAATAATGGTGGGCGTAGGCTGTAGCCCGGGAACCGTTATTGACAGAACTCAAGAAAAAATATATTTATAGGTAAAACGATCAAGAAAAATCAAAATTAAATCATTTTAAAATTCGAAAGTTCGCCGTTTTTGCAACACAAAAGAGATATAGAAGTGCAGTACACGAAAGGAAACAACAGACAAATATAGCTAAAGGTTCATTAGGCATAGTTAAATTTTTTAATCATCTGAAGTGCGTATAGTCAAAAAGGAGTGCCATGTTATTTAAAGAACGACGGGACACCACTGGTTTAAAGAGATTTCTTGGCCAAGCTTCCTAAACCGATTACTCCGCCCGGTTTTCTTTCGTGTCCCGCTCTCTAATTATTCTTTACATTGACACACCGCAATTTTGTTACGCCATGTTGAATTCGTACCAGTTTATCCCTATATAACATTAAATTGAATATGATTTTTTTGTGTTGATTTTCTATAAAAATTATTTGGCCGCTATTTTGAATTCGTAACACAACTTTACCATTTTATCTCTATATCACATTTAATGCTTGCATATATTTTGAAATTAATCTAATGCCTAGTTTTTTAAGACCGAATTTTTAAATATTTTTTTAGGCCGTCATTTTGTTTTGCTATTTTATGTTCATACCCACATCTGATAACATGTGTTCATTCCTATGTAACACTAGTTTTTTTGCAAAATTTGAGGAAACGGCATAATTAATTTGTTAGTAATAATTTTTTTAACGTTTCTCTAGGTGTCCAGTTTGTTCCCATATTTGATTTTTACCAAAACATTGCCAGGCCATCTCCATTTGGCCCTTAATTTTTGCCTAAAATTTGAAGTCACTCTAATGAGTAGTTTTTAAGCTATGCTGCGAACTGTCAGAAACAGACGGACTGACAAAATTGCAAAAAATATTTTTTTGGCATCTAGGGACGCTTAAACCTGAAAATATGCAAAACCTGAAAGGACGATTACAAATATTTTACTTGCATTAGTACCAGCGTTTTACTAGTTCATCTTAATTAATTAATTATGATATCATAAAATTTGAAAGCAGTTCATTAAAAAGTTTTTTTATATATAATACCACAAGAAAGAAAATTTTGTCGGCAAAATTTTCCGATGAAAGTCTTGAAAAATGTCATAAGCGAAATTATTAAAAAGCAACAAATTTGAAATACAAGTGGAAAATTTTACTTTCAAATTTTTTTCTCACGTGGTATTCCACATGACTATTTCAAGAGAACAATGTGTTACCATATGAGACCAAATAAAACAGTGAAATCCAAAGAAATAACTGTCAAAAGCGCGTCTTTTTATTTGTTTGTATTGTAATAAATAGAGTTATTAAATTGGTAACCAAGGATATTGGACCTAGTTGACACTTGTCAAAATGACAAGATCAATTTTTTGCTTTAACCCAACAAAATTTTGTCGGTGATAATACCACGAGTGCTTAAAAATGTCCGATAATTTTTCACGAATGCGTGTTTTCTTACAATTTTGGGAAATTTGCAGAGAAAACACGCATGAGTGGAAAATTATCTGGTTAATTTTTAAGCACGAATGGTATTTAGGAGGAATATTCCACGAATCAAATACAGGGAAACTAAGCTTTATTAACTGAATATTAAATACATACCCATTTCAAGTTCAGAAATTTCAATTTTGTAACAAATTGAACACAAATTGAATAATAATATACTAATAAAATTATTTGTCTAAATATTGAAAAGTACTTAATATAAATCTAAATATTCAATTTTAATTATTGATTGTATAATAAAAGGTACAGTTCTGATAATTATTAACCACATTGTTGTTTTGCGACGACGTAGAAGATGCCGTCAGACCACTACTTGTATTTGTGCTGGGTTATGCTGCTACAGGGGCTGGATGCACGTGCTGTTGAGGTGGTTCTTTTCCAGGTTTCCTCATTTTTTCAATAATTTTTTTGTGGTGATCTGGATCCACTTGCAAATAACTTGATAGGGATTTCGCATTCGAATGACTTGTAATTTTTATCAAGTTTTGCTCCGACACTCCGCTTATGGCCAGCTTGGACACGGCAGTAACTCTGAGGGAATAGTTGGTAAATTTTTTTGTGGTATTGAGGCCTG
Organism: Kuschelorhynchus macadamiae; assembly: GCA_030620095.1. Lineage (NCBI taxonomy): Eukaryota > Metazoa > Arthropoda > Insecta > Coleoptera > Curculionidae > Kuschelorhynchus > Kuschelorhynchus macadamiae. Next base: position 418,861 of record JAUTXW010005151.1, on the reverse strand, counting down.
ATTTCTGTGCTTGTTTCTTTGTCCAAGTTAAAATCTCGTTTTCTCCTACTGGGCTGTTTTTGAACCATTTTCCGGAAATTTTCCAATGGGGGTTTGACGTCAAAAACAGTCGAGCGTTGGAGGTACTTTTCCTTTTTTCTTGTAATTCTTTATAAATTCTTACTGGGCAAAAGCTGGGACTTCTCTCGTTTCTCACCAACCACCTCGAATCGGCGAGTTTTCGGCCACCACCTTGACGTGTTTTAGAAAAAACAGGGTTGTATTGAATTCTACCTGTTTTTCCTCCGAAGTTGTCAGTTTCTTCTTTGAAAAAAGTTGTTTCGGCTCTTGCACCTTCTCCTCCTCTCCAGGCTAATTCATAGGACAACAGAAAAAAACACTTCTTTTGTAAACCCTCTGGAGTTGATTCATCACAAGCTTCGATTACATTTTTTAATTCATTGTTTGCCTTCAATACCTTGCAAATGTCTCCTTTTGGCATTTTTTGCGTCTCGGGCCGATTTGAATTCGATCTGCTCGAAGGGATTTATTTTAATTTTGTATTCATTGAAATACCTTTCCATCAATAATTTCGTCGTCACATTCCAAATAATTTTTACCGTGGCTTCTTTATATTCCTCCCCGTTCATTTATCGCATATTGTAGGCCCAGCTTTTCAAAATCATTGCTAGTTAGGATATTGGAGTATTTTTTTCATCGCAGAATGACGTAAACTGTCTCCAGATGCTCTTCTTGGATTTAACGGTGTTTCTTGGTTCGCTTCCAATTATAATTTCATCAATTTCCTCTTCTTGAACTAGCCCAAAGCGATTATTCATATTGACAACTTTTCAAAAATGTTTAAAAGATACTTAAAAAAATTAGTTTCTAGGGACTCTAGCGTCTCTCAAAAGCAGGTTTCATATTGTCAAGATTTCATTTTTTGGTTAGGTATGTAATCACACCTAACCAGGTAAGTGGAAACACCATGTTTCCTAGACGACGTGGTATTTCCGCTATAATTTTTCGAAAACACCACCAGTCTTACGGGAAAATTTGTACATGAGTGGAATATTCAATGAAAAACCATCTTGTTCAGGTAGGGAGAATTTTGTCCAGGTAGGAGCTTTGGCAGTAGAAAACTGGCCGTTGCTGTTATTTTGCCATTGTAAAACAATAGAGTGGAATAGTCGCTAAAAAACCATCTTGTTGATTTTGTCCAGGTAGGGAGAATTTAGTCCAGGTATGAGTTTTGGCAGTAAAAAACAGGATTGTAAAACAATAGTCAGGCTGAATTATGAATGACGCCATTTTTTTCCGCTGTCTTGGAATTTTATCAAAACTTTACCAGTTGTTTCTTACATAATATTTGATTTTTGTGCAAAATTTTAGATAAATTGTTTGAGTAGATTTTCGGGAATATTTTTTTTAACATTTCACTAGGCCGCCACTTTGTTTCGCCATATTGGATTTTTACCAAAGTTTGAAGTCAATCGGGTAAGTAGTTTTATAGTTGTGCCGCGAACAGGCAGACAGACATACCGACGGAATTAAGAAAACATATTTTCAGACATCTGGGGATCCTGAAACGTAAAGATCTGAAAAAATCACGGAGGGTGATTTGGTGCACTTTACATTTTGTAAGCTTATGTTTTGTTAACATTTTTGTGGTATGCGTGTTTTAACGGTTGCTTTGGTATGGTATATACGAGGGATAAGACAAAAGTAGTTTTTTTTACATGAACTTTGTCAATAGCCATAATTTGCCAATCTGAAATTATTTTGATTTTATATGTATGTACTTAATAAATGGGTTCTCAGGAAAAAAAACTAATTTCTCAAAATGTTGATATCTGATTTGTTTCTTTTTAATTATTTTTTTTCCTTTAATACGCATTTTTTCAACATTGTTCTCCCTAAATTAAACACTCTTATTAAAAAGACTATTTTTTTAATCGTTTTGGCTTCTCCAAGGACGTTTTGAAAAAAAATTAATACATTTTTGCTTTTCCGAACATTACTTTTACTTCAGGGGCGTGCTAATTAATTTTTTCAGACCGTTATATATCTTTTCTTATTTTCTTAAATTAGGCTTTGTCTTCTGAATTCCGTAAAGAGTATTTTTACTTTTTCTTATTATTTTTGATAAAAGTGACTTCAAACCTGGGGACGATTTTTTAATTTTATAGAATTATTACCCGTAGTCTGAGTAATTTTGATTATTTTTTAAACTTAATTTTTTTTTTTAACGTAGGAACTACTTTCTTTTAAATTACCAATTCTAAGGACTTTTTAAATAAATGTAGGCCTAATTGAGTATGTTTTCTTCTTTATTAGTAAGTTTTCATATACTGAGTGTCCAAAAAATGAATAATTAATAAAACCTTTGTACAGGGTGGGGCGCAACTTTAACGTCTCTTACAATGAACGATACTTTCTTTTTAAAATAACCTCAATTAATTTTCTGAAATTACACTTTTATCCTGAATTCTGCAAATTGCATTTTTACTATTCTTTGTATATTGAAAAACAGTGGCTAAAATCTTTTTAAATTTCATGCAAATATTAACCATAGGCAGAATAATTTTTCAATATTTTATTAATCTCAGCTATATTAATGTATGGAAGCGTAGAATGGCCACAATTTTTTTTATTTTTCAATTCAGAGTTTAACAAAATTCTGAGTTTAAAGTCAGAATTTAATAAAATTCTGAGTGCAAAGTCGGAATTTAATAAAATTCTGAGGTTAAATTCGGAATTTAACTAAATTCTGAGTTTAAAGTCAGAATTTAACAAAATTCTGAGTTCAAAGTAGGAATTTAATAAAATTCTGAGTTTAAAGTCGGAATTTAACTAAATTTCGTGTTTAAAGTCAGAATTTAATAAAATTCTGAGATTAAAGTCGGAATTTAACAAAATTCTGAGTTTAAAGTCAGAACTTAGTCCGTACGAGTACATAACAGACTGGAATCAAAAAAACAAGTTCAATATTCTTGTTTGAATAATGGCAAATGCGCTATGAATTGTTTCACCAAACTACAGATAGTTAAAAAATGATAAAAGGGGGAAGGTACAAAATAAAAGTGTCCTATTTTGATTTTTGAGTGTTAAATAAGTCTTTGACAAATTAAACACATGTTTAATTAGTTCATTTTATATATTTTTATTTATTTCTATTTCTAAAAAAAAGCCAAAATGAATACAAGAAAACATATACATGAAAAGGTTCACAAAATAAAAAAGGTAATACAAAACGATAAAAAAGTCTTAAGAAACGGTTCATATATGTTTAAACGATTTAAGGGTGTCTCGCGAAACATACTGACAGATCTCCCCTCTGTTTCAGGGTGATTCAAGTTGAGTGTCCTATTAGAAATATCTGGAGAACCAACGAATAGGATGTTTTGAGAATTTGGCTTTGGCCATAGATGAACATAATATACTCTCGTTATAAAATATTTTAAATTGCGCGGTCTTGCCACTTCTACCTCAAACTGGAGGCATCATCCGTTTTTTAATTAAAATGCCCTATATTTTATTAAATTTTTATATTTTTCTAAAAAATCCAAGCATTTATTGAGTTACCTTTCTCATGAAAATATTTAACTGTTTTCGAGAAAATGGCGCTTGAACAATGACAATTTTGACCCTTTGAAGCTCGGTAAATCTCAAACGAGTTTACTTGCAATGAAATGGATTTCACTTATCGGTCTTAATATTTAATTATCTTTCTCCTGACGCCAATTTCAGGTTTGGCAGGAGAAGTCAAAAATGCATTTCGTTAAATTCTGACTTTAAACTCAGAATTTAGTTAAATTCAGACTTTAAACTTAGAATTTAGTTAAGTTCTGACTTTAAACTCAGAATTTAGTTACATTTCGACTTTAAACTCAGAATTTTGTTAGATTATTACTTTTTCAAGACTGTGGAAAACAAAAAACTGAAATATTTTAATTGATTTTAATTTTTTACTCACTATATTTGAGGCATTGCATAATAAACATATTTATTGCAAATTTTGTCCTTTACAAAATTTTTTAACTTTCTAATCCGACGGTTCGGTCCCAATCACCAATGACATGAATTTAAACATCATACTGTATGTTCTATGGTATTTTCTAAAGCTTTTGATTTTCCAAACCAACAATTTATTCGATTTGAATAAATTGCACTGAACTAAAAACTCAAGACACCAACACATTAAGTACTACATTACGTAAAAATTTGTTCAAGACATTAAATCTCACACAAAAAAATAAAACATAAGGCTACAAAACGTAAAAAACCGTTTTCAAGCAAACTATTTAAATTAAAAATGAATTCTAAGAATTCATCTTAAATTTAAATAACATCATAACAATTGGAATTTAGGGTTATGTATTTATATTTAAATCCAACAGATTTTTAATAATTTCCGTATTTTTTAGTAAGAGTAGTGCCGTCACTAGATATAAGCAAACTCTAATTAATTAAAATTTAGCCTTACTTTTATTAGAGAATTCAAATATACAATAAAATACATGCATTAAAAAAAATGTAACTTTATTATGCTACGTATTTTGACGCACCCCGTATACCTGAGAATAACTTAAAATGTAGGACTCTCTGATCTGCATATGTCCTGCAAGATTTCTTTTAAAAGAAAGCACTGTCCACGGAGACTTACTAGTAAAGAAGAAAACATACTCAGTTAGGTATAACTTTAACTAAAAAATACCTAGACTTGGTAATTTAAAAGAATGTTGTTTTTATGTAAAAAAAAAGTTAAGTTAAAAAATAAACAAAATTACTCAGACTACGGGTAATAATTCTATGAAATTAAAAAACCATCCCGAGGTTTGAAGTCACTTTTATAAAAAATAATGAGAAAAAGTAAAAATACCCTTTACAGAATTCAGGGGACTATGTCTAATTTAAGAAAATAAGAAAGATATATAACGATCTGAAAAGAATAATTAGTACGCCCTGAAGTAAAATTAACATTCGAAAAGACAAAATTGTATTTACTTTTTTTTCAAAAAGTTCTTGGAGAAGCCAAAACGATAAAAAAAAATTGTCTTTTAATAAGAGTTTTTAATTTAAAGAGAAAATTGTTGAAAAAAACTACGTATTATAAGAAAAAAATTAATAAAAAAAGAAACAAATCAGATATCAAAATTCTGCGTAATAAGTTTTTTTCCTAAGAACCCATTTACTGAGTACATACATATAAAATCAAAATAATTTCAGATTTGCAAATTTTCACTCATGACAAAATTCGTTTAAAAAAAACTACTTTTGTGTTATCCCTCGTATATCCCAGACCAAAGCAACCTTTAAAACACACATACCACATAAACCGTTTGTAAACAAACCATTTTCTTTACAAGTTATAGCCATTTAAATTTAGGTTAAATTTTAAAAAATTGCACTTCAATTGCACAATAGTGTAGATCATTTAATTCACCTTGTTCGATTAAGTGGGATGCTTTTTTATCACTTTCGGGAATGTAAAACCGTCCTCTTCTGATACATTATCGGGTTCTGTCTTATCATCATACGTTTCTAAATCTTCCTTACAATATTCCGGGGGCGCTGGTACCCGAATTTATTATGTTTAATTCCAACAAGCGTTATTTTTTAAAATAATTTGATTAAAATACTTATTACCTTTTGCGGAAAAAAATTACTCAAACTAAAAAATTTTACGTTTTAGGAAGTTTTTACCCCATTTTCGCATTTAGCGATCAAAAATTAACAAAAAAATGCCTTTTACACCACCGTCGCAAATTGGCTGTAAACTAGTGTTATCATATAATTAAATAACTTATGGTATAATTAATTATCGAAGGCAAATATTTGTTTAAACATAGAAATACAGATAGGGAGCTAAATTTAATAAAGCAAAGCAGAAGTCAATTAGGTTTCTATTAGCCAACTGTCTGTCTCTTATTGTCTATATATTACAACGATCTGGCCTAATGAACTTTTCGCAAGTCGTTACAAAAGAATAGATGGTTTTTCATTATACAAAATTGAAGCAAAGCATAACCCAAGATACATTAATTTTCTTTTGTTGCATGTGTTACCCGAGACAATACAATGTGGAGTAAATGAACTTTTTGGGGATGTATAGTGGGGAAAATCTTTTAAATTGAACACATGCGGCCATGAATTAGTCCGTATATTCATTATTTATTTATTTCTTAAGAAATCTAATTAACAAAATATTAACCGTGTTAACTACTGCTTGTAAATTTAGTTTACATGAATACTGGTCTGCCTTTTTTCAATATCACTATCAATAAAATGTTCAATGCTTAGTCACAGATAAAACCAGATCATATGCGAAAGACTGTCAAATTTATCGTTTAGTTTCAATGACCTTGACTTTCAGATTTAAGCGGTCTGCACCATCAAATCTTTATAGCTATTGCAATGTGTGTTAGAAAATTACCCGCACCAATGCAGTTCTATTTAAATCTTGTTAAGTTTCGAAAATTATAGCAAAAATAAAACACTCATTTTATAATAAATATGTCGTTTATTGGTAACTGAAACAAATAATTTATTTTTGATGCAATATTATTATAGGCAAATAAACTGAAAATTACATAGGAATACAGTTATTAAAAAGCTGCTAAATTACGAGCAAATATTTATGGCAACCGAAGACCCACGAAAGGACATAATACACGATCATTTACAAAACATTCCTTTTTATTGTTAATTAACCCCCCGTTTCAACCCCTCAGCCGATTTTGCCCAAAAACAATCCGAACCGTTCTGGTATGGACCACTCCCTGTGTATCAAATTTTATCTCGATAGCCCAATTCAGAATTTTTTTTCGCCGAAATGTTTATACACGTTTTGATACTATACTTCCTCATCTCTTGAAAATGTGGAAGTAATATTTTATGTTATATATATATTTTTCTAACCTGATAATATCACTATTTTTGATGGTGGCTCTTTAGATCCTACGTTAGTAATAGATCGTGTTGGTCCGCAGAAACTTGATGGGATTGCATCATTGTTTAACCTTTTGATGTTTGTTGAAATCGTAGAAATAATTTTTTGGGCACCTGAATAAAGACTTTCCTCCATTATCTTTGTTTGAACATAACAGGTAAAGACACTTATAACCAGGCATTTTCGCTCTAGCAAAGTAAAACGTCTCTATACGCAAGTATAATGATATTGTACATACGATTAAATAATTTTTTTAGATTCTCACATAATTACAAATAAAAATAAATTAAAAACATCCAAAACTCTGACAAAAACACCCGTACTACACGGCAGTTACAAGACATATTACTGAGACGGCCGTGAAACTTTATAACCATCGGTCCCCGTACTTGCTGCCAAGCGGCCTGCCGCTCGGCTCCCCACTACTTTGTTCGTCATTGGATGCAGCACAGGCGATAGGGGAGTTTTCGCATCTGATCTGGTTTTATCTGGGACTTACTGCTGATTCAGAGTATAAATATACTTATTGGAGACACACCACATTCCTTCAAAGACGTTTGAACCGTTTGAAGACGTCTTCCCGTAATCCCACGTAAGGACAAAAATGCCTTCTGGCATACTGGTACTTCCATAAAGGAACCTTCTTGAGTAATTCTTACTTTATACGAATATGCCTTTTCGTTAAATTTAGCTAAATGTTCTTGTTGTCGTGGTCTTCGTTGCTTTATTTTAAGCATGTTTATTAAACCAGTGAAACAAGAATTTTGTTCATCTCTGGTAGACATTTCATTAAATTCCTTGATAATGCGTCATCGTTCACAAAGTGTTATCTTCTCAAAGCATTTAAATTTTGCACACTTACAATCTGGCTCTAGCTCATGGATGGTCCTTAGTTTTTTCATGACGTCACTTAGACGACCAGTACATTTTTTTTTTTCGTGATCCAACATTCAGTTCCTTCACTACACCCATATCACTATCACTACTTCGTACTTGTTTTTCTATATTGCAGGCTAAGTCACAGCAATTTATAAAAAAAACAACTATTAATTAATCTCTCAGCGTTCTTGCCGTTGGCGCGATATTATCTATTTTAAATAAATCCTTGACTTTCAACAATATTGCTGTGTAACCCAAATCAACTAATTCTATTCGGTTCGAGCTATTTATTAATATATCTATTTATTAATATATATATATTTATATATATATATATATATATATATATATATATATATATATACTTATTTTATGAAGAAAAGTGACGCTCATCGTTTTTACATTGTACTCTTCAAATATTCACTTGTCTAATGAAAAATGCAGATATAAATTAGATTTTGTGAATCGTCAACCCTTTTACCAATTCCTGTGGGTCTCCCGGAGCCTTCTTATTATTTGGAAATATTCTTATTCGTCAGAGCATCTGGTAATTCGGCCACGAGGAAACAGGATAATTTGTCATCCGATCTAATTTGTTAAGCCCGGGAGGTTAATTAATCATCACCATGATATTTGCGGAGAACGTAATCTTTATGTCACCTGGAAGTAACCTGCTAAAATATAAGTGCACGTGGCAGTTTTTTCAATTAACGCGTCGTATTTCGATCACAAGTAATCTGTTAAAAATAGAGGGTGAATATGTCTATTGCCTTAGATATATTTCCAATAAAAATACTGAAATAACGAATAATGTTAAATGTATGCCAAATAAAGGATAGTAATAAACTTTTATAAAAAAAGAAATTTACTTGGTTTTTTTAAACAAATGATAAAAACCAAAAAGAAAGTTAAAAACAAATCAAAATGATTAATTTAAGTTCCCGTGTTACTCGTAAAACAAGGCTTTTACCCTACGTAATGTTTTATTTATTTTTTTATCTACACCATTATTAAGTAAAAAGCGAAAATGTTTATCTGCCCAAATATATCTAAAAATACTAATTTAAAATAACACAACATAATTCATTTCCATTTACTTAAATTTCAAATAATATGTAAAAACCATAAAGATATAAAGGGGGAGAGGCAGCCAGAGAGAGAAACGTCCAGTCAAGTTCATCTCTCTTCCACTGTTACATGATTGTGAAAAATTACCAATAATAATAAGAATAATAATAAAGGACTTTTATTTTAAAATATACACAAATAATACAAATAAAGTACAGAAAGGGCGAGATTCAGTTCATTTATTCTGGAAGGAATAAATGCCTGTTCTTACACCTAACCCTCATCTAGTAGATAAACGCATCCCAAAAAATGTATAATAAACAAGAGAAAGCGGCAACAAACATTACATAGTAACACAATAGAGAAAATTAAATGCAATTCAAGTTACCCTAAAGCATTGGTTATTCACACAGAATATGTCAGTCATAAACATTGTACAAATTGTGAAATATAAAGGTTAACATCAATTCGTAATTATATAAGTATTATTGTTCAGAAAATAGCTTTTTAAACACATATTGTTTAAATGCAGCTTTGGACTTTATATTTTTAAAATTATTAGTGAGCTTATTCATTACATTTGCAATTTGATACGAAAATGATCTCTTATACATTTCTGTTGAGTGGAGAGGAGGGGTTAGTGTACCTTTAAATCGAATATTCAAGTTATGAATATCCGTTCGATATCGAATTTTATTATATAAGTAAGAAGGAATTTCACTTGTTAAAATGGAATAGAAAAGCGTTGCAGAATGAAGTTGCCCCCTTTTTTTCATAATAAGCCAATTGTTGAGGTTAAAAGTGTGGCTAATATGGTCGTACTTTCTTATGCCGTAAATCAGGCGCAAACAACTATTTCGAAGTCTTTGTATTTTTCTTATATGTGTGCTTTTTAGACAGGAATCATATACGGTGTCACAAAAATTAAGATGGGATAGGACCAACAATTCACAAAGCATACAATTAGTTTTTCTATTTAATACAGGTCTGTGTTGATATATTAATTTTAAATTAATGTAACTTTTTTGTAAGCATTTACTAATGTGCTGAGAAATCGCAGGTCTTGGTCCATAATGAATCCAAGATTTTTATAATGTTCATAAAATGTGATAGGTTTGTCTGTAATTACAATTTTGTCTTTAAAGGATGCCACAAAATTTCTCCTATACATCTCCTTACCGAACACCATCACGGCCGACTTTGCCGAATTAAACTGCAAACAATGTTTGTTGGAGAACGCATATAAGTTTTCCAAATCATAGTTTATTGCAGACACCGCCTGCTGACTTTCTTGAAAATTAAATGACATATATATTTGAGTATCGTCGGCATAATAATGCTGGGCACAAGAGAGAAACACTGAAGGAAAATTGGAAACATACACAGAAAAGAGAAGAGGGCCCAGGATAGAGCCTTGTGGAACTCCTGTCGAAATTTCTAAAAAATTAGATGTAAGCTCAGCGCAGTTCACAGCCTGTACTCTATTTTGGAGGTAGTCAGCAACCAGACAGCGGGCTGTCGGTGACAATCCAATGAAATTTAGAATGGAGTTAAGAATTTCATGGCTCAGAGTGTCAAAGGCTTCGGTGTAGTCCAGCAATATCAAAACTGTCAGTTTGCTTTTATCTATAGCGCTAAAAATATTATCTGTGATTTCTGACAATGCTGTAACACAGCCATGCCCCGACCTAAAACCAGACTGAGTAGTTGGAAGAATATTGTTAATATTCAAATGCTTTTGCAATTGCATTTCCATTACTTTTTCCAGTAACTTCGAAAACGTCGGCAAAATGTTGACTGGCCTGAGATTATTATATATTGAGACGCAGGCTTTTTTCCACTCCGATAGGAAAACCGAGTGTATTAAATAAAAGTTGATAATATGCGTTATATGTGGCAACAAATATTGTAGACATAAATTTAGTGTTAATATGTTTATACCATCTACTCCCGTAGCTGTAGTTTTAATATTAGATATAATGTTTAAAACTTCAATTTCAGAGACCTCAGAAAAGCTGAAGATGCTTTTTACTGATTCTTTTTTGTTATTTTTATAATATAAAAGTAATTCCTGGTCAACAGGAAGTTTTTGAATACAATTAAGAAAGTAATCATTTATTCGATTGACATCAATTAGTTCGTCAGGTATTTGGTTATTTTGTTTTTTAGTAAAATTCAATAACTTTAAAGAAGACCAGATATCTTTTTCGGTTTTCATTGCCTGCCGATCAAAATATACTTTTTTTTCCCTGCGAACGGCATTAGTAATCATATTTCTCATCTGTTTATATAGATTCCAATCAGCTGCATTATGATATTTTTTATATTTAGCTAATATTTTATCCCTATCCTTTATCATTTCACGAATAGTGTCGGTGAGCCAAGGTGCATATGATTTCGAGATGCGATAACTTTTGAACGGAGCGTAAATATCTGATAAGGTCGGTAAATTTGTATTAAGAAATTCAACCTTTCGGTCCGCATTCTGTAAATGATAAATATTATCCCAAGGAATAGACTTAAGGCCATAGTCAAACTGTTCAAAAGTGAGATTTTTAAAATCACGAGCGGTTCTAAAAGCTGGCGCGCTGGAGGTTTCAATGTTTCTTATAAAGTACACTAATTCATGGTCGCTTACCTCTTCTACGTGGGATGTTCCTGCTGCTATAATTGTCTCCTCGTCCGTTGTTAAGATGTAATCAATTAAGGTCGATGTAGTATGTGAGATACGAGTTGGTTCATTTAAATTTTGTTTTAGCCCTAAGCCCTCGAAAAGTTCTGTAGCACATTTAGCGTCAGCGTTTTCGAAATTAAATAAATTTATATTGAAATCTCCAATGCAATAAAATCTACGAGCCATTGGTAAAACAGATGATACAAAGCTTTCAAAATTATTTAAAAAATCGGTATATGATAAGTTTGGGTGTTTGTAAACAACGCCAATTATGATTTCCCTATGATACATTTGTAACTTCAACCAAAGTTGCTCTATATTTTTGGGTGAATTAATTTTTGTAAACTTAATGTTTTCTCTGATGAAGAAACCAATTCCTTCTCCCCTGCTAGCAAACATCGCAACGGACCAAGACATAACCTAGTATATGAACTATATCTCATTTGATATAGAACTATTAAGCCAAGTTTCGCTCACTCCAATAATATCATAGTTGTTACATAAAACTACATTCCTAAAAGCATCAAAATGAGCTACCAGAGACCGAACATTAACATGTGCTATTTTAAACTGTTTTTTCATATTTTTTTATTAACCATCACAATTAAGTACAAATGAAAACATAACCTACAGAACAAAAAAAAACGAAATTTACATATATTAACCTATACCAAAATTTTAATATGTTTTGACTTGAAAAAATAACAATGTTTTTATTTTACAAACGTGTTAAATAATTTGAGAGATTACCTACTTATTTATATATTGTTTGTGCCGCCAAGAAAAACTAAAAAAAAAACTTAGAAATAAATTCTATTTAAGTACCTTAAACAAAATAATGTGTAATGAATTCAAGAAAACTTGTAGAGTCATTTCAGTAGACTCTGCCCTTAAGTAGTACGATAATATAACGTTATTTATTTCATTATTAATGCTGCGAAATAAAGAAGGTCTATTTTTTAGTAAGAAGTTTGTTTAGATCGGAGATATCACGGATTTGTTTTTTATTATTTTCAATGCAAACAAATATTTTACCTCTTGATGTCCAACAGTTTTTTACACCTACAACAGCACGAACTTTTTTGTATAATAACATATTTTTACTAGCAAGTTGCTCATTGATGACAATACCACTGTCCTTTAGACGTTTTTTTGCGCCAAAAACTTGATCGCGCACCCACCGATTCACGAAACGAACTAACAGAGGTCTTGTTTTTCCCGGAACTGCCGCCGTACCTAAACGATAGCTAAAGTCGATATCGCTTGTCGTTATATCGATTTTTAAGTGAGATTTAACAATTTTGACCGTTTCTTTGTTATTGTGCTATTCTACCAAATAAGGCACCAGTCGTTGTACACTGTTAACACAACTTTATTTAACAACAATAGTAACACTGTAACTAACAATATAATAATAATTATACCACAACCACAATCGATCTCGCTTGCGTAATCACAACTGTCGCTCGTCTTCGTAGGGTTGATCTAATCCGCTGATTCATTGATGACGCCCTCCCACAGTTATAATCGAAATCATTTTTTTCAGAAATTCCATTGATAACAATGCTATTCAACATAATGTCCTGTTTATGGTCTACTAATTGGCTTTCTACCGTCTGTATATTTGTCAATCAAATTCAATTTCAATTCAAAATTCAATTCAGTTTGCTAGGCGATTTTTGCTGTTTTGCAGACCTTTCGTATTTTACTTTTTATTTATAATAATAAAGGATTGATGTGTTTTTAAAAACATTTTTTTATTGTTTGATACAAGATAATAATTTCATGCAGACATTGACCTAACAGTGATTCATTGCAGAAATAGAGGGTGTAAAATATTTTAAGATTTTCTATCATTTTTAATTATCCAGAAAATCGAACATTTCACAAGAAAACCCCAAAAATATTAGTGAACAAAAATTATCTAAAAATTATTTAGTTTTTCTATAACGAAGCATTTTTGAAACAATTATTTTTTATAATTTTTTGTTGGAGAATCACTCCTTGTTTTGTTTGGAGATATTTCCTTTGCAGAGTTTCCGGACACCCGCCTGTAGGTCTCTTTTGGTTCGATTTTGTTTATTTTATAATATTTTAAATGTTTTTCAGTAATTTGGTTAGACACGCTTTTCTATAATTTTTTTGTTAAATTGGGATCGGTATGAAAAAAACCTTTTTTTCTTTTTTTCAGCATATAACGACCTTGACATGTAAAGATATTCAGCAACTAAGAATTTATTTTATGTATGATATACTTTTTACGGAAGGGAAGTAAAACATGTTGATTTTTTTTCTTTTCAATCAATCTGCGACCGACAGTTTTGTCAAACTTTAATCTAAGTTTTTGCGGGTTTTGGAAAAAGTTTGCCTATTTTAAGTGATTTTTCAAAAATTTATAATGTTTCGAGGAGGAAAATTAGTAAAAAATGGTAAAATACTGTATAGTTTATACAGTTTTTTTTATAAGTAAGGTAAGTTACCTTTGGCGTCACCCGTGTGCAGTCCACGGATTCATAAAACATGATAAAGAATAATTGACGACCAAACAAATACACCTTCTTTTAAATACCTACCGATTAAATACACATTGGGGAATATTTTAATATAATATCTAGAACAATCTTGAAAAACAAATCATGGAAAGTCGCTTCTCTCAGTTCTTGTTGAAATATAAAAGAGACGTCGACGATGTTGGCAATGTGTGAACGAAAATGAACAGGAACTGAGTGAGTTTTTGGATTTCGTTAATTTATTACATAATAAAATATTTTGTACTTTGGAAAAGGAAGTGGATGGTAAATTGTCCTTTTTCTTTTACTTACTCGTAAAAATTACCAAATTAAGCCATCATCAACTGATAACGTTATTCAATTTTCTTCTAACTCTCCACATAAACACAAACTTGCGCCTTTAATTAATTTTTCTATAGGCTCTTTAAACTTCCTTTGTCTACGGATACTTTTAACAAGGAATTAGGAGTAATAAAACAAATAGCTTTTAACAGTGGCCACCATGACTATTTCCTTAATAAACTATTTTATAAATTTTTAAATAAATACAAACTCTCTTTTCATGTACTGCACCCCAAATCAAACAAGTCTTCCAACAAACATGGTATATATATATATATATATATATATATATATATATATATATATATATATATATATATACATATATTTGTATATATATATATATATATATATATATATATATATATATATATATATATATATATATATATATATATATATATATATATATATATATATATATATATATATATATATATATATATATATATATATATATATATATATATATATATATATATATATATATATATATACATATATTTATATATATATATATATATATATATATATATATATATATATATATATATATATATATATATATATGTATATATATATATATATATATATATATATATATATATATAGCTAGCCAATTTTTTTTCAATATATATATATATATATATATATATATATATATATATATAATAAATATATACACTGTGTCCGAGATAAGGAGGGCCACTATGGGGATTTTGGAAACGGTAAGAGATACAACTTTGGTTAAATGGGAGAAAAGTTGCGTAATCAAGGGTCTAAGAAAATGGCGTTTTCAAATTCCTGAAACATTTTTCGGATTTTGAGATATTTTGAAAAAATTGGATTTTTTGATTTTACGAACTATTTTTTTCTGGCGTTATTATTTGCCCTAGAGCGAAACCAATAACAATTCTCCACAGCAACTTTTAATGCTCTTTAGGACGACGTTATTAGTTTCTTAATCTAACGTTTCGTTTTTGTGGGACCATCATCAACTTCATTTTTTTAAATACGGCCCTGATATTCTGATATCAGATTCTGAAAGCCCTTTCTATTTCGAATTCAACGATGTATAACACTTTATGGTTTAATTGCGTTTTAGTCTTTTTTTCTTGCCTTACACAAGAAAATTCCTATTACGGACCTGTACACACCAATACACATATGAAAACCGAAATAGTATTGACGACTTGACTTTTTTTTTTAATGTAGATTAGTTTTAGGCCAATAATGGACATTTCATCTAATATAAAAACATCATTTTATTCGTAATCATACAGTCATATGAAAAATTCAAATTCTGCAGGTATTTTCTCGTGTACCATTCGCAGTATGAACGACGATAATTTTCCAAATACATACATACGCAAAAATTAATTAATAGAAGACATGACTAATTATTGCGCAGTAAATTACACAGTAAGCAAATGTGTCAAAAAATCAACGTTACTGACAATTATTAAAGAAAAGCAGGCTCCGGAAAACAAATGAATGTGTTGATGGCCTCTTATACATTTGAATTGTCAGCTAACGTTGATTGTTTGACACATTAGCTTACTGTGTAATTTAGTGCGCAATAATTAGTCATTTCTTCTATTAATTATGTTTTCTAACGAAGAAAAGTTTGACATGGTGGCGTGTTTCATTTCATCCAACAGAAATTGTTCTGTTGCGGAGCGTTTGTATTTGCAAAAATATCCCGAAAGAAGACAGCCAAATCAAAGGACCTTTAGCAAATTAGTGGCAAACCTTAAAGCATATGGTTCTTTCAAAAAACCTGTAGTTTCGCGACAAAAGAAGAGCAATGAAGAAACAGTACATAATGTTTTGTTAGCGGTCACTGAAAATCCCTGTACATCAGTCCGATTGGTCGAACGAAATGTTGGTATACCAAAATCAACGACGCATTGTATTTTACAAAAACAAAAGTTCCATCCGTATAAGTACAGAATTTGTCATGGACTATGACCAGGCGATTTAGAGCGACGTCGCTCATTCTGTGAATGGTACACAAGAAAATGCCAGGAGAATATGTATTTTCCATATTACATAATATGGTCTGATGAAAGTATGGTTACGAATAACGGTATTTTCAATAGACGAAATGTTCATTATTGGTCTGAAACCAATCCACGTTTAAACAAAGCGTCGAGGCACCAACACCGCTTTGGTTTTAATATGTGGGCTGGTATTATTGGCACAAGGATTGTAGGACCATTTATTTACAACCACAACCTGACATCAGAGCGTTACCTACATTTGCTGCAAAATGATTTAGAGGATGCTCTCGATAATATGCCTCTGGCGACAGTTCGCAACTGTTGGATGCAGCAAGATGGTGCACCTGCACATAATTCCAGAGCCGTTCGAGCATATCTATCCATGAGATTTCCAGAGAAGGTGATTAGCACGCATTCGGAAACACCCTGGCCAGCGCGTTCACCCGATATAACCCCGCTTGATTTTTTCGTATGGGGGTTCGTTAAGAATCATGTTTATCAGCGAAATTTTGCTACAGAACAAGAACTGAGGGGGTTAGTTTTGGAAGCCTTTGCTAATATTACTCCACAAATTTTGGCTAGGGTGTTAGAATCAACGGTTAGAAGGTGCTATCTATGCTTAGAAAACGAAGGAAATCTTTTTGAACATTTAATATAAATTTAGTTGTTTTGTTCGTATTCCCTTGTTGTTGCTTTTTAATTTTTAGATCTTCTGCTAAATTAATTGTATTTGATCTTTGTTTATTCTATTAAATTAGTGCATCAATTCAACCACTAGATTATTATTAAACACCTAAATGACATAAAGTGTCATATGTTATGGCTAATTGTTTATTCTTTGAAATTAAACTAAACTGAACTTAACTAAACTATGTACAGGTCCGTAATAGGAATTTTCTTGTGTAAGGCAAGAAAAAAAGACTAAAACGCATTTAAACCATAAAGTGTTATACATCGTTGAATTCGAAATAGAAAGGGCTTTCAGAATCTGATATCAGAATATCAGGGCCGTATTTAAAAAAATGACGTTGATGATGGTCCCACAAAAACGAAACGTCAGATTAAGAAACTAATAACGTCGTCCTAAAGAGCATTAAAAGTTGCTGTGGAGAAGTGTTATTGGTTTCGCTCTAGGGCAAATAATAACGCCAGAAAAAAATAGTTCGTAAAATCAAAAAATCCAATTTTTTCAAAATATCTCAAAATCCGAAAAATGTTTCAGGAATTTGAAAACGCCATTTTCTTAGACCCTTGATTACGCAACTTTTCTCCCATTTAACCAAAGTTGTATCTCTTACCGTTTCCAAAATCCCCATAGTGGCCCTCCTTATCTCGGACACAGTGTATATATATATATATATATATATATATATATATATATATATATATATATATATATATATATATACATAGCTAGCCAATTTTTTTTCAAATCTTAAAGTTTCTATAGTTTTTAAAACTACTAACACTATAAAACACCACCTAATTAAGCCTAAAGATAGCACTGAAAAACTTTCGAAATCCGGAGTATACTCGTTCAGCTGTAGAGATTGCTCTGCTATATATGTCCGCCAGTCAGGGAGAAAAATAAAGACCGGAGTCCAGGAACACTTAAGCCTGGTTACTAAGTATAAGAACTAGAAGAAACTAGATCAGCTTTTGCGAATCACTTAATTTCAACAAACGATAATTCTACTATTCCTGAAAATGGCTCCTTTTTACATGAATGTCCGAAGGGTCGAAAATTAGACCTACTAGAAAAGATGGAGATAGCTAGAGCCAAAAAGATCCCAGTTCTCTTGTGCGTTAATGACGTTTTCAATTTCGAGCCGAACTTCATTTTTGATAACATAAATTAGTTACTAAGCGAATATCCCGCACCTCGCTTTATTATTGCAGTAGGACGGTAGCCATGGTTCTGTAACTTATATTGTCTGGAAACCGAAGTTTAGAGTTGCATCCTTACCATGGACAGAGGTTTTTAATTGGTTTTATAATATTTTTATTTATTTGTTGTTGAAAGACATAACCTCGCTTTAGTGTTTGTCTAATTATGTAGTTGTATATGTCAGTTTCATATAGTATACATGTTTTTGTTGTTTTAAGGTAGGCTTTTTAATGCTTAATTTATTAGATACATTACTATTAGGTTCTGAATGCATTTTAGATCTGATAATGCCTGTTTGTTAGGCGAAACATGTGTAATCATAGCATTTTTTTCACTGCATTAAACCACTTGACTCTAAACGAGACATTGTTTTTATTTTGTGCAATTATTAAACCGACGAATTACTTCATATCTAGAATGTACCTAGAAAACATTTTAACCAGGGTGATGCCTCGTGTGACGTATAGTTTCAATTTAATGTTTTTTTTAGTAGGGTATTTTATTATTTTATAAAATTTGTTATACATGTCATGTAACTTTTAACATTTGTGCAAAAATTTCTTGACCGTTTTTTAATTTCTTTTTTTATTTGAGAGCCCAATTTATATTTTTGCCACCAGGCGAGGTCCATAATAATCATTACAGAGCGTAAAACATAAGCCAATGTTCTTTACTTATATTTTGAAATGTCCTGTGGATTTGAAAACAAGTCCTAAATTCTCATTTTTTATTTATCCCTATAGCTTTATGATCTAGCCTGCATTTGTTTTTTTTAATTTTGTTTCTAGCCCAATGAGTTAAAAAATTATACAAAATAACTTAAGTATGATGTTAATTTTTCATTTTTAAAAAAATCAAAAATAATTAACAGAAATAACAGAGAACAACGTCAGAAGAAACAAAACCGATAACAATAAATATTACAATAGCAAATAAAAACATAAGCAGGTAAAAACTAATTTGAGCTGGGGATACTATCTACTAATCTTCTAATTAAATTCTTAAGAATAGCATCCTATTCAAGAACATTTCTCAATTTTTTTATAATCTGTGGATGTGGAGGCGGTCTTTTACTTATGCGGTACTTTAAGTAACCTCATAGGTGCTGGATTGGATTACAAATCTGGTGATTTGGCAGGCATTCTTGCTATGTTATTTTCCTCAAAAAATTTGATTACTTCGAGCACGGTGAGGTCGAGCATTGTCATCAACATAAATAAATTGTCCTCCTACATTTCTTCCTGATGGAAGCACGATTGGCAGCAAGACCTGCTTGGTAATGGTAATTTTCTCCTGTCACAGTTCTATCAAAGAAAAAACTAGCTCCGTCCGATCATTTCTAGAGATTCCTCCCCAAACTGTAACCGAACAAGCGTCACCATATATTGTCCATCGAACCGTTCACCTTGCCTTCTCCACACTCGTGTTCTAACATTATTTCTATACAAACAGAACCATGACCAATCATTAAATAAACAGTTTGACCGCCCATGCGAGCCCCAGTTGTAAAAATTTCCTTCAAATTCTTGAACCAAGTTTGATAATCGTGTGGCATCAATTGTTCTTTCTCGGCGTGCCCAATTTCGAATATGTCTATCTATTCTAAGTTGTGTTTCATTGCCTCCGAGCACCACGTATGAGGTACAGAGATCCTGTTAAAATAGGCCTGTCTTATAAACAAGAAATTACAGTTTTTGATTTGCCATATTCTTCTGCTGTACGTCAATGATTCCATCCTGCATAAATAAGCCCTACTGCTCTATCCTTTTCAGCCTTCGTTAGTCTCTGATAAAGCATATTTCAAAAAAGGAAGTAAAATTAAAATGTATGTTAGTTGACAGCATTTAAGCTTATTAATGGTAAATCAAAAATAATAACATGGCCTAGTTTCCTAAGTTATACAGAAATGCCGTGTTCTGTAAATCGCTGTAGCTTTTTTGCCAATTGAGCTAGAAGCACAATTCAAAAAACAGATGCAAGCTAGAATACAAAGCTACACGGAAAACTAATAAATGAAAATGGAGGACTTGTTTTGAAATCCACGTGGCGTTTCAAAGTTTAACTGAAAAACATGAACTTATGATTTACGCTGTATAATGATTATTTTAGATCT
The DNA here is from genome assembly GCA_030620095.1 of Kuschelorhynchus macadamiae. Taxonomy (NCBI): domain Eukaryota; kingdom Metazoa; phylum Arthropoda; class Insecta; order Coleoptera; family Curculionidae; genus Kuschelorhynchus; species Kuschelorhynchus macadamiae. Next base: position 398,453 of record JAUTXW010005151.1, on the reverse strand, counting down.
CGTATAGTTCAGGTTGCAAAAAATATAAAGTAGACACTTGGGGCTTTCAAACAAATAAACGAAATTAACCCTTGGTTAGTCTGGTGGAGTCTAATAGACCCATACGTATACATATTCAAGGCGTTAATCCGGAATGTTCATTCAACTAGTTACAGTTTTAACCGCAGAGTAAGCGTTAGCGCAATTTCGAGCGACATACCATCAGACTAAACAAGAGGGATTTTTTTATCTCCGATGAGTTAGTGAAATATGGACTGAAAATGCTTGCAGTAGTGGATGCAAAGTGTTTCTACACGCTGAATATGGAGATTTGTGTCGGTAAATAACCCGAAGAGCCTTTTATGCAGGGCAACACCGCTGAAGATATCGTGATTGATCTACTTTTCACCATAATGATTTCATAGACACCAAAACATGCGAACAACAAAAGCCAGATATTGTTACTTTTTAATTCAACAAAAGGGCGTGTAGACACCGTTGATTAGTTGTCTGCGATATATAACTTATCCAGAAATTGCTGCAGGTGGCCACTTACCATTTTTTCCTCGGTTTTGAATACTGCTGCTGTAAACGCTGCTGTTATCTACCGAAATAACACAAATTATTATAAAATGGCAAGGCGCGAATTTATTAAATTGTTTGGGAAACAGCTAATAGAAGAGCAGCAAGAAATAAGACGGAATAATCCAAGACTTCCCCATTCCATTCGGCAATATTTCTGTGTGAATGTAAAAAAACAATTTGTATTCCACATTCAATCACTATTTTTTTATATTTTTTGTTATGTTTTGTATTTCCTGTATTTTGTCATAATTAAAGTTCTTTGCTCGCTAAATAAATATTTGCCTATGTTTTTATTTTTGTACATTTCTCATGATGTTTATTATGTATACTACACCTATAACGTATGTATGACACATCAGACTAGCCGAGGGTTAAAAATCGATCAAGAGGTTTTTGCGCAAATGATTTTTGAAATCGGTTCGATAAAAGAGTGGCCTATTTTGAAGTTAAAGAAGTTTATTTAAAAAAAATAATGATATGTATTCATAAGTAGTTCTAGCCAACCATGGAGATATGTCACTTGAATTTAATATAAGTATTTTAATATTTCTCACTATACGATTCTCTTAAAAACGATAATTTTGTAGACTTCAAGGCATCCCTAAAGTTTTCTAATAATTTCTGGAAAACGATAAGAAAGACCATCGAATATCTTGATTGATCGATCACTGGTTTAAGACCTAAAAACACGTGTTAAATGTTAATTGTTGGATTCTGTTCGAAATAAGTTTAGTATAATTTATCTTAATAAAGATGTATTTACATGCATTATTAGGGAAAGCTAGTAGACAGACAATATGCGTGTTTTTCCTTTCATCTTAATGTCTTGATGTTCTGACTGTGCTGGCAAGTTTTATTGAAAAAGTTGATTAAGGGAGAATATTTCCCTTCAGCTTTTAAGATATTATTTTTAGTGCAAATATCCTCTAGACAATCTTCTGGCTACTTCGTAAAATTTGTTTTACATTCACATATTTTTTTCCCAGAATTTTAATTAGGATAATATGGCTTATCGGTATAAAGATTAGTTTTGACCTTGTTCCTTGTTGATGTAACTGACCTTTTTCGAATTTCCATTTTTGTTAATGTTAATTATTTTTATTAAATTAAATTGAAATATTTAGAATATATACAAAGTGTTTTACTTATAATTACAAACACCATTTTGTCAGTAATTAACAAATAAGCCAATTTCATGTGAGCTGTAAATAATTACAATTTATCCCATTAGAGAGACATATTTTATGAAACTTTTGACATTTTTATTGATTCGTAAGAAGACGGCATTTAGAGTTTTAAGTGAGAAATCCTGTATATGTTCAGGGATGTGATAAAATATAATCTATGTATTATGGATTTGAACATTATGAACAACTCTGTCTGGTTTTGTGCGATGGATAATTTAGCATCATATCGTTTGGTTTAAGTATATATTTTAAGATGTCCGTCAACAGAAAGCGTATAGGCTCTCAATACAAGGAGTAAACAGACAAGCTCAGAGTCAATTTTAGGTTAATTATATTTAGAGGATAGAGCATTATCTTGTTGTATTGAAAAAACATGAACAATGTTTGGCGAGAATATTAGCTCCTGTAGACAAGAGACAGTCTAGGTTGCTAAAGTTTTTTTCTAATCTCTGTCTATTGCGATCTGAGTCATAATACTCAAAGGCGTATCCTGTGGGAGGTGAAAAGTGAAGGTTTAAAACTCTTGTGCTTTTATGCGCAAATCACTAAATCCTTCTAAAAGATTATATTTAAAGTATGGATTATTGTATTGTGTGTTACGCAAAGATGAGCAAACTGCTTGTTAAAGATATATATATATATATATATATATATATATATATATAAATTACTGGGTAGGCAACAAGTAATCTTACAATATATAAAGGTACAACAGACAGAATTGAAAGAATTCTTAGAAAACACATACAAACATTACACAATCCCCAAACAACCATAGGTAAAAAATAGATGGAAACACAAAAGACAAAATCAAATTGGAAAACCACGGAGTATATAGTATTCCATGCTAGGACTGTGAAAAGCTGTACGTGGGGCAAACTAACAGGTGAATATCAGCAAGAGTGGAAGAGCATAAACTCAGCATTAGAAACAAACAAACAACCTCAGCTTTATTCCTACATCATCAGGAAATCGGCCATAAAATAAATTTCGATGGGTGTAGGGAGATTGCCAATATAGAGTATTATTAAGACCAGAATAATCCTAGAAGCCATAGAAATAGAAAAACAAGGCGATTTAAATACAAGGGACAAATCATTTAAACTATACAGTCGCTAACACGTCTCTATTTGGACGCGAGAAGGAAAGCTTTGAAAATAGCAAATGTGATTTTGGCAAAACGTCAGCAAAACTGTTCTTTTCAGAACGACAGTAATAAACGGATGTACAGGGTGTTCCAGCGAGGACTGAACAGGGACCTATTTTCGACCTTCCTTGTATTTTGGAAAAATTCAAAATAGCCAATCGATGTATTTTTTCTTGTAGAATCCAAAAATATCATCGAAAAAATATTTGAACCAGAAACAAAAGAGTTACGCTATGCATCAGGTGTTTTTTAAATGGAATGTATCGTTTTTTATACGATTTTTGGAAAGAGTGATTTTTTTTATGTCCGTTCTGATTAAAAGATTTGATTTTGCGATAGCTGTTTATATTACATTTTAATGTTTTACAAACTAAAATTTTAGCTTCACCTGTTTAAAATATACGATAGGTTGGTATAGGTGATCAAAGTAAAATGACGTTTGAATGCTTTGTCAATAAAAATTGACATTATTTTAATTATTGTCGAAGTCTTCACCTAAAAAATATATATTTGAGTCTGATCGAAATGAAATACTCTTTGGACGAGAGACTACAGATTGTTATGCTATTTTACAAGTGCCAAGAAAATGCAAGAGAAGCAAGAAGAAGATTTATTGCAAATTTTCATAGAAATATATCCATCAATACAATTCTAAGGATAAAAAACCTATTTGAGGAAAATAAAACTTTACATGATAGAAAAAAAAATATACAAAGAAGAAGAAATCGAGACCAGGCCATTATAAATTATTTTCAAGTTAATCCAACCAAATCTATTTCGGATGCAGTTCGGGAGGTTCAGTACGGTGGCGGTGTAAGGCGCAGAAGAGTTACCCGAGGGACTGTTCACAGGACTCTGAAAATTCATAAATTTAGGCCTTTTCGTATCCTTCCACTTCAGCACCTAACACCGGCACAAAAAGAACTTCGCTTCCAATTTGTTTCTCAAATGGTAATTCGGCAAGAAAACGAAGACCCTGATTTATTCAAAAATATTGTGTGGACCGACGAAGCTACTTTCACAACATCGGGAGTATTCAACAGACATAATAGTCACCACTGGGCCGTTGAAAATCCAAAAAAGTTCCAGACTATTAAATTTCAAGGGAGGAATTCTATTCATGTTTGGTGTGGGATAAAAAACAATAAAATTTTGGGACCAATATTTTTTAACGGGTCTTTAAATGGGCACAGATATTATGAGTTTTTAGAAAACGAAATTGAAAATTTTTTGGAAGACTTACCATTGGCAGAATATCAGAATTTAATTTGGCAACATGATGGGGCGCCTCCTCATGCCGTGCATGATGTGGTTCAATTTTTAAATCGGCGCCATAACGAATGGATAGGGCGAAATGGAACATATGCTTGGCCGCCCAATAGCCCCGACCTCTCAGTTTTGGATACATTTCTTTGGGGCCATTTGAAGAACGTCGTATACAGACAACGAAACGAAAATATTCAAGAGATCATGGGAAAAATTGTCGATGAAATAAACCGCCTTAACCAGGAAAATCATATTGTAACAGCAAGTTTAGAAAGGCTACAAAGGGGTTATCGATGTTGTTTCGAGAAAAACGGCGGTCACATTGAAAACTTATGTCATTAGTAGTTTTATTTTATTATTTAATAATTATTTTTTATTGAATTTCTTTTTCTATCATGTACAGTTTTATTTTCCTCAAATAGGTTTTTTTATCCTTAGAATTGTATTGATGGATATATTTCTATGAAAATTTGCAATAAATATTCTTCTTGCTTCTCTTGCATTTTCTTGGCACTTGTAAAATAGCATAACAATCTGTAGTCTCTCGTCCAAAGAGTATTTCATTTCGATCAGAGTCAAATATATATTTTTTAGGTGAAGACTTCGACAATAATTAAAATAATGTCAATTTTTATTGACAAAGCATTCAAACGTCATTTTACCTTGATCACCTATACCAACCTATCGTATATTTTAAACAGGTGAAGCTAAAATTTTAGTTTGTAAAACATTAAAATGTAATATAAACAGCTATCGCAAAATCAAATCTTTTAATCAGAACGGACATAAAAAAAATCACTCTTTCCAAAAATCGTATAAAAAACGATACATTCCATTTAAAAAACACCTGATGCATAGCGTAACTCTTTTGTTTCTGGTTCAAATATTTTTTCGACGACTTTTTGGATTCTACAAGAAAAAATACATCGATTGGCTATTTTGAATTTTTCCAAAATACAAGGAAGCTCGAAAATAGGTCCCTGTTGAGTCCTCGCTGGAACACCCTGTACACCCACAATGCAAACTTGTTTCTTTCTAACGGCGTATAATTAACTATTATGTATAATAAACCTCTTCCTATTAACCCTATTTTTTTACTATTTTACCCGAACCTGAAAAAAAATATCACTCGTTATTTAGCATTTAGTTGTCCAATTTTGGCTCAATTTAACCGCCTTTGTATATCGTAACGTTGCCGAGATCCCAATGCTCTCCTCAAATTTGTAACACCTGTATATGTTATATTTATACAGTATGCCAATTAAAATAAAAATATCCACAACGAAAACGCGAAAAACCGACGTTCACATAAAACTTGTTCTCATGTCAGGCAACCTTACCGGAAATCCCAAATGAATATGTCATATATTATGAAAGATGCAGTGACGTTGATGAAGGGCCGAAGTAAGATGTGGTATTATAAGAACAATGGTGTTGACATAGAAGGATATGACAAGGGCCAGATCCTTTATTGTATTACGGAGGACGCGTACAATCTTCTTTGCAAAGATAAACATATTGTGGGTGATTAAGGAGCCTTGGAACATATATTTCACCTTAAATTTGATTTATATGTTTTGAGGGGATGTTATCTGAACCTATATTAACATGTTGTATGAGGGGATGTCGGGAAAATTCTCAAGGTAGTGTTGAAACTAAATTATACGTATATAGATCTCAATATGCATGACTTTTGTTGCTACTACAAAATGCACTAACACATAAGTAGATTTGTAGATGGATAGTATTCAGTAAGCAGAAGGGTAGTCTTGAACGACTCGCTAAACAACAAAAAAATAATTTTATTGGAGTATCGGTTCTGATTAGGACTAGATTTAAAGTGCTTTTTTAGCTACGCCAAGCTTTCGATAATCTTTGTTACCTTCATCAGGACTGAAAGCTGAAATATGAAAGGTGAAAATGTTTTTTTTTTCGCTTATTTGTATATTAATTGAGTAAGATTTTAAAATTTAGCTTTCCCCCATTATTACGTAATGGATGAGCTGTTGGATGATTGCATTCCTAAACTAACTTTTTAATTACCTTTCTTTAAAAAAAATAATAGCTTTAACCAATATATCCAGTTCACAATGGAAAACGAAACCAACAACACTGTACCTTTTCTGGACACTAAACTAATTAGTAATGACAATAACCAGATATGTAAAACCAACCAGTTTTGGCAGATATATTAATTTCCATTCCAATCACACTAAAACAATCAAAATTAACCTTGTATTTGCTTTAAAAACACGCATTGAAAGAATCTCTCACCCCAGTCTACGACATAACAGTTTCTGTATGACATTTTCTTAAAGAATTCATACCCCTATAAATTATTAAAAAAACTAATATTTAGCACTGCTCCAACGGGTACCCCTCTGGAGAGAAATAATGAGATTACACCTGACATCACTACATTTAACTCTCAAAACCCACTTAGTTACTATTTTTCTTTCACTTACATAAAAGAAATTTCAACTAAAATAGACAAGTTTATAATTAATAAAATTGCCTTTAAACGCAACAAAATAGTAAACAACACGATCACTAAATTAAAAGATACTGGTGAAATTCAAAAGTCATTAAATATTGTATATAATATTCCTTGTTCTGAATGTGAAGGCGTATACAGTGTGTCCCAGATTCGCTTCTCTATACAAGGATCTCGTCTCCTATTATACCTACCGCAAAGGTAAAATGGGGAAAGTTTTATAGGAAACTTATTGCATTCGATATCCGGCTTCAGATTTACGATCGATCAATTGTTTTTGGAAATATCGGGGAAAAATCGAAAATGGCGGATTTCGTTTTTGGCCAGTATACCCAGAACGGTAAATTTAACAGCTGTCAAAATCTGACATTATTGGGACACATTTTAAAGACAAATAAGATGGCGTATACGACACGTCTTCATTGTTTTTTGTTAACCCGCAACCCGCCTCAACTTTCATTTTTCTTATGGTCGCCGTACTGGATTTTTCTATTTTTGGAAAGAGCCTAAAATTTCCAGTGTAGTGATATTTCACAAGTGCATTAAAGATTTTAGTATCATCGAAATATTACACTTCGTAAAGTTAGGTCTCAGTTTTTTCTAAGGAGGCCATGATTTATCTGTAACAAAATTGTGCTGTGTTTTAATAAGTAGTCGGTACGGTTTTATCCCAATAAAATCATAAATCTGACACATAAACTGTCAAAACCTATAAAAAATGGCCGGTATTCCGTATTCAAATGAAGAAAAGGTTGACATGTTAGCTCTGTACTTTCAATCATACAGAAACGCCGACCTTACCTCAGCAAGGTATTTGGAGATGTATCCCGAACGATGGCAGCCTCATAAAACCCAATTCAGGAAAATCGTAGATAATTTAATTAACCATGGTGCCTTCTAACAACCTAAAAGCGGTTACAATAGTAATAATGAAAATCGAGACAGAAACATTTTACAAGCTATCAACGAAAACCCTAGTGCATCGGTAAGAACTGTAGAACAGGAATCTAATGTGCCAAAATCAACAGTACAGAGAGTTTTAAAAAAGAATAAGTAGTGTACCATCCATACAAACCCATAATAGTACAAGGACTTAAGGAAACTGATTTTCCAAGACGACTACAGCTCTTGTCAATTAATTGCAAAATGATCCAACGGGCTCTTACATGATCTAACAGGCATGCAGTCAATTCAGAAAAGACTACATAACGTGTATTTAAAGTTTGTGAAAAGAATTAGCATCACTGAGACAAAAGTTTTGTAAGATGTTAAACCCCTTCCAGAGATTGAAAGAATCACTATTTGAAATTTTGATAAGTCATCAAAATATCATATTTATTTATTTTCATTTGCGTATTGTATACATTTAAATCGTACCTATCACAAATTAGTTGAAGAACTGTATATGTTTAATTGCCACAATAGACTGAACAATCTCGGTTGATGACTTTTGGGAATGTGTATAACTTGATTTACATATTTTGTTCTCAGTACATATTTTATATATCTATTTCACATGGAACATTAAATTGTTTAAACTTGATATGCCCCCAGGTATACAAATGATTTTAGTTCTTTTGAAGTATTGCTTCAAGTAATTCTAGGAGCCTACTTGATTTATGTTTAACAAATTGATTTAATATGGAAGATTTCTGAATATAAGAAGTTATAATAATGATACACTAAATATACTATATTTATAAAGTACTATGTGTAAGAATAATTTATCTTTTCTTCTTTGCTCAGCTCACAAGGAATACAAGAAACTTTCACATCTTCTGCTCACTATAATGTTTACAGTCCGGAACATTACTCGTATGACCGTGTTGGAACAGTTCCTAAACCTACAAATAATTAAAATAGGATTGAATAATGCTAAACGTTAACACTCTTAACAATAGCATAAACAAATCATAACCTCAACATATAAAAATCAGCTTTTAAATAACTTAATACCCTACTAGCACCAACTTTTTCAAATATATATATATATATATATATATATATATATATATATATATATATATATATATATATATATATATATATATATATATATATATACATATATATATATATATATATATATATATATATATATATATATATATATATATATATATATATATATATATATATATATATATATATATATATATGTATGTCTGTGTATGTGTGTGTGTGTTTTCATTCCGGGTGTACAGCGTTTTCCCGTATATTTTTCCACCCACCTAGAGAGTTTATTTGAATAGATACGGAAATATCGTAAATACAAAAGTTGTTGGATTTTTTATGAAGATTTAGAATAAAATGTCAAATTTTGACAGGTTGTCAGTTTTTTTTAATGACACACCCTGTATATTAAATCATATTCTTGAAGATCTTTTTTTTCTTATTTCAAATATATATACTTTTAATATATTCTATCAATTAGTTTTGGATATATAAGCGTTTAAGCATTAAAGGAATGGTAAGGTAATTTGCGCTAAAACATAGTGAGCCATGGTCAAGACAATTGCAATGAACGACGCCTTTTTGACGTTTACCGGTCAGAAGTAATTATTTACGAGCATTTTTAATATCTAGTACATTGGACGATGGGTTACTCGGAAGAAGAGAAACTCGACATGATAGAATTATTTTATTTACATGGTAAAAATGCATCGATAGCTCGTAACGATTATCATAGACAGTTTCCAGATAGACCAGCACTGACTTGTAGGACAATATTAAACATCGCTAAATAATTGAATGAAAGAAAAACACTTAAGCGAAAAGTTAGAATAGTGGAAAGAAACGCTGAAGAAGATTTAAATATTTTGTTATATTTTGAAGGTAATTTTAAAACTTTTGTATTAAAATAATTTATTTAACTTATTTATTCTTGTTTTAGAAAATCCTGAGCGCTCAATTCCCGATGCAGTCACTTTTTTTTAACAAATCATGGCACAAAATCCACCCAGTTTGAAAACATTATAAATATAAGCCATATAAATTTTTACTTACTCAAAAATTAACCGATCAAAATAAAATGGACCGATTACACTTCTCCCAAGAAATGGAAAGACGTGTTATGATAAACCAATTAAGTCTGTCAAACGTAATTTTCACTGATGATGCAACATTTACCACTGGAAATATGTTTAACCGGAAAAATAAGCATTTTTGGTCAAAAGAAAACCCGCGAGCTCTTCAGGCGGTCAAATTTCAGGGAAGGAGGTCCCTACATGTTTGGTGTGGCCTTCTTAACAATCATGTTATTGGACCTATATTTTTAAATGGGAAATTAACCGGACAAAGGTATCAGGATTTATTAGAAAACGAAATCAAGGGGCATTTAGAACAACTACCGATTAATTCATATCTTAATTTGGTATGGCAACAAGATGGTGCCCCTCCTCGTAATGTCCATCAGGCCCAGAACCATCTAAGTTTTAGAGCAGAATATAATCCAAACAATCGACGATTTAAACACCCAATTACCTCATTTTATCTACGCATCCATACCCAGAAAATTTAAAAGAAATATTCTGAAATGCATTATAAACCAAGGAGGCTATATAGAAAACCAAAACTTAGTTCTTTAAGCTAATATTATTATTTACCTACTTTATATTATTGATTTTTTATGGTATTGCTCTTTCCACTATTCTAACTTTTAGCTTAAGTGTTTTTCTTTCATTCAATTGTTTAACGATGTTTAGTATTATGCTACGAGTCGGTGTTGATCTATCTGGAAACCGTCTATGATATTCGTTACGAGCTATCGATGCATTTTTACCATGTAAATAAAATAATTCTATCATGTTGAGTTTCTCTTCTTCCGAATAACCCATCGTCCAACGTATTAGATATTAAAAATGCTTGGAAATAGATACTTCTGACCGGTAAATGTGAAAAAGGCGTCGTTCATTGCAGTTGTCCTGACCATGGCTCATATACCATTTCTTTGACAGAATATATTAAAAGTATATATATTGATCTTTAAGAATATGATTTAATGTACAGGGTATTTCATTTAAAAAAACTGACAACCTGTCAAAATTTGACATTTTCAATAATATTTTCGCACTAATGATAAAATATTCCAAATCTTCATAAAAAAACACAACAACTTTTGTATTAACGACCTTTCCGTATGTATTCAAATAAACTGTCTAGGTGGGTGGAAAAATATACGGGAAAACCCTGTATATCCGTTCACTACTATCAATTACATTTTCCATTTTCTACACATATTCTATTCGGCATCTAGTCGGAAAGTTGAATTTATTTTTTTTTCTTTTTCAGGTACGTGTCCTAGCCGCCTTCAAAAGTCGTATCAAGCAGGTATGATAATATTAAAATGTTTTAGAATACTGGTATGACACTCTGGTGATGGACTTTTTAGTTCCTAAAAATGTATACGAAGCAACCTTTTGGTAACTATTCTATTAGCTTATTCTGAGCACATACTTTTCTTGCGCCAGTAAGTTACACTTGAGTTAGGACAGGAAAATGAGATTTGAGAAATATTGTGATACACTTTCTTTTCAGAACGTATTGTGGCCCCATGTTAGTTTTCCTATGACCTACGACCTCATATAAATAAGTCATTAATGACTAGAGCTGTGGTCGCCAACCCGTTGATCGCGAGCTACCTGCAGCTCGCGAAAACATTTCTGGTAGCTCACAACATATCTTGTAAAAATGATACAAGCGTCCATAGATTTAAAAAAAAATTACAATGTGGAAACAAGCAGCGGCAGCACTGCGGTGAGCGCTCTGGACAAAGGCTGCTAGAATTGAACAGAGCGCGAGCATTGCGTGAATGTTTAAGAACACGAGAACGATCTAGATTGCTTTGAACGCGATAAATGCGCATGTCGGGGATGCAAACAACGCGTTCAGTTTAAAACTGAAAGGGCATTCAACGTGCTAGTACACAGAGTGAGCAATAAAAAAGATTATGGCAAGCAGTAGGTAGTAAGAAAAGACATATAATTTTCATTCGGAATGGGAAGAAGAGTATTTTTTAACAAAGTTAATGGTTAAAATGTATGTTTGGTGTATAATGCCTTTGTTTCGGTTGCTAAACAAAGAAATATTGAGAGGCATCATAAAAGTGTACATCCGAATTTTGAAATATATTTGCCATTCCACGCTGCCAGCAGAAAAGAAAAATTGAAACAATTAAAGAACCAGTTAATTGGAAAACAATCAATTATTTTAAAAACAGTTGACAAAAATGAGTCTGTAACGGAAGCATCAAACTGTGTGTTTCAAATAATTGCACAGAAAAAGAAACCGTATGAAGACGGGGAAATGTTAATGGGTTTTTAGAAGCTGCAGATTCCTTATTTTCCACCTTTAAAAATAAAAACGAGATAGTTTCAGCAATAAACTCTATGCAACTTTCTGCTAATACAGTGATGAGGGGAGTGGAAGTAATGAGCAAGGATATTTTTTCACACTTAAAAACTGATGAATCAACAGATATGGTTGACACCTTCCAGATGTTTCACAATTTCTGTATTACCACTTCTTCACTCTACTTCTTCACTCTGAAGCGCGATGGTTAAGTAAAGGACGGGTGTTAACACGTTTTAATGAAACCCTGTCTGTCATAGTTCAATTTTTTAAGCAACGCGGCGAACCGATTCAGGATGGGGAAAATTCAATTTGGCTTAGAGATTTTGAGTTTTTTGTGAACACTACAGAAGAACAGGGAAGACATAAAGGACTGGCGGAAGAGATTTTTGATATAAATGCATTCATAAAAAACTTGAGTTTTGGGAACAAACCCTAATCGACCATGATATCAAGCATTTTCCTGTTCTTTCAGATAAGATATCTCAAAATCCCATAGAACTGTATGACAATAAATCTAATTTGTAAATGTGTTCAGATTATTTGTTGCGTTTAGATTGACAAACAAAAATCTTTTTTGACTTTTTCGCAACTGAATAAGAATATTTAACTTTAAATTAATTGAAGCAGATATTTAATATAATTACATACCTCAACATGTAGACTAGTCTGTCTACGGAATGTTTCGATACATAATATAAATAATATTATTTAAGCAAGCATAAGACATTATATCATTTACCTTAAGTTTTTATAGACACATAGTAGTTGTACAAATACTTTCATCCTATCGGGATATAGAAATAGTTTCTAACTTGAAGGATACATTCAAAAATCGGTTTAAGGATTTCAACAAAATGGCACTAGTGGCAATTTATTGCTTCACCCTTCATGGAAATTGATATCCAACAGTTTGCAACTTATGTTATGGAGAACTTTGGCGAGGACATCGTTGCAACTGAAATGGAAGTAATTGCATTTCAAAGTGACTTAGCATTGAAATCGTTAGTTAAAGAACAAAATGTTTCTGGCCTATAGTAAGTACAGACAAATAGTCAGTTCTATGTCGTGTTGCTCTAAAAATGAAAGCGTTATTTACTTCAACCTATTTGTGCGAATCTTCTTTCTCTATTATGAAGTTTATTTAGAACAAATTCCGCAATCGCCTTAAAGATGTACATATGGGTAATTGTGTTCGAATGGCTGTATCAAATTACAATGCAAACATCAAAAAAATTATCGATGAGTCCGCATTTTTTATCACATGTTTTTGTTTAAAATTTTAATTATGATTTTAAGATGTTAAATCGTATGTGACATGCCATTATGGCTATATGAAAATTTTGTTTATTTTTTAAACCTCTACGGTTGGTAGGTTTGTATTAGTTACATAAAAACATGTATGTCAAAAACAATTGTGCATTATTTGGTTTAGGCTGGCTTTAACGCTGGTTACAAGTAGGTAGTTCACGGTTTATGTTTACATTATCAAAGTAACTTAACACCTTGAACAGGTTGGCGACTACTGGTGCCTTATATCAAACGCGTGTTGAAATAGTCTATTTTATAACAAGTTTGGAATATTCTGCAAGAGTGAGTGAAGTTGGTCACCCGCGGCGAAGACGAGAGTGTTGGTTCGAGGGTGCGAAATACACTATTCCAAACGTATTTTAGACTATACTTGTTCTACTACTCTAAAATGTAGTGATTGCCAATAGATATCGCTACTAGTACATCAGGTTTTCATCACTAGTGATGAAAACTCTTTGTAGTCGCAGAAAAATAGTGTATATCTTTTTCAGCACACCTGTTATGTAATATACAAGTATAATCATTTTAATTGTCAGTATTTTATATCTGATATGTACAGAGCTTTCGGTTTAGAATATAATTAATAGTTGAAAAATAAGGTCTCTCAAATAGGTTAACAATGGAATAAATTATTTAACTTTATAAAAATATTTATTATCTATTTACGTCTATCACAGTTCGTGTTTCACTTCTACGCGTATTATTGTGAAGACCGTATCGTTTACCCACTCCTTTTACCTGTCAATTTAACCTGTGAAATATATTTAGAATTGTTAAAAAATACTGATGATCTAGTAGTAACAGCTATTATCGAAACAGATAATCGATATCGCACAAACAACTTTATATTTTAACAAGAATGTGCTCCGTCATATTATGACATGCCAGTAAGAAAATTTTCCAGGGAAGTAGTTCTGTGGAGTGGTACGCTCGCTTACCCGAATTAACTTCATGTGATTTGTGTCGGCGAATACATACGAATGCATTCAAAGAACTCCGGAAGTAAGAATGAATATAAGAAACGTTTAAAGTATCTCAGAATGTTCGTTATCCTCTTATAGTTGTATGGAGGTTGGTGGTGGGCATTTTCAACATTTACTGGGCTAAAAATGGCATGGTCTTAAAATTTTTTAAAACTTAATTTTTCGTATAATACCAGTCCAATTTAAAACTCTTTAAAACAAGGTCTCGTTCAACACCTCTTTCGATTTAAATATTTAATAGTATGTTAAAGTAAGTAATTTCTAAAAATAAAGAAATGACAGGTTCGAGCATTTCTTGATTTTCTTATAACTACAAATAAAACTAAGGTGTAAGATCGTCGATTGCTTACCCCTTATATACAACTAAATCAAAGTTAGAGAAGACGACAACGACTGTAGGTACTCACCTATACAGCGTGTTTAGTAACATTTTTACAAATTTATATATTTTTCTACAATTTGGCGTTTGACTCATCAAAATCGACCAAGCCGTTTAGATAATATGCGCAAACAAACATAAAAGAAAAGAAAAAATACATACGGATCGAACTGAGAACCTTGTCCTTTTTTGAAGTACATCTTTTGTATTTAAAGTTTTTGTTCTAAACCCTATTATAACGGCAAAATACAAAAAAGCACCCTGTACAAATGCTTTTAGAAATAATTTAAGATACCCCATGCTAAACGCTGTTTTACTCATATATATATATTCCGCCAGAACATACGACATAAGCTAGTTTATAAACAGACTATTTATCATCAACATAATATTTCATATTAACACTGGGCACTTTGGAACTCTTAACCTATAATTTAGATATAATTTGAGCGATCAGTTTATATTGAATAATGGATAGTCCCTGAGCTGTTATTAATTTGTAAAATTACTATTGTTTGGCTCAACTCGATATGAACAAAACTGTCACTTGACCTAATTTTCATAAATAGTTAAATGGTGAAATTTTAATACAAATTCTATATTAATCATGCATCTAAAATATTTAATATATGTCTATATATCCATTAGTTTATTGCGGCGTAATTCTAAATGAGTATAAAATTAATTTTCCATAGCAAAATAGCTGCTAATGTTTGGATAAATCATGTATGGATATTTTATAGCGTTCAGGGACTTTGTGTTTTAGATTTAGTTAACTGAAACATTTTTTCATGAGTCTAAAAGCAACCTTCTTAGAGGTAAACTGTTGCTTAATTAATATATCACAATAATAATTTCAAACATCATCTTTTTCTGCCGGTTACAGTACTTCATATGAAAACTTTATTATTCAAGATACCTCAGAAATCTGACAAAAACAAAAGAACAATAACTTAGGAAGAGATTATTACATATTGGAGTCAACGAGATTGCATTGCTTCTTACGGGCAGGCTTGTACTTAAAATTATCTTCTAAAATATTCTTGTCGAGTGGGCTCCTCGCTCTCCCGATTTAGCTTCACGCGATTTTTCTCTGGGGTCAATTAAAGTGAACATTTATTCCGCATAGCCAAATTCCTTAGAAGAATTGTGTCAGCGGAATGTACACCAATGCAGTCAAATACTACCACAAATAAGAATAAGAATTGTTTAAAGTATTTCAATGTCCGGCAAAGCTGTATTATTATATGACGTTTTTAACCATTACTGGACTGAAAACGGTAGAACTTAGAAGAAGGTACCGACCCCTTTCTATTTTAAAATTTAATAGTATGCTAAAGTAAGTGAAAGGTAAATAAATAAAAATACCTCAAACTTCTAAAAACAGAGCATTTTTGAAAGTTTTAGGAACCAATAAAACTAATGTGTAAAGTCTTCGCCTGCCATATATATCCAACAGATTCAGAGTTGGAGAAGATGACACCCTCTGACATATATACAGCATGTCCAGTAATATTTTTGCAAATATATGTTTTTTTAATTGAAATTTTTGTATTCTGTTCAGGAGGAAGGGGGGTTATAGTATCTAGTTTCTACTGGGTTCTTTATACGTTCTCCTCAAGAGCACCGCCAAACCTGGACCATCAGCCAGTTTAGAAAATTTTGATGCATAAAATCATATTATTAAAATTGCTATATTTTTATTGATTATCAGATATTAACAAGTAAAATATTTCTAAAATCGGTTAACAATATTAATAATTATCAAAAAAAGTCTATAATATAGGGTGTCAATAAAAATACACACAGTTTCTTGTATGAAAG
Source organism: Kuschelorhynchus macadamiae (assembly GCA_030620095.1). Lineage (NCBI taxonomy): Eukaryota > Metazoa > Arthropoda > Insecta > Coleoptera > Curculionidae > Kuschelorhynchus > Kuschelorhynchus macadamiae. The sequence goes on along the minus strand of JAUTXW010005151.1, from coordinate 381,949 downwards.
TAGAATTAATTGTTAATAATTAAACAAAATATAAAAAACTTAGTTCATGGAAAAAAAAATCAGTAAATTTCCTTTACCCGGATCGATTATTTTCGATTAATCGATTATTTTTGATTGATCGATTATTTTCAAATTATCTATTATTTTTGAATAACCGATTATTTTTGGTTTTTCAAAGATAATTATGTACGGTATCAGATTTTGATTAATCGAATAATAAATAATAATAGTAATAATAATCAATAAACAGTTAATGGAAAAAATAATGATTAAGCCAAATAAGATTAATAATCACATATTCTTATTTGTACAACGCTACACTGTTGATTTGATTAATCTTTATTCAAAAGATAGTATACAGCAATTGATATAGTGCAGTTTATAGAAAAATAGTATTTTGTAAACATTGATAATACAAATATTTCTATATATCTCTCATTTATCCTTCGTTGAAGAAATAAAAAAAATCGTTACTTTTTACTTTATTATTTAGCTGTCTAGTGCTGCCAAATACTATAGGGCCTTTTTGCTGCTGCATATCTTTTGGATTCTTTTAGCTTCTGTATAATGATGAAAATTACCGCTAATATTGGAAATGTTATAGGTATTTTTAAAGAAACTTGGAGATTATTTTACCTAATTGCTACGATTCCCTTTACTAATGTTTGTAAGTTAAAAAGTTTAAAAAGTAGATAGGTGCATCCAAAAGTGTACGCTAAAATCTGGGATCGTGTTTTTATTTTATTATATTTTCCGTATTTTTATAATGATTTTCGATTAATCGAATATTTTCGATAAATCGATTATTTTCCATTAATCGAATATTTTCCATTAATCGATTATTTTTTCGATCAATTGATTATTTTTCGATTGATCGATTATTTTCAATTAATCGATTATTTTTCGATTAATCGATCATTTTTCAATTAATCGATTATTTAAAAATAGATTTAGATTTCTGTAATTTATATCCGGTTAGGTTAGCACCAGGTTTGTTAACAAAACTGTCGATAAACTGTTTTGTTTAAATTTAGGAATACTGTTTGTTGTATATTTGAATAAAACCAAGTAAGTTTGCATATAATTTATTTTCTGTATTTTGTCAAAAACTTCATAATTGACAGTTTTAGCATTGGAATTGGAAAAATAGTGAAATTTCTGAAGTTTGTTGGTTATTTATGGAAAGTTTGGTGATTTTTTCTAATTAAAAGAATGCTTCATCCACGCTTTTTTTGTTTAAATATAGTAAATTTGAGCTAAGCGTCCTAGCAAAATCAAAAAAAGGTAAAAATCGAGATGTATTAAATCGTACCAGACCCGATAATTAATCTTTGTTTTCGTTCAAATTATATAAAAACCAGACTTATGAAATTTCTTTTAATATAGAATGAGTACAGCCCCAATTTAAGAGAAAAATGTGTTAATACAATTTGCACCTCTACTAAAATCTGGATAATAATTTCGTAATAAAAAAAAACAATTTGTATACTTTCGTTCCTTTTAACCTCCTGAAAAAAAAACCTATTTTGAATAAGACGCACGTGTCATCGATTCAGTCAGGCAAAATAACCCCAGAGTCATTGCTTCTTCGCACTGAAAACTCTAAAAGAAATAAGCTACGTGCGAAGAATAGATACTTCCTAACCTTTTTTCGATACACTAAGGCAGACAATATCTTTATGACACTATAAAGAACCGAGCGAGTGTAAAAAAATTCCCAGTATTGGGGTGTTTAAAAAACGTTAGCGAATAGCAGCATCTGCGTTGATGTGGAACGGCTATAACATTTCCTCTTTATGCGATGACGGAGGTATTGTATTTAAGTTAAGCTTTTAGCGATACTTTGCGTTTATGCTGTATATTTAAACGAACTTATCGATATACGTGCGTTCCATAGGTTACCTAAAGTGATTTATCAAGTGGAAATAAGTAATATATAAGTTGTTAATAAATTAGTGCAGAAAACTGAAAAGGGTGGCTTTATTTTAAGAAAAAAACTTCATATGTCCTAAACCTCATAATTTTTGGGATACTGGGTGAAAAAATTTTAAGCTAAAAAAATGTTTTTCATAATTTTTGCGTATCCACTCCACATATTTGGATGAAACTTGGTATACAACTTCTATGAATCAAGAGGCAGTTTTTGATATACAGCAATCTTTTTTATTACTACCAGTGGCGTTCGTGCCGGATTTTTACCGATTATTTTTAATTAAAAATATGGCACGCCACTGCTTTATCTGTAAACACGAATTATTTTTGGAATCCCATTCATTTCTGAGTAAATTTGATCTCCTCACTTTTCCCGTTTGGATTTCCCTAAAAAAACCATGTGATTCTCGTATTTTCGTTTCAATTTGACCCTATATATTTTTTATGTATGTACATCGATTACTCCGCGATGGTTTGACCAATTTGGAGGAAATTTTCAGGACATATTCAGGATATTATTGGAATGGTCCCCTAGCAAGCATATTTAAAAAAATTTAAAAATGGCGGGATGCCTTGATTTTCAATTATTGAAGCGAGCGCGCGCCGGAGCCAATACATATTGCGTTCACCATATTATCAGGAAAAAAAGTATGGATTTTAAAAACTTGTTTCATATGGTTTACGGGGTTTTGAATGGCACAAAGTTCAATTTTATTCATCTTTTTAAATTTTGACAATATAATATTCATGTGGCGATTTTGGCAAAATTTCATGTGCAATAGACCCAGTAGCTACTTATTTATTTTATTAGCGACCTATAAAATAATCAAAGTTTAGGCTTTAAAATCTGAAACTCTGTATAAATAGAACTAAAAAGGATGAAATAAAAAATGTATAAAAAATAGAACCGACTTCATAAGATCGTGTCTATTTAATGTGGTATACATGTAGACACTCAATATATAAATATATGCTTGTGAATATGTAATTAAGAACTGGTTTGACACTAACTTCACAGTAGAATAATTATTATTTTTTACTTTTAAGTGCTTTTTTTAAGTCGGTTCTATTTTCTTTAATAAAAACTTTTATTAAATTTTATCTTCAGTTTATAAGAATCAGAATTTTTTTGGACGCCCTACAAGCCTTTATTGATTCCTAAATCCTTAATTCTCTTGGAATATGCACATATTTTGCTGCGTCTTTCAAAAATATCACCTTGAGTCTGCCAATTTTGTCTAAATAACTCAAAAGGAACTTCGATAAGTAGCTTAGTTCCCCCATTGAACGATACGTTTGCATGGAATATGCGATATATACAATCGATGGATTACGTGACTTTCTTGCGTTCGAATGGTGTAAAGAAAAGTGATTTAGAACTACACTAAAACTTTTGTTCGAAGCCAGATAAATTCAGGAACATTGTATTGGGAACGGGTACGCTATTATGTGAACATTACATTAAGTTTTTATGTGACTTCGGCTGTGTTGATATATGCACTTTTTATGTATCTGCTTTGCGTCTCGCTTCGCAAGGAAACTGGAGTATGTTATTGGTTTACTATTTTATCGTAATATTGTTTTTTCTCAAAACCTCCAATCTAATTAAACCTGAGAAAAAAATTAAAAATGGGATGCTAAACAACTTTTGAGCATATTATAACCGACTTATTGACCCTGTGCACGAACCCTTTTATTTAAAGAAATACATGCGAAACAATTTTTGGAGTTTTTCGAACGGACATTTTTTTGCACCCATTAGTATTTCCCAAAGAATATTGTTAACATAACTGGAAACTAAATTCTATTTTAACTAACGTATTTACAATAAAATTAATTAAATTAACTTCGGCTGCTTGCTATTGTTTCTTATTTAAGGAGCGCTTAGGTGTTATCATGGTAACGCTTAGTGATTATCGTTCAACATTCCAAAGCAATTCCAAAAAAACAATAGGAATAGTAAGGGCTCGTAAAATAGGGATAGTAAGGGGTCGTAAAAGATTGGAATAGGAAGAGTTGCAAAAATTAGAAATAGTTTGAGCTCATAAAAATAGAAACAGTAAGGGGTCGTAAAAAATAGAAATATTAAAGTAGAACGGAAGCTTTCACGGCTTTGGTCAATTAAGAAATCATGGTTCTTGGGATTAGACCGTGTCAAATTGGAACACTGAATGATCATGATCATTTAGTGTACAGATCTCGTGGAGTAAAGATCCCTGAAGATGCCTCGAGCAATCGAAGGCGAAACGTCGGATAACGGTCTAATCCCAAGAACCATGATTTCTTAAGAAATAATAGAGGTTCATATTTTATCTTCAACTGATTCTGCAACATAAAGAGTAAGGGTTAAAATAGGAATAGTAAGAGGCCGTAAAAAAGAAATAGTAAGGGTTCGTGATTTATTTTGAACTGATTTTGCGAGGATTTCGTTCACTTTGTTTGGAAAGGTGTTCTGCTCCAAAATATAATTTCTCCTCTGGCAAAACAGAAAAAACTGCATCTATACTGACAGCTTCGAGTTTATTTATTGGATCAGCTGTCATAGTAAATTATCACTTATAATTTCCCTAGAGCTTGAATTATTTCCGGACTTTTAATTTCAGTGCGAGGGAGATCCGGTAAGAATATTTTATGCTGATTAAAATTATTTGAAAAATACAAGAATTAAAAAGGTGGGCCTGCTGTTGCACGTGACGCACAGAGATTTCAGGATGGTTGTGTTCGGCGTTTTGATGTTTTTCGCATACAAACGTCAATAGTATGCATAGATAAGAAATCATGGTTCTTGGAATTAGACCTTGTCAAATTGGAATTACTATCAGACGTTTCGCCTTCGATTGCAGTAGGCATCTTCAGGGATCTTTATTCCACGAGATCTGAACATTGAATGAGCTCGAAGAGATTCAGGCGGGCTTTTATACCCGACTTGTACTCGACCAACCGTAACCCTGTGTTAAGATCGGTTTCTACGTGTGATGTAGACCGTAACCCGTATCTCTATTGAAATTTTTTGTATGTTTAAATATTTCAATAGATTCTCTAAATTTTCGTTTATAAAAACCTGGAACCGATGCTTCCGTTCTATGTTAACCTCTATGGGGAGGAAACCAAGAAGGATGCCAAAACTTTTGGCGATCTCCGGAAGAGCAAGAAGAAGTTACTCTGCCAGTTGGCCTTTCTCCTTAGATGCCGAGATGAAGAAGTAGTACCGAAATCGCTACAGGTGAGACATGACATTACTTCTAGAACTGCTAAGAATATTTATAAGCATGCTAGCAATGCATTAGTTAGAGAAAGGATTAAGGCAACACGTCGTGATTTAGACACAAATGCCCAGAAACTATTAGAAATTCATCTGAAATTAGCTTCTAGACTAAAAGAACTACATTTACAACTTTGGACAATATTACCAACGCACAGACAGAAAAAATCCATCAAGAAGTTACACTTAAGCAACAAAAGAAGTTTGAAGCCCTTTTGAACAGAAAAAATCCAGTGAAACTTCCGCAGAACACAGTTATCAACCTGTCATCGAATCCGTTATCCGAAGCAGAACTTTCCGTCCTTTCCAAGGGCCAAAACTTCGCATTAGCACCGAGTACCATTCCCGTAGAAGACATAGTATCTTCTGTTGAAGCAGCAATCAGAAGATTACCAGTCGAACAAGCCGATGAAGTCAGATATGAGACAGCGAAGATCATTAAAAGCAGCCGAAAAAACAGCAATGAGGACCTTAAACGAAGAAGCAAACATTCTGGTACTTCCAGCAGATAAAGTCGTCATGGACAGAACAGAATATGTGGAAAAGGTTACTCAACTTTTGGGCAACAATACCTATAAGGTTATGCAGGCAGACCCCACAAGTAGAATAGAAAGACGCATTACCAATTTGATCAACATATCCAGTCTACCACCAGCGGAGAAAAAATCACTAAAACCGAGCAGCTACAAGACCCTTAGGTTCTACGGTCTTCCGAAGATACACAAGGACAACGTACCACTTCGACCGATCGTCAGTGCAATAGACTCGCCCACATACAAACTAGGTAAATATCTTTCAAATTTTCATAATCCATTTACTGGAAAAACAGATTCTTTTATTAAAAACTCTGCATATTTCGTGGAAAAACTCAAGACAATCCAGTTGGATCCCGAAGATATTTTGGTCGATGTAGAATCACTTTACACAAATGTTCCTGTCAACGACTCAATTTCCATTATATCAGACATACTGGATAACAATAATATTGATAAGAACTTAATAGACCTAGTGGAAGCTTGTCTTACATCTATTTATTTCATTTTTCAAGGAACTTTTTATGAGCAAACTTCAGGGGCAGCTATGGGATGTCCTCTATCACCTGTGGTAGCGAATATCTTTATGGAAGCCTTTGAGGATATTGCTCTAACATCCGCTCCACTAAAACCGAAGCATTGGTTTAGATATGTAGATGATACTTTTGTTGTTTGGCCTCATGGACAGGATAATGTCCTTATATTTTTGGAAGATCTTAATCAGCAACACCACAATATCAAATTCACGATGGAAATTAAATCTAATGGAACAATTCCTTTTCTAGATGTATGTGTTCAAAGGAAGGAAAATGGTACATTAGGACATTCTGTGTATAGAAAACAGCATACAAATAGATACTTAAACACAAATTCTCATCGCCATCCAGCAAAAAAGAAATCGCTTATTAACTCACTAGTATTCAGAGCTATTTCGATTTCTGATCAAGATTCTTTAACATCGGAAACATCGAAACTGACCAAAGCTCTCAGAGGGAATGGCTATTGCACTGAAGATATGACGCGTTCAATTAAAAGACATAGTAAACCAACTCCGCCAAAGGAGAATGATAAAGAGCCACCATTAAGTAGTGTTGTTCTTCCCTACATACATGGCACTACAGACAAAATAAGACAATTACTTCGGCGGTCCAAGATACGTACAATCTTCAATACACATAAGAAGATTGGAAAATGCTTGCGATCCCCGAAAGATCTTGTATCTTTACAAACAGAAGGAGTATATAAAATTCCTTGCTCCTGTGGAGAAGTGTATGTGGGAGAAATAGGACGCTCAATATCAACTAGACTTAAGGAACATGAACGATGTATTAAAAAGAAACAAATTGTTCAATCTGCTGTAGCTGAACACCAGCATAACACTGGCCATTTCATAAATGTAAAGGAAACCAAGGTTTTAGTATCGGTTCCAGGTTTTTATAAACGAAAATTTAGAGAATCTATTGAAATATTTAAAAATACAAAAAATTTCAACTGACACGGTCTAATCTCAAGAACCATGATTTCTTAATTGACCAAAGCCGTGGAAGCTTCCGTTCTATGTTAGTGTGTATAGATTTCATTCCATTTTGCTTTTAAGGAAAATGTCGCGATTGGAAAAGGAAATACTGAGTTAATAAGAAGAGAGGCGGATACATTATTTCCATTGAATACGAAGAAATCTAAGGAAATTGTATGAATGCAATTTTTAGAATTTTGCCAAGAAAAATCGTATAGAGGTAAAGGAGTTAAAATGTTTCTGCAGGGGGTTAACATAAAGAAAAAAACTCTGTGGTAAAGGCGATGTTGATTGTTTTAAAGAAATAACATTTCGATAAATTTGTTAAGTAGTGAGACAAGAATTCACACTTGTATTATTGTTTTAGATTATCTGGAATGCAACAGCAAAACCACTCCAAGAAATGTGGTTTTCCAAATTCCAGCTCAAATTTGATCCTTTCTCAGATGTTGAATTTGCAGCTGTAAGAACTGCTCGTGATGCGAAACGCCAGTTGCAAAGAGATGCAACAAAAAGAAAAACAAGTGCTGTTGCTCTTACTAATGAAGAGTGTAAAAAGATTTTAAAAATATGGGATGAAAATGATCCGACTGGTTTGCAGCGAAAGGTTTGGACGTGATATCACACGAACTAACATGGAGGGGTGGTGAAGGGACAACGGCCAAAGTTGGACATTTTCTTAAAGAAATAGATCATAACGGAGAGTGTACAGCACGAATTGAATCTTTGTTCACAAAAACAAATCAAGGTGGAAAAAAAATTGCTTATAATAATAATAATAATAATAATAATAGTAATAATAATAAATGTCTTTTATTTCAAAATTAACAAACATAGAAAAAATACGTTTTGTAAAAACATCACAAGAGCAAGGCGCAGTCTAGCCAGAAAGGCTACTCTACTGAACCCCGTTCTCGTGATAAAGGAGCAAATAACATGAATATTATTATATTTTTTTCGTTTAACAACCACTAAAACACTCGCCATTGGTCAACTTCGGAGTTAGTTGGTTAAAAAAATAAACTAGGAAAAGATTTTTAGGATTCCTGGCGACAACGAACATATTTTTTGTACTAAATTTTAAATTCTTTTTCATTAAGGGAAGTTAATTCACAAGGTAGGGAATTAAACAATTTGATAGCATTGTACGAAAAAGACCTTTGATACATGGCACTCTGGTGATGTGGCATGGTGATCCTATTGCTATCCCTAATGTTACGTGTATGTATCTTTACACGAAACAAAAACTTATTCCTTATAGCAAATGGTAATGACGGATTTCTCAAAATTTTTACCAAAAAATTGCCTAAATGTAACATTGTGCGGTTATTCATTTTTAGCCAACGAAGTTCTTTGTAGGTATGGGATATATGGTCGAATTTTCTTAGGCCAAAAATAAGACGCGAACATGTATTCTGTACTTTTTGAATACGATTTATATGAACTAGATCTAGACATGGCCCATATGTAAAACCACAATAATTAAAGCTAGAAAGGACTAATAACTCACACAACATTTTACGTAAGTTAAAACTGAGAAAATATCGGTTATTATAGGATATTTTTAATGATAGATATGGTTTCTGGAATAAGTTTTTTACGGATTCTTTAAAACGCAATTTCGAGTCAAGTATAATTCCCAGTTTTTTTGCGGATTGCACCATAGGAAGAAATTTACAGCCACCTTACTGCCAAAAAGCATAAGTCTTGATTTTAAAGGATTTAGGTTAAGATTATGTTCCAAAGACTGCTGTTTATTAATATTTAAATCTTCATTTATCAAATTTTATGAATTAATGTAATCATTGTGATTGAAATGTAAATTAATTTGAGTATCATCAGCGTATGCCCGAATTTTGCAATATTTTAATGATTTTAAAATATCGGAAGTGTAAATTATCAAAAATCGGGGTCCCAGAATAGATCCTTGAGGCACACCCGATAAAATTTTCATTTCATTTAAAAAAGAGTTATTGTGAGAAATTTTTTGAAAATCTATTTAAAAAATACGATTTTAAAAGTTGAAGTGAATGTTCCTGAATACCATAGTATTTTAATTTTGCTATTAATAAATCAAAGTTAACGGTCAAAATACAAGAATTCTAACCACACTACACCACAACTTGTTACGTTCTGGACGCGCGTTTCGCTAACCAAGTTAGCATCATCAGCAGGTGATATAAAAGTTAACGGTATCAAAAGCTTTGGATAAATCAAGGAGAACCAATGCACTACTAAGTTGCTTATCAATAGGCGTACTAATACCATCAGTAACATCCACCAATGCTATAGATGTGCTAAAATTTCTCCTAAATCCGCATTGACTTTCCGATTGGTTAAATAAAATTATTTCAAAAATTTTCGATAGAATAGGTTATATACTAATTATTCTAAGATCACAGAAATTTAACGGATCTTTTATTTTTGGCAATGGTTTTCCAATTGAGACTTTCCATTGGTCTGGAAAGTAACTTACTTCTATACAGCAATTAATTAAATGTGTTACATCTCTATCTATAAAAGGGCTACAATATTTTAACATTGATGCATTTAGACCATCCACCCCAAAAGCATCAGTACGTATTGACTGAATAATATCATAAACCTCTCCAACCTCGGCCATTCTAAAAGAAAAGGATACGTCGCCATTAAAACTATGTTCGTTATACAAATTTTCTTTTAACGAACAGTCAGAAATATTTTGCAAATATTGGCCAAAATAGTTGTTAATATCATTAGGATCGGAGAGAATACTAGGAATATCTATATTTTTGTTTGGACATAAATTAAAAGATTTTACGTTTTTCTCTTCTTACCACTGAAAGAGTTAAATTTCTTAAACGTTTATAATTTTAAGTTTGGTGTTAACCAAGGAGCTTTGGGTTTAGTAATTCGGGCATGTTTAAATGGAGCATTGCGTCGAAAATATTAAGAATAAGGGTATCAAACATTTGAATTTTTCTATCTAAATTAGGTTCATATAATATATCGTTCCATTGAAGCAGCTGAAGATCACGAGAAAACGTTTCCAAATTAAAATTTTTAAAATTTCTCTATGTTATTATTTTAGGTTTTACATGTTTTTTTATTATTTTTAAAGAACAACACACCAAACAATGATCCGATATATTTCCCACTGGTACACTACCAGATTCATGAAGTAAACTGCTATCTGTAAGAAATATCGGATATAACAAGGTAACACAGGTTCTGGACACTCTAGTTGGTTGATTTATTATTTGTTCAAAGTTATAATTATCAAATAAAGGAACCAAAGGATTATCTATATTAAGCAAATTAACATTAAAATCACCTAAGCAAATTATATCTTTTACCTCCGGATATATAATAGAAAAAATATTATCAAAATCATTAATAACATAGTTGAAATTTAAATTCGGCGGACATAAAATACACAAAACGTATAAAAGTTGTTTTTTATTTTAGTTTTTAAAAGTAAATATCCTAAAGAATTATTGACAGCAAATTGAAGATTTAAAACTTCAAATTCAAAGCTGTTTTTTATATACGCCGCAACACTTCCGCCTCTACCTACTCTATCCTTCCGAATCATGCGATAACCCGGAATGTCAAATGCAATTACGCCATCACCATCAGAGAGCCAAATAAGTGATTAGTGAGAAACAGCAAAAACATTGATAATTGTACTATACGACTTTTTGAAGAATGTATGGGAAAACGTGGAAATCTAACAGTGGATAGATTGTGTGTGGCTCCTAATACAAACTGGAATGGAAAGTTTTCGAGGGGATGGTATAAAAATTTTCCCGTCGGCAAAAATACGATTTTTTTTTTGGTTAAAAGGATCTGAATCAAAAATTTGAACTGATATCAAGAAGGCTAAAATCACAAATCATTTAGCAAGGGCTACAGCAGTGTCGAATTTGGAACAACAACTTATTAAAATTACGGCTCACAGTAATTCTCAGCCCATAAAATCATACCTTCAGTTGGATGTAGATCACCATCAAAATATAATTAGCACCACGAGAGGAGAGCATGTTTTGGGAAATAGTCAAAGCCATAGTCTAAACACACCTACAAACGTACAACCACGCCAAGAATCAACAACACATCCATATAATATTATTTATTACAATTGTGTTTTTAATATCACCAACAATTATAATAGTCAAAACAATACTACCTGTTAAATGAACTTACGTTCCACTTTTAAGTTTAATTTACTATACTTAATTATGCTGTTATTTTATTATCTATACTGTTTAATAAACTTTGTAGTACTCAGTTACATTTCGTTGAGTATTCGTAAACATCTGTCTGCTTAAAGAAATGTTATACTGATACAGTAAAAAAGCAGGTCTATGTGCACTACTTTAGTAAAATGTAAACGATTTTGATGACAAACTATTTTTTTAATTTTCCCCATTACTTAGTAAAATGAATTATTTGTTAGTACATAAATGCTAGTTAAAAATTAGCTAATTATTTTACTTAATTAATATCTTATATTTTTCTTAGATTAATTTATTGAGAGTTTATAGTTTTATCGTAGTATTTGCCAAAATAAATCTACCTTTGTTGGAAAGACTTAACAAGTTATTATCGCTTTTCATAATACTTTGTTTTACTTATGTCGAGTTATCTACAAGATACGTATAGTAATTTAGTAGGTGATCTTATAACGCGGTGAAACTCTACTACTTGCGTCTCAAACTTTTAGAACAGCTAACTTTGCAACTTGGATTTGCAATAAAATACTTTGAGTGGTAAAAGCATATTGCGTTACTCTTTGTTACAAACAGCTTTTAAGTACTCTGTCCTCAAAGCTAAGTGTAATATAACGGTGAAATTGTATTTAATTTTATTTTGTTTAAAAAGGAATTTAAAAAGCTTTTATTATATTAGATAAATAAAATGTATGGATCAAAAAAAGCGCCGTCATTGGAATAAATTTATTTAGCCTAATAATGTAGTTAATCTACTAGACATGTTTCGTGAAAAAGAGACCGAATTTTCAATCGTTTGTTTTTGTATAAATATACTGGTGGGATTACAATTAAAAGAAATCCTGAGTTTTTCCATTGCACAATGATCAAAAATCATATGTTTTCGACTTGGTGTTTTTGACATTTTTTTTTAACATAAACATTGGTATATATGCTTCTATTAGTCCAATCGACACCAAAAAAAAAATTGTGTTCGCTTTTAAATTTTTGTCGAAAATGCGCTGGATTTAGATGTTTACGCCCACTAGATAGCCTATAAGAAAATTGAATGACAAAGAAGTTTCAACATAGTTTTAATTGTGTTTAATTAATTGAGATAAAAACTTGTTAAAATATACTTTTAGTGGTCCCTAGTAAGGGTATCAAATTTTAGGTCTCTATATCTAATAGAACTGCCAGAATTTGCACTTCAGTTTGAAATTTGAACCAACCAAATTTAATGTTCTATTTCTTAAAATGTAGGTAGCTTATTCTCAAAATGAAACTATTTTTTTTAAATAAGAAATTTTATTTAATTTATTAATTAAGAAAATTAAAAATTTTAACAACCATTTGGTTTTTATTTTTTATTATTTGTTTTTATAATAACGTGTAATGAAAAAAGCGATTATGCACAAAAGAAAAGCCAAGGAGTGACACAATCTTAATTAAAAAAAAAAATTTAAATAAAAATAAATTTCATTTCAGTTTTAAATAATATGTTTTAATAAGAAGATAATTATTAGTTCTATCAAAAAATAAATAAAGTTTATTTAATTAAAAATACAACTATATTAGCCAAAATTTCTTATCAGTATTTTGACAGCTTTCTCAAAAATCTTTGATATCCAAATAAGATCTTTTGTGGAAATCAACAATATTTTACCCGAAAAGCAGTCTGGATTTCAATAAATGCATAGCTGTACCACCGCTCTTGCTGACAGAACAGATGACGTTCTACGTGGACATGATAACAAAATAAGCGCTTTGGTCCTTTTAGACTTCACCAAAGCCTTCGATATGCTCAACCATAAGGTATTTGTTTCATTTTCTCTTGGACATGGTGCTCGAAAATTTGTCTCATCGTATTTATGCCGAAGGTCACAACAAGTAGTTTTGAATGGTACATTTTCTGAAAGGTAACTACTAACGTCTGGTGTTCGACAGGGAACTATACTTGGTCCTTTGTTCTATATTTTATATACCTCACGATTTCACAAAAATATCAAACACTGTCACTATTATCTTTATGCTGATGACTCTCAAATTTACTTGTCTTTCGATTCAGTTCATAGTAATATGGCGAATCGCCACATAAATATTGATCTAAATGCCCTATTTAAAACCGCAACCGATCACATGCTAAAAATTAACCCTAGTAAATCCACCGTAATTCTATTTGGCAACCGAACACATTTCAATATGGCCGAACACTACCTTACACTAGATACAAAAAACTCCTTTGTAATTCTCTGGTGTTATCAGTTTTCAATCATTGTGGCTACATTTACGGACCTTGCCTTGTCTTGTCTTCGCTTTATTTACAGAAAATCTGGAAGAAACCATATTTCACATAAGTTAAAAGATGCCGGTTGGTTGAGTATGCATAATAGGCGAAAACTGGATATGGCTGTGTTATAATGTCATAAAACAATGAAATATAAAATACTCAATATCTTTAACAAGCTCAAATTTCGTAGTGTATTCGATGTATTTTCTGAATTCAGATCTATTAAACATATTATAAAGAAAAATTATTCAAGAAGCAATACATTTTCTTGACTATTACCTATTATTCTTATGTTTTAAAAAAACACCGATGTTCTTTAAAACCCCATTCGTTCCAAATTTCACAAATATAACATTTTATCATTTTCCTCCCCCCCTCTCTTCTCTTCCTCTTCTTTCTCAATTTTTCTCCTTTTGTGTCTTTTCTATATTCCTTTTCTTTTCTTTTTTTTATGTCTTTAAAACTACATATTAAATATATTTCATAATCTAATTCAGTATAGATATTCAGATAGTTTTTACGGGCTTTACCCTACGTCTAACCGTCTAGCATAAAAATTGGAATATAATAAATTATTTGTGTAATATTATACGGTTGAACAATGAATGGATTATTATTATTATTATTAATATTGAAATGAAAAGATTATTTTACGCTGATTTTTTATAAATTTTATTTTGCCGCCATTTTAAGTTCGTACCACAGCTGTACCAGTATATCTCTATGTCACACTTAACTCTTGCAAAAAATTGAAATTAGTTTAATAATGAGTATTTTCTGGCTGATTTTTAATATATTTTATTAAGCCGCTAATTTGGTTTGCTATCTTGGATTCATAACAGAATGTTATCGGTTCGTTCCTACGTAACATCTGATTTTTGTGCAAAATTTAAGGAATTTAGGGATAATTAGTTTTCTTAGTAATTTTTTTTTTGACATTGCTCCACCATATTGGATTTTTACCAACATATTAACAGGTCATCCCCATATAACCCTTAATTTTTGACTAAAATTTAAAGTCATTCTGGTAAGTAAAAGCTGTGCCGCGAACTGACAAACAGACACATCGACAGGCGGACCGATGGAATTGATAAAGAATAATGTTTGGAATCTAGGGGCGCTAAAATGTGAAGATATATTAAATCTGAGAGGGTGATTTATTCACAATTACAAGCATTTTATCTGGCCGTAATTTTGTTCGGCCATCTTGAATTAGTAACACAGTTTTACTAGTTGATCCCTATTCCACAATTAGTTATGTCACACAATTTGAAATCAATCCATTAAGTAATTTTTTCAGGCTGAATTTTTTATATCGCCATTCTGTTTCGCCATTTTGGATTCTTACTAAAATTTTACTATATGATTCCAACAAAATACTTGATGTTTGTACAAAATTTGAAATAAATTGGATAAGTACTTTTTTACCATTTTACTCGGCCGCCATTTCGTTTCGCTATATTAGATTTTTATTAAAATATTATCAGATCATCCCCATATGACCTTTAATTTTTGATCAAAATCTGAAGTCAATACGGTAAGTACTTTTTAAGCTATGTTGCGAACTGGCAGACAGACCGACAGACGGGTCGACCGAATTGATAAAACATATTTTTTGGCATCTGGGAATTTTTGTAACATTTCACTAGGTCGCCATTTTGTTTCGCCATATTGGATTTGTACCAAAATTACCAGGTTATCCACATACGACTTTTGACAAAAATTTGAAGTCAATCGGTTAAGGTGTATGCCGCAAAGAGACAGACAGACAGACAGACCGGACAGAGACGGAATTGAGAAAACATGTTTTTCGGTATCTAGGGACCCTGAAACGATTACAGTACTTCCCTTTTACAAGGGAAGTAAAAAAAAAGATGTTGAAATTCAGTACACTGAAACTAATATTAGTAGATTTAATTAACGACCCAAATAAAGTTAATGTTAATAGTTTTTTTAAACAAGAGCAAACATTTTATAATGGCAGAACTTGAATTCTTATAATATAGTCGGACATGAAAAGCATTATGCAAATGACTTCGTTTATACGTAAATTAAACGTTAAAGAATTAAAAATATATTTTAATACAAACCAACTGCACTAAAATCTCTAGAAAGCAGTATGACATTTTAATTTAGCGAACACGGTTTTCAGAAAGTACCTGAGCTTGATTAATTATTTATAGTTTTGCTGCAGTCACGAATACACTTATATGAATAAAGAAACACCACTGCTTTCAACTTTAGCGGAAACAGCATTCCACTCCAACTTGGAAAGTTAGAAAATTTAAATCTTAAAAAGTCAAAAGAAAGTTTCTTCGCCTATGGCCTATTGAATCAACTATAAACTTATTTTCCGCATTTTATACATAGCCTTTTGCCTTTCTAATAATCTGTCGTCCGGAAAATAAAGGTTGTTGGAAAGTTTGAGATCTGTTCGAAACAATACTGATTTTATTTAAGGATATTGAATAAATCCATTTAGAAATATATTTTCGATACATTTTATAGTTAGGAACTAGTCAATCTGAGAGTTTAATATTACGATAGCATAAAATAATAATAATAGTAATAATAATAATAATAATAATAATAATAATAGGTCTGACCGTCTGGGTACTGCTTCCATCAGTATTGAGGACGCTACGGTAATTTCGTAGTCCGTACTGTCAGCGGCGTCCAGCTGTCAGCTGTCCTAAATACCCAGTATCCCTGCCCTTCCCACACCCTAGCCACCCTAAACCTCTCCTAACCTTTGAAACCGCACGGAGCATCTAACCTCGGTTAAGATGCTAGGGGAATGACGCCTCCACGGACCCGAGTTACCTGGACCACCAGGGTGAAATGGTGGCACACCCATGAAAATGGAGAAAGCATCGAGCCTCGGAAAAGAGCCGCTGCCTGGGGATCGCCAGGGCACCTTTGGAGCCACTGCTGAAGGTGACATCATGTGGGACGGTGGCGGCAAAAAGCTGAACAGGCGGGCCTTTGCCGAAAAAACTGCTACAGCTGAACCTATTCCCGAGAATTTCATCAGAGCCGACATTGTTGGAGACGGAAGTTGTCTATTCCGATCAGTCAGCTTGCATATATACGGCCATCAAAATAATCATGCCAAACTTCGAGAAGACGCGTTGAAATACCTACGACAAAACTGGTCGGAACTTCAGATATTTTCGTTATTTCACGACGACGACATGAAGGACTTCGACAACTATTATAAGTTCATGAGCAAAACCACTACATACGGAACGAGCCTAAGAATATTTGCTCTCTCGGAAACTCAGAAACACATCTTCCATATTTTCTCAAAACCAAGAACAACAAGAACAAAACAGATGTGCACTAAAGAGAGATCAACAATAATAGGCAAACAAACACACAATAAAACGATCTACCTTCTACTAACAGGCGATCCAGTGTCGGGACACTTTGAGCTTCTAACACGACAAAACATCAATCCAAACAACAAAGCATCGGGCGAGCAGCCTAACGGTCGAGGACGCTACGGGAAAGGACAGCTCGACCGAAACGATTACGACCAGGCAAAAAAAAACAGATCAACCGAAAGTGTTTTGCCGGCTAAGCTGGCACCCACCAAGGCGGGGAAGGCGGGGCAACGCATGAGCCGCATTACAATTACAACAGCGGATATATCGCAACGACTACCTGCAACTACCAAGGCAGGTAAACCAAGGCAGAGGTTAAAATAGACAGATGAAATAAATCGAACGGTGGTGAATTTCTACTACACAGCTACCAAACTTGAGACAATTTCATCAGGATACGGACATAAACTGCATACACTTTTCATAGGTCATTATCCAGAATACAAGTCACTTATTACAGAACAGAGAGTAATAGATCAAAAAAGAACCCCACTCGCATTGCAAAACATCAAAGCTATGGTAGCTGCTGAACTAAACATTTATCAACCAAATATTGAGGACAGTGGGGCATATGCCGAACCGATCCCACATACAAACCAGCCCAACTTTGCAACCTCACTCAAAGCTCAGTAGGGGGCAAAGCTCTCAGCAACAACCCACGAAAGATGACAAGCACCATACAGCGCACTGAACAAGTGAATCATTCGCCCAAAGCACCATATACACAGCTACACCTCGGACCGTCTCTCACACAAGCAATCAAAGTAGAAATGAAGTCACATCTAAACAAATGGTCAAGCTCCAATCCTACAACAAGAGATCCTATTCGTGTAATCTTCAAACAAGACACACATAAAATCCTAAAGACCATCAATGAACGCATAATTCCCCAGTACATAACGAATGCGAGCACAATTGAGGACATTCATACGGTGATCTACGCAGCAGCTATAACCACGATAACACAGAACAATCAGAAACTCCCGCCAGGACACAGAAACACCCACAACATTAAACCAAAATTCAAATGGCAGATAAGAATCGAAAACAAAATTAACAAAATTAGAAAAGAATTGGGACATCTTACCCAATCCATGAGCGGCAACAAGTCAAAACGTATCACACAAAGTGTAGAGAAAATCAAATCACACGCTTACAGAAATCCTTGACACTCTGAAGCAAAAATTTTCCGTGTATGCTGCAAGACTCCAAAGATACAAAGAATCAAATGAAAGAAAGGACGCTAACAACCTGTTTCGAAGAAGCGAAAAACAGTTCTACCAAAAAATCATGAGCAATGAGGAGGGACGAGTAATATAACCACCGACCAAACAAGAGATCACAGAATACTGGAAAAGTATTTGGTCAGGACCAAAACTACACAATAATAACGCTTCATGGATTAAAGCGGAAGAAGACAGACACAAGTGCTTGGAGGAACAAGAGGACTTTGCAATGACGACACAAGAAGTTGCAGAAACAATCAAATACACGCATAACTGGAGATGTCCTGGAATAGATAACATTCATAACTTCTAGTACAAACAGTTTACCTCCACACATGAAGCTGTCACTCGCCAAATTAATGAAATTATTTTAAAACTTAGCAGACTCCCCAGTTTTCTCACCCAAGGAATAACATACCTTAAACCCAAAAATTCAGACAATAGGACCCGTCAAATTACCGACCTATTACGTGCCTTCCAACCCTATATAAGATCATCACAGCCACAATTACCAGGAGAATAGAACAACATCTAGCACACAAAAACATTCTAACGGAAGAGCAAAAAGGTTGAAGAAAAAACAGCCGAGGATGCAAGGAGCAGCTAATTATAGACAGCGTCATCATGGAACAAACCAGGAAAAATTATAGAAACCTTCATACTGGTTACATAGATTATAAAAAAGCCCCCCGTAGTTGGCTAACCAGAGTGCTAGAATTATACAAAGTCAATAAAAACATCTGGCAATTTCTTACGCAAATCATGAGTACGTGGAAAACTAAGATCAACCTGAGAAGACAAAAAGAACACATCGAAACAGAAGTGATCTACATCAGACGAGGTATATTCCAGGGAGATTCACTCAGCGCTTTGTGGTTCTGCTTCTGTCTCAATCCACTCTCAAACACAGTGAATAACACAAACTTCGGATTCGAAATTAAACACCAAAAAAATAACCTACACAAAATAAACCATCTCTTGTACGTTGATGACATAAAATTATATGCGAGCACAAAGGCACAGCTAAAGGAACTTCTTAAAATCACAGGAACGTTTACCATGGACATTAATTAACATGGAAATTGGTATAAGTAAATGCAAGCTACTTCATATCAACAAGGGACAGTGGAAAGACCACCCTACGAGGGAAACAATCAACAATGAAACTGTAGATAACATGCTCAAAGAAGAAACATACAGATACCTAGGCTTCCATCAAAGCACCAAAATTAACCACACTCATATCAAATCAGAGCTCAAGACGGAATTTAAAACCAGACTCACAAAGCTACTAAAAACAAAACTGAATTCCAGAAATTTAACGAAAGCTATTAACACCTTCGCAATACCTATTCTTACGTATTCGTTTGGTATCATTAAATGGTCACACACAGACATAGAAAACATTCACATTCTCATACGCTCTGAATTCACTAAACACAGGAAGTTACAACCCAACGCAGGCAAGGAAAGGCTCACCATCGAGAGAAAAGAAGGAGGGAGGGGAATTATAGATATACAATCGCTAAATAAAAAACAAATTTACGAACTCAGAAAATTCTTCCACAACAAACAAACTAACCTCCACAAGGGAAGGCGGATAAGAAGTATTCACCGCTCGACCTGTATGAAACGAGCCACGCAGGAGACGCACACAGCCACATCCAATCACGACTAGAAAAGATGAACAAACAAACACTTCACGGAAGACACAGATACCATATAAAGCAAGACCATATACATAAAAAGCTTTCATATACGTGGTTACAAGAAGGGCAGCTGTTCCCTGAAACGGAAGGCTTCCTGCTTGCCATTCAGGACAAAGTCATAGCAACCAAAAACTACCGAAAGCACATCATCAAGGACACAACCATTGAAGACGAGGTGTGTAGGAGATATCACCAGCAGAGAGAAACGATCGATCACATAACGAGTGTATGTAGAATAACGGCCGGAACTGAATACACCGCGAGACATAACTCAGCAGCGAAGGTCGTTCATCAAGCATTAGAAACAACATACAAACTAACGGAGAACACAGACCCTTACTACCATTATACACCAACATCTATACTTGAAAATGAAGACTACAAGCTCTACTGGGACATTGACATCCACACAGATAAAACAATTCCCGCAAATAGACCCGATATCACCTTTCAGTCCAAAAAAGAGAAATTCACTTATTTAATTGGCATGGCTATCTACAACGACGAGAACATCCAAGCGAAATACAGTGAGAAGATCTCCAAATACACCGACTTGGCAGTGGAAGTAAAAAGGCTGTGGAAACAAGAAAGAGTCATCATTATTCCTCTCGTCATATCAGTAACAGATCTCACCCCAACAACGTTTACACCGCATTTGGCTCAATTAGGACTTAATACAGACATTCACAGAACATCCAGAAATCGGTCATTTTGAAAACATGTAGCATAGTTAGATCATTTCTTAAAACACAATAGTTGTTTTTTTTTCCATTTCCTTTTTTTTTATTTTTATTTTTTGTACTGACTTGGTATAACCCGTCAGTATAAAATACAACCAATAATAATAAACTGTGAGACAACAAGTCATAATAATAATAATAAATATCTTTATTTTCTGAATTTTGTGAATAACGTCAAAGACAATTCTGAAACACTTAATTGCTCCAACTGTACTAATCTGAATAATTTAAATTGTGGCAATACCGTTGTTAATACCTGTCATGCGTCTAAGTGTACTAGTTATAAAAATGCTTGTACCAAACTCCGGGCCAATATCTTGGGTCAATAGCGATTAATTCACGTATATTTCACTATTATTCCCACTCCTCGTACTATTCTCACTTCGCCGTCTCACACGTCATCTCCTCCTTCCGTAGTCGACCAGCAGATACAGCCTCGCCGCATGTCTGTTACGCGTGGACAAAAGTGGAGACAAGGGTGAACCTTGAGGTACACCATTAGCAATTTTTATTGGAGCGGACACCATGCTGTCAATTCGGACTGACTGCTCTCTATTTGTTAAGAAATTCTTGAAAAACAAAACTGCGCTCTTAGAAAGAACAATGTGATGCAAAACAGCAAGTAGCAACCCATGATTCACTGTGTCAAAGGCTTTCGAAAAATCTAATAATGCTAAAACGGTTATTTGACCGTCCTCAATGGACTGAAAAATATCATCAGTTACATGTGCTAATGCTGTAGAACATCCATGGTGGGCGCGAAATCCCGACTGAGTTTCAGGCAGCTTTTGTTAATTGTCAAGGCGAAACAAGGATTTAAAGGAAACTGTACACGTTTAAACTGAAAAGGATAGTCTAACGGAATTAAAGAAATGCGTGGTATAAAAACTGTTTCTCACAGACCAGGGCCAGAAATAGTACTCTATTACATTATTTTGTAATGTTTTAACCTGTAGCTGAGTTCCATTACACAATTTTGGTGGTTTTAAATTTCTAAAAAGCATCACTGGTGCCCCCACTTTTAAAGTTAACTCATGAGGAGAAATTCCTAAAGGGTTTAGAGAGTGTAGGAACTCGATAGGAGAATTAACCGCATTTTCTTTGTCTATAACTATATCTATTGAGTAGTATGTTAATTGGGAAGCAGTAATTTTTTCCAATACATCTAGAATTATTTCATATGCTATGCTATTTTTTGGAGTTAATATAGCTCGTTCTTTAATCCAAGAAGCGGTTTTATTTTGACAACTTTCGAGTTCACTATAAAGATTTAAGTGGTAGTTTCACCCCCTTGAAAACTGAGTTTCGAAGAATCCCTTTTTATCGAACCTCTGCACTCTAAAACCAAGCTGTTTGCAAAAGCCAGGTGAACGGTTTCAGAAAGGTCGCAAACCTTAATCAATGACCCGATTTTTTCAAAAACACTGTATGAATTTATAAAAAATCTTAAAATATGTAATAAAATAAAACAAAAAGCTCGTGTTCAAGTGTATTTCCGAATAACTAATTGTTTTTTAAATAAAAAATATAATATTAAAGCGGTGGTTTCAGCCTCTTGGACACCCTGCCTGAGTTTCTAAAAAAAATAAAATATAAAGCATTTTATGTTCAAGCGTTTTGCGAATAACTAATGGTTTTTTAAATAAAATATATTATAATATTTAAGGGATGGTTTTACCCCTTTGGACACTTTGTATAATTTTTTTAAAAATCCTAAAATATGTAAAAAATAAGTTAAAAAACACATGTTCAAGCGTTTTTTTTCGAAAAACTAAACGGTGTTTAAATACAAAAATATTGAATTATTTAAGTGATTGTTTCACCCCTTTGAAGATCCTGTATGAATTTTTAAAGAATCCTTAGAAAATGTTAAAAAATAAATTAAAAAACACGTGTTCAAGCATTTTTCCGAAAAACTGACCGTTTTTTAAATAAAAAATATTGTTATATTTAAGGGTGTGGTTTTCAACCCCTTGGAGTTTTGAAAAATCGCTTCTTATCGAACCTCTGGACCCTAAAATCAACCTGCATGTCAAAATTCAGTCTTTTACCTCAAGCGGTTTGATCTGGAGAGTGATGAGTGAGTCAGTCATTTAAGTCTTTTATCAAAATACAAGAGTTCTAACCCTACTATACCACAACTTGTTGCGTTCGCGGCGCGTTTTGCTAACCAAGTTAGCATCATCAGCAGTTTATATCATCTGGTGATGATGCTAACTTGGTTAGCGAAACGCGCGTCGAGAACGTAACAAGTTTTGGTGTAGTGTGGTTAGAACTCTTGTATTTTGATCTATCTTACACCACAGATTCCAGTGTTAGGACCTAAGTCTATTAAATATTAGTATAAAAGTATAGATAAGAATACTAGAAAAAATAAACAATGCTTTTTTATTTATTTCGTAAAAGGGAAGTATCGTAATCGGGTAAAAATCACCCTCACAGATTTTTTCATATCTTCACTTTTCGGGGTTCCTAGAAAAAGAAAAAAACATTAAAAATAAAAACAAGACATACAGAAAAAAAATAAAAAAAGTAATAAAAATATTGTACATAAAAAGGAAAGTAATAAAACACTTACAAAATGAAACCAAAAATAAAATAGGCTAAAGGATAAATTAATAAAAAGAAAATTAACATAGACAAAATTTAATTTTATAATATAATATATAATTTAAATTATAAACATAAGTTTAAATAATTTAATTTTAAGCAGATATATATGTAAAATCAAAAAATTAATTTCGGAAAATTGAAAAATAGTCATACAAAGAGAGATGCTGGTCATTTGGTTTCAACCAGAGCCGTAAAATTTATTTACTCACACACACACACACATAAAAGGTTGATATTAACAAACAAAGCAGACTTTACGATATTAAACAATGTTGTGCGATATTTTTACACACATGTGTTAGGAAAACAACACAAGCGTATGGTATCATTTGTTTTCGCGTCTACTTTGTACGGTTGTTAAATGTGTTTTATTAGAGTGTTGTGTGAGATCTCTATTACATTATTTCGAATAAACTGATTACGGTTTCGAATTTCATTCACTTAATGGACAACGAAATGAATAGGTACAAATGCTTGTTCTAAAAGTTGTTATTGTCATGGATACAAGAATAATGCATTATTGTTTGGATGAAATAATCTAAAAGCTCATGACGGAATTTGATCAATAAAGTCATTGTATACAGGCTGGCGCATCGAAAAAGAGACAAAGGCATTTCCGGACAGCACATTTTTTTTTTGACAAACGCTCCGACCTGTCGATTTTGCCTTCAAGAGGGACACTAAATTATCGTAAAATCACGTTCATACTTGCACCCCCCTAGGCGGGGGTGGCACCACCCCTAAAATTTTAGCTGGAAAGAGGGGTCGAGTGACACCTCATCTCAAAGGTCTTTCGATTTCCTTCAAAATGATAACAAAATACATGTACTTTAGTTCGTAGTTTAAGAGATTTATTGATTTAAAACCTAAAATTGACTTTAATACATCAGATTAGGGGAGATCAATTAGAGCATGAAATTTGCCAGCAAGTGTCATAAAAATATACTGAAGAGTTTTATTTTCTTAGTTTATGCATTTTTATCTCTTAAGGCTATTTAAGAATGCCAAATATAAAGCCTAAACATAAATAAAACTGAGACAACTTCAACACATTTTTGTTAATACGTATTGACTGTAAATTATTTATAAACAAACTAGTTTGTTTATCATTTTACTGTTGAAATTAGCGATTTGGGCGTTGTTGTGGCAAAGTTGCTATTGTGTTAAATTCTTTCTCGAAAAAAGATAAAAGAAGGAATACTTCTTACTGATTTTAAATAAGAATTTAGTACATAGTTTGCGATTGATACGACCGAACCTTGTTGCTAAATGCTAAAATACCTTTTAACGCTTTTTAAATTAACCATACTATAAATATTTTTCGGAAATAATCAGTGCGCTAATAGAACATCACAAATATTTAATGAGCGACATAAGAACAGCAACGTTCATCGAAAATATGTTCTGGAACTTGTGGTTAAATCTCGGGAAACTGGATCAGTGGCCACTAAAAAACGCAACATTCAAAATCCCGGAAGGAACGAAGAGACTGAAGCGATGGTTTTAGGGTAAGTTTATCTAGATCCTACGTTAAGTACCGCGGAAACTGTGTCTGATGTTATTCGACGTAGTATGCAAAGGATTCTTAAAGCCCATAGTTTCCATCCGTACAAAATACAGCTTGTGAAATAGCTTAATGAAGATGGTTTTGATCGGCGATTACAATATTGTGAAGATATGAGCGAACGACTTATAAACGATGAAAACCTTCAATTCAATACTTGTTTCTCTGTCATAACTGTCGATATTTTAAGAGGGAAGTAAAAATCAATGAAAAACACTCATTTATTACATATCTGTAAAAATATAAATGAATAAGTAACGCCACGGCCGATCACGAGTAATTTGTCGTTTTCTTGTATCTGACCCAGCCTAATTCGGAACATTGTATCGTTCGACCCCTAGCATGTTGAAGCTGATTCCATGGAAATTGCATTATTAATAATACTCTTAATTTTTATAACAGTAAGGTTATTTCTGCGAGCAATAGGACAAATAATGTTTTTTTATTACATAGTAACAAAATAAGTTTTTTTAACAGATTGATATTAACAAACAAAGCAAAACTTTACGATATTATACAATGTTCTGCGATATTTTTACACATTTGTGTTAGGAATGAATGAATGAAGTTTGAGTATAGGGCGCGTCGGTAACTGAGACCATTTAGCGCCACAGGTATTTTATGCTGAATGGCAATTAAGATATACAAAAGTAAACGCAATACTCATGCGATTTTGGAAACTACTATAATGGGTGGGAAATTTATACTCTAATTTATACAAGTCAGTTAGATAATATGGTATATGTCAATTTGTCTGATAAAATTTAAAATCTTCTTTGGCCGAAGAGAATCAAATTTCATATTTATATTAATGTCACCTGTTAAAGAAACAAAAACAATTTATTGTATAATATATATTTATATATATATATATATATATATATATATATATATATATATATATATTTAATAGAGGGTGTCCTGGAAAATGTGGGAAATCTCCCGGAAATGAAAAGAACACGTATAAATAATATTACAAATTCATATTTTTTTTTTCATATAATTTATTTAAAATTTTTTAAAAATAATAATTGAACCACCAGGTACAATTGAATAATTTTTAATATGATATATACGAGGTAAGACCCTTCAAATTGCTACCCAAGAAAATGTTATAGCTTACACACAGATACAGGGGCAGACTAACTCGGACACTCATGGCCCAATTTTTTTTACGCCCTGTATGATATAAACTTTGGAAAAGGTTTTTTGGATACTACCAATATTTTACTAAAAATTAAGTACACCTCATCCATGTCGCTAATCCTAACATGTACATCATGTATTTGGAGTATTTTGATAAAATAAACTGGTCAATATTCAAAGCGTCCACCCTAGGTTTTAACCCCATTTTTAAAGTGGTCTATCTTAAAAAGTGACTTGCGGATCTTGATGACTTTGAGCTTTTTGGAAAGGTCGGTTAACTAGCATTGGTTGGAGGTATTAATTTGATGTGTATCGTTAGATGATTGGGATATACGAGGTACACAATAAAGTTATGTAAAATTAGCTATAATGTTTTATGAACCCTTTTTAGCCAAAATAATGTATTTTGATTGATAATCCGATTTTTGCAGTCTAGGATGAAAATGCCAAAATATAATTTTCCCGATGTTTGAAATTTTCCTTTTTTTCAGAAATACACATTTTTTATTGAAAATAGATTTTTTTTAAACCTGAGCTTGTAATTTTTTTGCCGAATATTCGAACTAATTGTTTTTACTAGAACATTACACTAAAGTGTGCCAACGAAATATACAAGTTTAACTTACACAGCAGTCCCCAAAACTTGCGGACAGCAACTGAAAGCTAAAATACCGTTTTTTTCGCAATTTAGCTGGGACTAAACTTTATATGAAACATTTTGTACAAAATACTCATAGTTTAAAAAAAATTAAAACGCATTATTTTGGTTAAAAAGAGATCATCAAATATTTTAGCTAATTTTA
The DNA here is from genome assembly GCA_030620095.1 of Kuschelorhynchus macadamiae. Taxonomy (NCBI): domain Eukaryota; kingdom Metazoa; phylum Arthropoda; class Insecta; order Coleoptera; family Curculionidae; genus Kuschelorhynchus; species Kuschelorhynchus macadamiae. Next base: position 355,039 of record JAUTXW010005151.1, on the reverse strand, counting down.
CATTACTTTATTGTGTACCTCGCATATCCTAATTATCTAACGCTACACATTAAACTAATACCTCGAACAAAAGCCAATTACCCGACCTTCCCAAAAAGCTCAAATTCATCAAGATCCGCAAGTTACTTTTTTAAGATAGGCCCTTTGAATACCTAGGGTAGACGCTTCGAATGTTGACCAGTTTATTGCATCCCATATCAAATGGGAACACCTTACGATAAAAAACAGAACAGTACGTACGCCACAATTAGAGGGAAATATTTTAAATGCTGTATATGACACTCTTTCAACGAGCACTGGAAAATTATCAGCACAGTTTAATACCTCGAAAACAACAGTACATAAGGTTCTTCAAAAACAGCTGCTATATCCATATCATTTGCAAAAAGTGCATGAATTGATTTCTGAAAATTTTCCGCGTAGAATGGAGTTTGCAAACTGGTTATTGGAACAGCAACGAAAAAACTTTATTAGCACTGTTCTTTTCACGGATAAAGAAGGGTTTACCAAAAATGGTATCATAAATTCACATAACTTACATGTATGGGCTGATGAAAATCCTCATGCTACTATTGTTTCGCATTGTCAACATCAGTTCCAACCAATTAATATCTGGGCAGGAATCATAGGCGATTTTTTGATAGGACCATTCGTATTGCCTGCACGAATAAATGGACAACTTTATTTGGAGTTTTTCCAAACTGCTTTTCAGGATTTAATAGAGGATTTACCACTTAAAACTCGTCGAAACATGTATTTCATGCACGATGGGCACAGCCTCATTTCAGCGTTACTGTTCGGGAACACCCGAATAAGGCCCATCCAAACCGTTGGATAGGTAGAGGAGGACCTATTGCCTGGCCTCCTCGGTCTCCCGACCTAACGCCGCTGGATTTTTTCCTGTGGGGACACCTCAAAAACTTGGTGTATTCCACTCAGGTCGGAACTAGAGAGAATCTTCTACGGAGAATCTGGGTTATTGTGGCGGGTACAACAATCCTCAATTCGTCGTGCCCGCGAGTGTATCAGACTTCACAGACTCCATGTTGAACATACTTACGAAGTTTTTAACTAAACAGTTAGTTTTAATTTTGGATCAAAGTTTTTTATCGTAAGGTATTCCCATTTGATATGGGATCAAATATTTTATCAAAATACTCCTGATGTAAATAAAATAGCGTTTTTCTCGAAAACGGTTAGGATTAGCGACATGGGTGAGGTGTACTTAATTTTTAGCAAAATGTTAGTAGTATCATACAGGGCGTAAAAAAATGTAGCCATGAGTGTTAAAGCTATTCCGCCCCTGTAGCTGTGTGTAAACAACAACATTTTGTTGGGTAGTAATTTGAAGGGTCTTATCTGGTATACATCATATTCAAAAATTATTTAATTATACCTGGTGGTTCAATTATTATTTTTAAAAAACTTAATTATATTGGTGCCCTTTGGGACTCCATATCTCCGAAGAGGAAGCCTATAGGAAAAAAGTTTATATGAATTTGTACTATTATTTTTACGTGTTCTTTTCATTTCCATGGGATTTCTTACATTTTCCCGGACACTTTGTATATATATACATCCGAAAGCTTTCACAAAGTAAATAGAGTAATCAAATAAATGTCCCAGTAACAACAAATATCCAGTGAAATATATATATATATATATATATATATATATATATATATATATATATATATATATATTTTAAACGATTCTTCGGCTAACTTCTTATATATTTTTTGGGGGTTTTTGTTGGAAATAAAATTTCTATGCCTGACTATAGGAATGATCTTTTGACAATGAAAAATATATTTTGTTTAAACTGTTTATGTCTTTTCTATCATTAATGGCGTGGCAATTTCTTTGAACTAGAAAATGCCTGTTTTTGACTTGATGTTTACTTCAGTTTTTATAAATTTTGAATCGGTATATTTAAAAATATGTTGTGAGTACATATGTGTGAGTGAGTTTATATAGGTTAGTAAGACAGTAGTAATTTGTGTGGATTTTCAATGTATTTTCTAGATTCTGTGTAGTTTGACCAATATATACACCTGAACAATCATTGCAAGAGATTTGATAAATGACATTGCTTTTTTTGTTTTTCGGGGTCTTTGTTTTGAGTTCTGTATAATATCTGTCAAGTAGGTTAAAGCCTTTGTGACCCGCCTGTTATGTCTTGTTTTTCTAAAGTTTCTTTAGTTGTTCTGATAAACCTTGTATTTATAGTAAAGATAGATAGTTTTTCTTAGTTTTATTGTTAGTTGTTTTTTTGCCAGCCTTCATTGTATCTAAAACTCTTAGATTTAGATTTTGAAAAAGACCAAATTGTGGTCGAAACGTGAATCCAAAAATCAAATGTTAAAAATAAGTGTTTGAATTTTTAAACAAATTGTCTTATTTCAAAAAAGCCTCCCACCTGCACAAAAAAATTAAATATATAAAGAAATTAGCCAAAGAACCGTTTGAAGAATGGACAGGATGTCGTTGAAATTATGAAGTATTTCGAAAACACGTTGCTAGAAATTTCAAATCAAAAAAACAAAAGGATATTTTAACTGCCATGCCATGCAAAACAAACTAACTAAAATCTTGTTTCTTAAGTTCTAAAATTAAGCATATTAAGTTCTTCATTACAAACGTAGACTCAAAGAAAATTTGTTACCAAATTTTGTATTTTCTATCTTAAACTGTTAAAAATTACAGAAATAATCATAAATTTAATAAAATTTACAAAAGCAAATTGAAATAATCCAACAATCAATCTTTTTAAAAAAATTCTATTTGTAGTAATGTCTGATTTTAAAAACCCATGCATTAAAAAATTGAAAGTGTATTTCAAAAAGGTAAATTAAAAATATAAATAAAATTGAAACTCTTAAAACAAGGACTCAATCTTAAAATCAAAATACTGACACTACTTAGGTACAAAACTCGAAAGACGATATAATATCTAATCATATCCTGAAAGTTTTAAGTTTAAGCCTAAATAATGCTTCCGAAAAAAATAACGAGAAAGAAGTTCCAATAAACAAAATTTTTATAAAGTATCATAGCAGGTATAAACATCTTCCAAATTTTAAAAACAAAACAAAAAAATAATTCAAAATTTAAACAAATAAGCACTTAAAGCTCCTAAAAGCCGATAAAAAAACAGAACTGTTATAATGCATACAGTTGAATACAATGGAGGACTTACTCAGTGACAGAAAACATATAAGGAGGTAAAACAAGATCCTACAAACCAACTACAAAAAAAGATAAAATATACTGGGTGATTTACGACCCACTGTACATACTTATGTGATGTATAGGGTATCCGTAGGGTATATCGAAATGGATATTTAAATTGATTAATTCGGCTTTATTACTAAGATACAGGGTGATTTTTATATTTTGGTAAAAATTTGTTCACCCTGTATCTCCTAAACGGCTTAATCCATTTTTTTTAAATTTTGTACACAAACACTCTTGGTATATCATAACTTTTTGACGTTTGAAAAGTAGCAAAGTTCCAGGGCCGTATCCAGCCAATTCACACAGGGGAGGGGGGTTAGTTTTGAGACACCCTGTACATTGGAATTCGGTATTTTTGAATTTTTTTCTTAAACTACATTCATTTGTGAACAATAATATGCCACCATCTTGAATGGCACACTAAAGATTATGTACGAAATTTAAATCTTTAGATAATACATACCCCTTTTTTTAGCGGTATCTGTATTAAAGCTTTTAACTAAGTATAAAATTATTTCAATGATTGACTTAAAAAAAAATTAAACTATCTCTACTAATAAAACAACCTTGTCGAATTATTTTTTATTTTTAGTGGCCCAAAAATACCAAAATCTACCCTAACACAATAACGCCTGTCTAACGGTATCTCTACATTTTTGTGCACGCTTTTGTGAATTGCAATTGAGCGTTGAATCATTTACATTTGAGGTTTTTGTCTAAATGTTTGACTTTTAAAAAAATTAAACTATCTCTACTAATAAACCAGTCAATTTCGGTTTGAGTCTTTTTCGCCTCATCTCTTATCTAATGCTCGAGATCGTGATCATTTATCGGCTACCGTAAAAATTTATCTTTTTTATTTTTGTTATTGTATACAAATTACGTGTAAGAGCTTGTTTTTTTTTCATTTTTTTATTTACCTTTATTTTTTTCGTAACCTTAAAACCTACAAAAAAATACAAATTCAATAAATTTTTATACCTAAAAATAATAAAGTAAGCCTTGGAATTTAGACAGATATTTTAAAAATGACATTACGTACATACAATTCAATCATTCGTGTTTGACATTGTTAATTAAAGATTTTTTATTTTAATTCTCTCTTTGCAAAAAGTTTGTACGTTTCAATAATTGTAAAAATGCCGTTATTTACAAATGCTGAGTACGCAAACATCGTATTTGTGTACGGATTTTGTAATGGTAACGGAAGGGCTGCTACAGAAGAATACAGAAGACGATTTCCGGATCGGAGAATTCCAAATCACCAAACGTTTGCCGCAACCTTTAATACATTGCGTGAAAAGGGTAAATTTCCCTCAACCGATCTTCATGTTGAAAGAGTGGGTGCTAATAACGTGGTCCAAGAAGAGAATATTCTCAACCTTGTGAGTGAAGATCCAACCACAAGCACTAGGCGAATTTCCGCCCAATTGGCGATACCGCAGACAAGAGTATGGAGAATTATAAAAAATGAAAACATACCCTTTTCATGTACAAGAAGTACAAAGATTAGAAGAAGGCGACTACTTGCCTAGATTAGCATTTGCTAGGTGGGTAATAACTATTTTTAGAGCACTATTCACTGATGAAGCCCAATTTACAAGGGACGGAGTCTTTAATTCTAGAAACTCTCATGTATGGGCAGATGAAAACCCTCATTCGTTGCGATTGGCCAATTCTCAACGAAAGTTTACAGTGAATGTTTGGTGCGGCTTAATAAATAAGCATTTAATTGGACCACATATTTTCCCTCAACGACTAACGGCTATTGTGTATTTGGACTTTCTACAAAACATTTTACCGGGCTTATTAGAAAATGTAAATTTAAGAGGCATATGGTTCCAACACGATGGGGCACCTGCACATTTTGGAATTGATGTTCGAAATTATCTCAATCAACAATTTGCTGATCGGTGGATTGGACGCGGAGGACCACATCCTTGGCCAGCTAGGTCGCCAGACTTTAATCCAGCCGACTACTTTTTGTGGGGGCATCTAAAACAAAAAGTTTACAGTGTTCCAATCGAAACTAGGGATCAATTAATAAATAGGATACATTTTTATTGCGACGAGGTTAGACAAAACCCTCAAATGATTCACCGCTCAATTGCAAACCTACAAAAGCGTGCACAAAAATGTAGAGACACCGGTGGTATGCATTTTGAAAACATTTTGTAGCTTTTAAGACGTTATTGTGTTAGGGTAGATTTTACTTTTTTTGGGCTACTGAAAATAAAAATTAATTCGATAAGGCTGTGTTTTATTAGTAGAGATAGTTTAATTTTTTTTTAAAGTCAATCATTGAAATAATTTTATACTTAGTTAAAAGCTTTAATGCAGATACCGCTAAAAAAAGGGGTATGTACTATCTAAAGATTTAAATTTCGTACATAACCTTTAGTGTGTCATTCAAGATGGTGGCATATTTTTGTTCACAAATGAATGTAGTTTAAGAAAAAAATTCAAAAATACCGAATTCCAATGTACAGAGTGTCTCAAATCTAACCACCCTCCCCTGTGTGAATTGGCTGGATACGGCCCTGGAACTTTGCTACTTTTCAAACGTCAAAAAGTTATGATATACCAAGAGTGTTTGTGTACAAAATTTTAAACAAATCTATTAAGCAGTTTAGGAGATACAGGGTGAACAAATTTTTACAAAATACGAAAATCACCCTGTATCTTGGTAATAAAGCCGAATTAATTAATTTAAATATCCATTTCGATATACCCTAGGGATACCCTATACACCACATAAGTATGTACAGTGGGTCGTGAATCACCCAGTATTATAATTGTATATATTTTCTCACAAGAATTTCGGTTTACCGGTTTCGGGTGCTTTGTATTTGCTCCCCTTCTTCAGGACCACTACAAAAATTAATTAAAAATTAAATCTATCAAACCTAACCACACTCGTCAATCCTACTTCTAAAAAAAAACAAAAAAAAACAATACTTATAATTCTCTCGGTCAGAAGTTCCACATTAAAATATATAACAATACTTATTCATAAAAAATTCAGAAAAATTAGAAGCAATGTAAAACGTAAAATTAATACACCAAAAGACAAACAAACAAAAAACACAACATATAAAAATTTTTATTTGTTAATAACTTTTGGGAGAAATGATGTCCTCTATCGAATAAACAAGAAAATATAACTATTCATCCTTTAAAACGTTGATGGTATGCTATTTTTATACTACAGTTCTTTCTTACGGTGTTCCAAAAATATAAATGATTCTCGGCAGATGCTGCTACAATTCTAGTATAATTATAAATAACTATTAAAAATACCTCCCAAATACGAGAAAAACACAAACTTACATAAAACAATTGGGATATTCCGGACCAACATTTTTTAGAAGAACAAGGAGAAAAGGAAATTTTCGTTAAAGTTTTGTTGTGAATTAAGACTTAGTTGTTTTCTTTTTTTATGCCTTAGAATTTTGAGGATTTCTAGATTATTTAAAACATGGTTTGTTGGACAGATGCAGTGAAATTCTTGTCGATATCAAAAGAATGATTCGCTTCCAAGATGTGTTTTGCAAAAATAGATTCTTCGGAATTATTTCTTATATGTCTCAGGTGTTCCTTTTTTTTATTTTAAAATTTCTATAAGTTCTACCCACATATGTTGCCTGGCAGTCGCAAACAATTTTATAAATACCAGATTTTAGTAAAATATCGGTTTTATCTTTATTATTTATTACAACGTAACCTATGGTATTGTTAGTTTTGAAGGCTACTGTAATATTATGTTTTTTAAAAAGGTTTTGAATACGGTATGCTACTGGGCTATTGAATGTAATAGACACATATTTATCTAGTGCAGCCATGTCAAACTAAAAGTCACTGGTGGGCCAAAAGCATGAAGACCATCGACTAGGTGGGCCGCAAACCTTATCTTAAAGAAGACAAACTATTGAAAGTCTTAAGAAAAAGTACTATTATAGGACAAGCCTGTTTATTAAATTTCCAATAAAAAAGACATTACAAAAAACTACAAACATTAAATTCTTTTACCAGATATTTGACATCTTTTGTCTTTAATTAAGTAGTCTATTTGTGGCACGAAAACTGCGTCCACGTGGGCGTCCGCCAATCGCGATCCTGCGTGAGATTTGTTTTCTTTCATCAAAGAAAATAGTTGTTCACACTTATAGGTACTTCCAAACATTGACAGGATTTTACAGGCAAATTTTCTCATTTCTTGGTATTGACCAGGCAAGTACTTATAAAATTCAAATGTACCAACACTATCAAATTTTTGTTTTAAATGGGTCTGACACTGAATCTCAATTACTTCCATTTGCAAGTATCGATATCAATATCGATATCGATAGTGAAAAGACCAGTAAATAGAGAAAAATTGTTTTCTTGGGTCTTAAAATCCTGAAAACGCCAGAAGGCTTCTCATTTTCTCTGAATATATTTTGTATAATATTGGGACACTTGTGCTTTCCTGATATGCCTTACAAGTCAGAAAATGTGACAGATTATTCTCTGTTAACTGTTTTTCCTACAACATCATCTTACACTTGAAAGCTTTCACATGATCATGCATATCTGTAATAACTTGACGTAATCCTTGCAATTTCGTATTTAAATCCGACAAGTGTTTTGTGATATCTACCATAAATGAATGACCTTGTAAAAAAGGTACGTCGCATAATAAGCTGACATCTTCTCCTTTTGTTTCCATGAAAACACGTATTTCTGCTTTGAGTTTCCAAAACCAGTCGAGTACCATAGAACACGAAAGCTACCGCACCTCTGCGAAATATGGTAAACCAGTGTAATCACTTTCTAAATCACGTACAAATGCAGAAAACTGTCGCTGGTTAAGGCCTCGTGGCCTTATGAAGTTTATAATTTTTTTCACTGACTTTAAACTAAACATTTTCCAACTTGATCACTTTTGAGCATAAAACTTCTTGGTGGATTATACAATGAATATGATGAAAATCTGGTTTGTCACTGCCCGTTTGTCTGATCTTTGTCTGTAATATTTTAGCGAAGCGAAGTTTTTACTCCAGTCATTGAAGGAGCCCCGTCTGTTGCAATGGAACACAGTTTTGACAAATCTAAATTATACTTTTGCAGAAGTCCATAAACAGCATTGAAAATATCCTTGCCAGTTGTTGTATCATGCAATAGTACTAATTCCAGTAATTCTTCATACACATTGATATCTGTATCAACCGCACGAAGAAAAAGAGCGAGTTGCGCCACACCACACACATCCGTACTTTCATCACAGGCAATAGAAAATGCAATGAAACAGTCTGATTTTGTTTTTATCTGATCACTTATATTGGCAGCCAACTCAGTAACTCTTTCAGCGACAGTATTCCGGGACAAGGATATATTTTGAAATGCCTTCACGCTCCGGGGACTTACAATTTCCGCGGCCTTTACAAGGCACTCTTTTATAAATTTACCTTCAACAAATAGTTTTGAGTGTTTCGCGATCAACTCCGACAGTACGTAGCTCGCTTAAAGGATAGATTCATTTTGTTGCTTTGGACGTGTAAACATAAGCTGCTGATCTTTTAACCGTGATTTTAACTTATTTAACTTTTCGTTTCTGACCATGCCTGTATACTTGTCAAACATAGTTTTTCGAATCTCATAGTGACGTTTTATATTATATAATTTTGGGACACCGACTGTACTATTACAAATCAAACAAATAATTTTTTCTTTCACTTCACAGCAAAAAAACTCGTAATTCCCACTTTTCTTGAAAGATACGATGCTCATCTACAAGTTTCCTCTTACTTCCACTTGGTTTTGAAAGAGACATGTTAAAAACTGTATCCGAAATAAATTATAATAAGTGCTGTTAAGTGTTGTAACAATAAGTGCGCAACTCAACTCGAAACTCTATCGCAACTGACTCATAACTGACTAAACACTAAACGACTGAACTCAATCGAACATTGCCTATATACGGATTGTGATTTCTCGAGTTATTTCCAGAATGTTCACATAGCGTCATCTGTGTTTTTGAGCGATAGAATGTCATGGAACAAGCCAGATAACGTTTGGCTTTAGATTTTAGGTTGAGTATGTGTAGTTCATCCTCCTAAACATAGATGGCACTATGTACAATTGTACATTTTATTATACCAATCGTTGTTGCAGCGGCGCGCGCTTTCAAAAACGGTTTTCAACTTGTTCGCAGGCCGCATTATCTGGGTTTTTTCAAAACTGATTTGGGCCGCAGAAAAATGCTCACTGGACCGCGTGTTTGACATGGCTGATCTAGTTAATCTGTCGGTATTCTTTGTTCTATAAGAAAAATATTTGTAATAAGATTTGATTTTTTTTTCTTTGTATAATTTTATCTACAAATGACTCGTTGTAATGGTGAGCGGTGGCTATTTGTTTGATAACCTTTAACTCGTTTTTAAACGATTGTTCGTTAAGGGGAATTCTAAAGCTCTCTCAATGTAACTATGAAATGCTGCTAATTTATATGACGCAGTATGATTGGTTAAATCGTCTATAACAACCCCTGTATGAGCCTTTTTTCTATAAATGTTAAAAGTGTGTTTGTTGTTTATATTTGTTACTCAAATCCAAAAAATTTAAAATTTCGTTTCCATCTTGTATTTCTATGGTAAATTTAATTTTGCCGTGAATCAAATTAATTTTATGAATAAATTGATTTAGTTCATCAAGCCTCCCTCTCCATAAACAAATTATATCATCTATGTATCTTGCGTAATATACAATGTGTTTAGAATATGTTGTGTCATTTAAAATGTGAAGTGTTTCAAAATTATCCATAAATAGATCTGCCAGGAAGCATTAAATTTAATTACACATATTCCACATTCTCTTAACACCTCTAATTTGCGAGGTATGGTGCAATGGTAAAAAGGTTTGTTAATCCACATACAACAACATATTAAAATATCAAAGGAGGTTTCACAAGACCGCAATTGTACCATGTGCTTTATATTTTTTCGTAAAAAAAATTACTGAAGATTAAGCTTAGGCATTGAAGAAATAACATTGATGGTAATATTTTGGATCAAAATATATTTGATATTAATTTTATATTAAAAAATTCACACGCACTTAATGTGTACACACTTTATTCTGTTTAGAGGTGTAAAAAACTCGTACAACAAATATTCAGGAGGATTAAAATCTCCCTCCGACATGTTAGGAAAATAATTTAATACGTTCTGGCAAAGAACGAGCCAGTATCATACTCTCTTAAGACATTCTCTAATATGCTTAAACCATAACGTCTTAGATTTTAAACTTTTATACTTCAAAGAAAGTTTGCGTGCTTGTTAAATCAAATAAGAACACGTATTAAAACTTCATATAAATTTACTTGTTAACTGCAGTTTTGATTAGATGAGATACTGAAACAACGAGATAAACTCCTAAATTAAATACGAATACTTAAGTAAAACAGTAATCGTTAGAGCAGTATGGAGAAAGATAATCTAATATTTAAAACACTTAGCCAGATGTTTCATTATTAGAACAGTAACAGTTGAAAATTTCACACTTGTACTTTATAGCCAATCAGATGCCTTTATTTTTCAAGGTTACCATAGCAACGGGTAGGATTTCCGGTAGCGAATCGAATGAAATGGACTATCGAATAATTAGTAATCATTCATAATCAACTATCAAATGATTTTATCAGAATAAATCCATTCGTTTAATTGATTTAAATTTATAGATTACAGGACAACTCCATATACAGTCTTATTCAAGCTACATAGCTCTCTACTCACATATAATCAACAAATAACAGTTTTGTTACATATACCCTACTAGAATTTTGTTATTATTTTTACCTTATAAATAAATGGATTATGTAATTTTTATTTTCGATTCTACCAATTGATATTTTGTTCAAGGCGTTATTGAAAGTTTTTTTTGTATTTCGACCGCATTCTCTGCACATGAGGTATAGGTATCCTATATTGATTTTAAATATCTTTTATATTACCCATCGAATCCCACTTTTTACCTTGACAAAGTAGTTAGAGTTTCGACTCCAAAGTTACCCCATTTTTTATCCTTTTTTATTTTTTTAAGTTATATCCGATTGTCCGAGATTTTTCGACGAAAAATTCGAAAAAGTAATGCTTCACCTCGAAAAAATAACCATAGCTACCTGCATTTTGAATCATCGTGGTTTCGAAGAGTGCCCATATCAGACCCATCCAAATCGCGCCTTTACCAAAATAAGCACCCATTTATTATCTACTAACCACTCCATAAAAGCGTGTCCCCCGAAGTACCGTTACCGAACTGGAGCACTTTCAATGTTAAAAAACACAAATTTCAAAAATTCCCGGTCCAAAAAATGAAATGCTCGGACAGTAAAAGCATGTGGCTATTGTAACAAGTAAGTTGTAGGTGGCTGTGACACTGAATTGTCACAAGCAGTATTAAATATTAAGGCAAAGCAGAAAGGTGATCCTGGCTTAAAGTTTGAAGGCTGTTCCTTTAATATAAAAAAAAACTCTATGAAACCGACTCCGCCAACCGAGATATAGTCATATATTATAAAAAACATGACGCTGTTTTTTAATAATAAATATTTAAAGGTGCAATACCATTCAACTGAGAATAATTGTTTGGCGCATATTAGTGCTGAAATATTTACAATTTTCAACTTTAATTAACTTTGCTGCAAAAAAAATATGGAACAAAGTTAGTGATATATTCAAGTTAAATAAAATACTCTACATAACTGTTATAAAAAACTGCCCTAATCATGACATCAAAAGAATTGTAGTACCTAACACGAATTTAAATTTCAGGGCATAGAAGAGAATGCCGCGTTGCATCGCCTTTTTCTCCCTTTATTAAACTCATCATCTGGAAAATAAAGGTTGTTTGAAAACTCAGAGATCTATTACCAACAATATTGATTTTATTTGTACAGACAGTAGTGGATTGCCCCATTCAAATAAAAACCTTATTTGAGACTGAATTTTGGCATCGGCCTCATACCGGAACTTTGATTAATTCTTTTAAAGGGTAAAAAATCCTCAATTACAGAGAGGTTGTTAGCGGTCGTATGAAAGGAAAATACTGTACATATTTAAGTGTTTTGTTGTATATAAATTTTTGATGTGTATACTATACTAAAAAATATTATAAACATATCGTGTATAATAAAAAGATTTGCCAAAAATTACATTGTCAGTTTTTGGTTATCGAGTTAAAAATAATAGATGCATTTAAAAAAAATTAAAAGTACACACAAAACAAATAAATATGTATAACTCTATATTTTATATATAAATAAAAAACATATAAGTAAAATAAGTAATTTAAATTTCAATTAGATTTAGATGGTTGAAGACCTTAGTGTCATTTACTCCCATCTTTTAACCTTCGATACTAAGAATAATAATAATACCAACCACCACAATAATTAATTTAATTTGATTAAGTTTCAACCATCTAAATCAAATTTAAATTTAAATTATTTGTTTTAATTAAATTGGATAATTTCTTTTTTATTTATAATTTCTTAACGTTTTACTAGGCCGCCATCTTGTTCCGCAATATAGGATTTTTACGATAATATACCAGGTCGTTACCACACAACCCTTAATTTTTTACAAAAATTTGAAGTCAATCAAGTAAGCAGTTTTTGGCTTCGCCGCGAACTGACAGAGAGACATACAGACAGACCGGTCGAATTGACAAAACATATTTTTTAGCATCTAGAGATCCTTAAAAGTAAAGATATAAAAACCTTGAGTAAGAATGAAAGTAGAGATTACATTCATAAGTCACGTTAGGGGTATGCGTCAACATGGTTCCTCTATTTTTCACATTCTATCGACTAATGTTTACGATAAAACAAGAAGTGGGGATGGCCATGTTCAAGCCGTGGCCATTTGTTGACGAATTACAGTGGCGGAGCGAGTTTTCACTACCCGCATAAGGAAATATCATTAATCGTGAATTATCGTTCCGGGTTTTTACAGATTTTCATGTTTTTCCATTACTGTTGGTATAGCTAAAAAATCCACTTACTCGATTAACTTTAATTTGGTTTAATTTTCCACAAAAATTACCTCTAATAGAAAAAATATTGGTATGAATTCTATATGGCGAAACAAAATGACGACTTTTTAAAATATTTTATGAAGAAAAATGAAGAAATGGGCCATGCTTCATTATCGTTGATAAAAGGAAGGATTCTTACCTATTCCTTAATGAGGAAAATAGGTATTTTTACAAATATCAAAGAAATAATCGTTCCCTACTTCACTATTAAAATCAAACCATTAAATTAGGTATGTTTAAAAGGAAATTAGTTATTTATACACAGGGTGATTCATGAGGAAATGTCAGTACTTCAGGTACATATTCAGGACAAAAAATTAACATAAAAGTCTATATAAATAAGTGTCCGCAAGGCCTTAGTTCTCGAGATACAGGGTGTTAAAGTTTTTATTTAATTTTCCTATTTTTTAAATAAAATCTATGATGTAAATAATGGAGTGAAAATTGATATACGGGAGTTTTTTAGTATGACAAATTCGAATTTAATATTGGTATTGCTCTTGCTTGTAGGGGGCTACACCTACATGTCTTTCTACTCCTTCGAACAATCACAACTTTTTGGTACAGACTTGTAATACATTTTTGAGTAAAACAAATTATTCCCTTGCCATTTCTACGTCAAAAAGGTATACCTGTTAAAAGTGGATACGAGCAACCGTTTTCGAGATATTTGGATTTAAAACAATTTCGGCGCGTGTAATTTTTTATCGCAAAATTTTAAAAGTTTGTTATTTTGTCCAAATTTAAATGCATCTTGGCACAAAAGCTTTGAAATGAAATACTAACACATTTTTTTGAGGTGTGTATTCAGTGCCTCAGATATAAACTAAACAAAAGGTATTTAATTTTTATTAAAATTGTTATTATTAAGTTGTTTTTAATAAAATCTAGGTTACGTTTTATAATTTTCAAAAATTCCACCCTTTGCTTCTAAGCACAGGTCAGCTCTATGGTGTATAGCTCGGGTTGCTCTGTGGATACATTCGGGCGCATTTCTTAGTGTTTGTGCTGCGTTTGTTTTCCGATCCAATAATGCTTCTCTTGTATTTACTTTAGTGGAATATACCAGTGATTTGAACCACCCTCAAAGACAATAATCCAAAGGATTGAGGTCTGGCGATCTAGGTGGCCAATTAAACGGACCTCCCCGACCAACCCATCGGTTTGGAAAGTTTCGATTTAAAAAATCTCTTACAAGTAAACCGTAGTGTACAGGGGCTCCATCATGTTGCAAATACATGTTTTGTCTTACATTAAGGGGAACATCTTCTAATAGATTTCGCAAGTGATTTTCAAGAAAGTTTAAATATTTTTCTCCTGTAAGACTACCGTCGATTATAAATGGACCAATTAAATGACCATTTAACATTCCACACCACACATTAATGCTAAATTTATGTTGGAAATTATATTCTACTGTAGCGTGAGGATTTTCATAGGACCACCGGTGTTCATTGTGAAGATTATTTATATCATCACGCGTGAACTGTGCTTCATCAGTGAACAAAACATACCTATACAACCTTCGATCTTCATTAATCCGGTTACAGAATTGCATTCTCAACTCAAAATCACCCTCCTGCAAATGTTAAACCCGTTGTAAATGAAATGGGTATAAACAATTAATGTGAAGATTTCTCCAAGCAGACGATTGTGTAATTTGATAAGTATCTGCAATTCGCCTAATGCTTATGCTTGGATCATTTTCGACGGCATTGAGTATAGCCTCTTCTACTTCAACGTTGGGTCCCGATTCCCTTTCAGATACAATTTTCGCACTCGGAAACATTTCAGATTCTCCAGCAGTAGTGAAAACTTGTTGAAAAACTCTTCTATCTGGAACCCTTCTATCTGGAAAACGACGCTGGTACTCCGAGACTGCTTGAATTGCGACCCTATTGCAGAAGCCATAGACGAATATCATATCTGCATATTCACGATGCGAGAATATCACAGGCATAATGACGTATTTAGATCTAGAGTTTCTTAAATGATTATTGTCAGATAATAAAAGTTATGAACAGAAATTGATAGTGACAAAATTTGATCTTATTATTAACTGACATTACTATTGCTAAGTAACAGGAAAAACGATGAGAACACCAACCAACAGTTGTTCTGTCAGGCAAGGCACACTTCTATTTTTGTACAATACATGCATACTTTATGAATTTGATAAAAAAAAATCACATGCGCCGAAAGTGTTTTAAATCCACATCTCTCGTAAACTGTTGCTCGTATCCATTTTTAACGGGTATACCTTTTTGACGTAAAAATGGCAAGAAAATAATTTGTTTTGCTCAAAAATGTAATACAAGACTGTACCAAAAAGTTGTGATTGTTCGAAGAAGTAGAAAGACATGTAGGTGGCGTCTCCTACAAGTAAGAGCAATACTAATATTAGATTCGAATTTGTCATACCAAAAAACCCCCGGATATCAATTTTCACTCCATTATTTACATTATCATAGATTTTATTTAAAAAATAGGAAAATTAAATAAAACTTTTAACACCCTGTATCTCGAGAACTAAGGCCTTGCGGACACTTATTTATTTAGACTTTTATGTTTATTTTTTGGTCCTGAATATGTACCTAAAGTATTGACATTTCCTCATGAATCACCCTGTATTATTAAACTTTAGTTTTTAGTTATGTTTGTCTTATGTTACTATCATTTTGTAATTGTGACATTTAGAAAAATTATTTGTTCAATTGTTAAAAGTGTCATCTTAAACTTGTAACTGTCAAGTTAGACTTTGTCTAAATTTAAACCTCTTTAGTGAATACTATTGTTAGAGTTTTAAACTATAATCAATACTTTTATTGGCTTCCTACTCATCTGATCGTATGTTTGTATGTCTGGTTCAAATCTTGTAATAGATTTTTCACCACATCCATTACCGGTTATCTTCAAATTTGACAGTCATACACTTTCGGATATAAAAAACCCGAATTTTTTTAGTCAACGTTTAGACATCCAAAATGGCGACGCCAATACGGCCGACGAATTTTGTTACTTGTGTAGATTAAACTGAAAATTGGTGCCTAAGAAAATTTAAGAGTATCAGCACTTAAAAAATCAAAATAGCGGTTCCAAAATGACAATGTATACAGGTCCGACGAATGATTTTAACATTTGTGGGGATTATTTAAGAAAGCACAACAAAAATCAAAATGGTGGCGCCAATATAGCAAACGAATTTTGTCATTTGTACAGATTCGGCTGAAATATCAGTAACTAGAAGTATTTAAGAACGAAAGTTATGAAATTTTAGTCAATATTTAAGAATTAAATATTGACTTAAAATGGCGACCAACGTACCAGGCTGATTTCAAAATGCTTGCAGATTTTATTAAAATTCGGCATTTAGGTGTATTTAAGATTGCACATTATGAATTTTTGTCAACATTTTAAAAAATCAAGATTGTAATGCCAACATGGTGGCGGAATTTTAACATTTATACAGATTTGAGAATACATATCATACATTTTTAGTAAATATTTAAAAAATGAGAATGGGAATGCCTAGATTGCGAGCAAATTGTAACATTTATATAGATTTGATTAAAAATCGATATTAAGTGTTCCATTTATAAATTTTTCGTAAAACATATTCAAAATGGGGATGTCATCAATCACTTAATCAATCAATCCAATAAGTACTTTTTTCACATATTTTTTTAAATATTTAATTAGGCCAACGTTTTGTTCCCCCATTTTGAATTTGTCTCCACATTTTTACCAGTTCATCCCTATATAATATTTAATTTTTATGCAAAACTTGAACATAGCCGATCCAGTAGTTTTCTGTATTGACTTTTATAACATTTTACTAGGCTGCCATTTTGGATTTGTAGTAAAACTTATCACTTGATGGTCATGTCACACCTAATTTTTCTGCAAAATTTTTTGGTAATATTTTTTCAACATTTCAATAGACCGCCATTTTGTTCAGCCATATTGGATTTTTACCAAAATGATACCACGTCATCACCATATGACCTTTAATTTTTAACCAAAACTTGATGTAAATAGGACAAGCAGTTCTTGAGCTTTGTCGCGGACAGACATACAGACTAACCGATGGAACTGAGAAAAAAAGTTTTTTGCAATACTTTCCTCTTGCGAGAGAAGTAAAAAAAACCGAGCGCTATAAGATAAGAATAGAGCCAATTGTCATATTGTTTTTACATGTTAATAGCTAAAATTTAAAAAATAATTTTCAATATCTTAAATCGTAAATTCTAACCAGTTTAGAACATATTTACGAACAGATTTTAACTTTTAATACCCAAATAATCACCATTTAAAATCCTTTACCTGACAACACTTATAAAAAATTGGCCCAACTTAAGTGAAAATTAAAAGAAGGCGCGAAATCTTCCGAAACTTTATTATTTCCCCAGATTTTATCTAAAATCTAGTGATTTTCGAAATCGCAATACGTTTTTTTGAGCGTGAGACGCCCTTTGACTATTTTAATTAACTATTCTCTGATAGGAAAAACTATTGTAATCGCCAAAAAAATCACCTCAGAGACTTTCTTGTATCACTTTCCTTCTGAGGATTCTCACATGACCCCGACGAAATAAACGTTCTATTATACTGAACCGGATTGGCCAATACGACATGTGACCCAAAATTAGTGAATAAGGTATCTTCCATTAGACATGTCTCCTGGAAAAAAAATCTTGGTGTTTGCTTAGTGATTAAAAGAAAATTCCAAACACAAACGGCCATTTTTTTACAAAATCATATTGCCGCACCATAGTTAGGTCAACAAAGCTCCTAGTTTCGCAATGTCCAAGATAATATTTAATAAATAAGTAAATAAAACTTATTTATTAAATATTTAAAAAATCGATGTTCTTCTAATGTCACCGCACCTTTAGAACGCTGCTTCTTGAAGTAATGCAACATGTAATCATAAACCATATCAACAAATACACAATAATACGTTAAAACACATGCAGTAGTGACGCTAAAAAAATATTTTTTAGCAAATTAATTTCTTTAATGTTAAAATTTATTGTAGTTCCACTACCCGCCATTGGTTTTTAAACCAGCCAGTCACGTGACCCTGTAACAATCTTTACTGTAGACTATTATACTTTTTACTATACGGATCCCTAGTCAATGAAAGTGGGATGGTCTAATACGTGCAGATGTCGATCGAGTTTGCCATATCTAACTAAAACTCTTGTTACTGGTGTAATCTGATCTGAGGCTTTGGGTATTTTAGTTTGTGTTTTACTATTTTGCAATAAAAGTAATTTTTTATACTGCTTAGAAAGTAATACTGGAAATACATTACTATTCTTTGTATGAAAATTTTATTGCATCATTATTCACCGTATTATAAATTGGTATAAACATTGGAGTTCCTGGCTAGGCTTGGCATCGTCGTACAATACTGTGAGGTAACTTTAGCAGTAGCTAAGTATGTAAATAATGAACTCTATTTTTATTCTTACCCTAAGTAAAAAACCTGAAATTTTTTTAACGAATACAAACACTTCATTTGGCCGCCGTTTTGTTCCGCTATTTTGAAATCGTACGTGAAGTTTTACCAGTTGAAGTTGGATAAGTAGCTTTTTAATAATAATTTTTTAACATTTCACTAGGTCGCCATTCTGTTTCGCCTTATTGGATTTTTACCAAAATGTTTCTAAGTAATTTCTATACGACACTTAAGTTTTGACCATAATTTGAAGTCAATCATGTAAGTAGTTTTTTAGCTGTGCCGCGAACAGACAGACAGACAGACCGACGGAAATGAGAAAACATGTTTTTCGATATCTAGGTGCCGTGAAACGTATAGACCTGAAAAAATCTCGGACGATGATTACAATATATCACTTTTACGAGGAAAGTAATATAAATGAGGCAGAGATTTTCAATTGTCTCTTTATTCTTATTTAATTTTGTAGTATATGAAACATTATAGAAAGTACAACTTCTTCTATCTAAACCGACAAGGTGCCTGATATGCCTTTTATTATTTACAACCAGCAAAAATGAGCAGATAACTTAATAAAAGTAGTTCTAAGCCTCCCTTTGTATATTCTTCGTTCTTTTGTGGTTAACTTTTTACTGGCATCTTTAAATTATCATAGAATTAAGCTCTTGTAACCACGGTTTTGCCTTTTTTTGAGTTTCCTTTCCGAACTTTAAAAGGCTTATAAATCATTCTGTTGTCTCGTCGCAGCGATAGCAAACTTCTAACGAATATTTCATGCCCAACAGCGCTGCCTTAAAAACTTTTGTTCAATTACTGTTTTGCGTAATTTTATTTTCTTCCACCCTCGTTTCGCCCTCAATTGAAGTTTATCATCTTAAAATTGTAGTAAAGTGATGGAAAAGGGGATATCTGCCGTGCACTTTTTGAGTATTTTGCTTGAGCTTACAATGTTTACATTACATTACAATATCGGGAACTTCAAATTTAAATCGATGATTATACACACATAGATAATAATGTAATATTATTTTAAATTTAAAAATATAATACTGGCTGACCCGCTAGACCTTGGTCTGTCTTTTCCGTTAGAGGGCGCGATGAGTTTCCAGTGGAATTTTAAAAATATTGGTCGTATTCGCCACATCGTCCAGAAAAACATTTTGCTTTTATAGAAAAAATTCCCAATAAAACAATTCAAATGATAGTGTTGAAACGTCTATGTAATTTTTAAAAAAATCATATAAATTCGAACAGTACAACTCTCTCACGAACTTGCTGAAAAACCTGGATTAGCGCTTTAAATATATGGATAACAATGGGTTATGGGTGAAGAATGCGAAACCTGCAAGATGTTTGTAACATTTTTAATGACAAATATCCTAACAGAAATCCAATAGCTAAATCTGCTGTAAGTAAAATTAACAAAAACTTTCGTAAAAATGGAAAGGTAAGAGATGCTTTACGTTCTGGAAAACCGGAAAACATAATATTTCCACATCTTGCTACCAAAATACTAGGAAGAGAAAACAGCATCTCAACTTTAGAAGTAGGTTGTAAAACACAACAGAAACAATACAATACAAAAAAGAAATACCTATTACAATAAATTAATGAAACTAAGTAAAGTGTTTAAAATGTTGCCCATTTACTTTCTGGCAATAGGCTAAATACTGTAGGCAAATATTTAGTACTTTAAATAGAATGTCAGCTTCCTCGATTCATCTACATTCAATTTCTATTCGTTTCTTTAAATCTTCGAAGTCTTTGGGCTTAATTTTATACACCATATTTTTGAGGTGTCCCCACAAAAAGTAGTCGAAGGGCGTCAAGTCCGGAGACCAAGGTGGCCACTCTATTGTACCCCTACGTCCAAACCTATCTTCCAAAAAAAAAACCTGCTCTTTAGAAAAGGTATGGAGAGTTTAACGCAGATTTAAAAAAAGTAATATGATATAGGTTCTTCTAATAAAATAAACGGTAAGCTTGGCAGCAATGCGGAACCCGCTAGTGGATCCGGAATAATTTCAAATCTAAGTGTATATATACTTTCATTAAATTCCTTATTTTTGTTACACGCTGTAGGTATGTATGTATGGGAGCTAGGCTTTTTTAGGATATGTAATAATGAAGGGATATAAAAATAGTATTTAAGCAGGAACAGGGCTTATAATGTAAGTAAAACATAAGAGACAATTTGCGTGAACTTTTATTTGAAAAATAAGAATAACGCATTAATTTGTAGAAAACAGTATTGATAGGCTTATCTTTTTTGTCGTTAAACATAGCAACACCTACGATTATTATGAAAATAGACCAAAAAAATAGTATTATTCAATTTTTTAGTAAGTTTTTTTTTCGGATCTATGATTCTACAACTTTGTTCCCTTCTCTTTCATAGTTCCTCACACCCATAAAATTTCGCTGGCATATCGAAAACTCCTTTTCCTTCCTATCAAACTTAAAAAAAATATTTAGGATAAAGAAATAGACTTAATGTTCCTCTCTATGTTGAAATTGTCTCAAAACATATTTATACTTAAAGTAAACGTTTTTAAATTATTCAGATATGAAAAGCAATTTTTTTCATAACCATTTGTAAAGAACAATCATTTTTCCTTGTCTGTTTGCTTTCTTTGTTCTAATATTCGTAATGAGACTATGGCATGATAATGAAAAATTAATATTAATTAAAATGTGATTTAGCTTTTCTACAGTATTAGTAAAATGATCATTTATTGTCCATAAAACAATAGGAATTTTCAGTATGGTTACTTTTTTACATTAATAGGATATCGGAATAACTCTAAAATAATTCGTCTCTTCTCTTACTTTTTAAACGACGAAGAAAAAAATGTTCTGATTGAAGTATGTTTTTTTTTTTTGAAAAATGATATACCAATTTTAAGATTCCAAATGGTTTATCTTTTTCTTTATTGAATAACTCTTTCCGATATTCATTTTCATTTAATTCTTTAAAAACTCACTATAAGAAGATGAGCTTTTCAATGCAAACAGCCATATATCGTATGTAGGTAATCATCTTGCTCGTTCGGTAGACTATCACATTACATGTATCATGTAATTTATGTGCTGCAGCAGAACCGAGAATTTAAATTTACCCTGATAGTCTCTTAAAGTTTAAGCTTTTTTACTTGAATATCAAATGTTTAGTTATCAAGCAGTTACCATTAAGCAACAGAAAAATTTCGAAGGACTTCTGGACAGCTAAAGACCTATAAAACCGCCACAGGACTTTCATAAATTTATCTTCCAAAATCCTTTCTGCAGCAGAACAATCTCTCCTCTCTAAAGGCCAATACTTTGCCATTACACCAAATGACATACCCGTAGAAGACATAGGGTCATCCGTTGAAGCCATAATTAGAAGACTTCCTTCAGAAGAAGCTGACGTATTAAGGTATGAAACAGCAAAGATTATTAAAAATTCTAACCCGTCTAAGCCAAATCTATCAGTTGCGGAAAGAACGGCGATAAAAACATTAAATAACAATACAGATATTTTGGTTCTTCCAGCAGATTAGGGAAATGCCACTGTCGTCATGGACAAAACAGATTACGTGAAGAAAATACAACTACTTTTGGACGACAACCCCTACTCTAGTCTACTAGAGAAATTTAAGTAGACCCGACCAACAAAATAGAGAGACGGATAACCAACCTACTAGCAGAGGAGAAGAAGATGTTAAGGTTATTCAACTCAAGGAGCCCACGGTTCTACGGACTATCTAAAGTATATAAGATTAATATCCCACTTCGACAAATCGTCAGAGCAATAGAATCTCCTACTTACAAAATTGGTAAATATCTTTCAAATATTCTTATTAATTTTACAGGAAAACACATTCATATATTATAAACTAAACCAAAATCAATCCAATTAGATCTTAAAGTTATCTTAGTCAGTTTCGATGTAGAATCGCTATATACGAATGTGCCTATAAATAATTTAATATCTATAATATCAGACTTGATTTACCATAATAATATTGACAACTCACTTTTAGATCACATCAACATATTTTGTTTTTCAAGGAACATTTTATGAACAAACCTCAGGAGCAGCCATGGGATCTCCGCTGTCATCAGTGGTAGCCAATATCTTCATAGAAGCTTTTGAGGAGGCGTCTCCATTAAAGCCAAAATCATGGTTCAGATATGTAGACGACACTTTTATAATATGGCCGCATAGTGCACAAAATTTTCCCGAGTTTCTTGATGATCTGAATCAAAAACAAGCTAATATAAAATTTACAATGGAAATTGCGTCAGAAAGCACGATTCCCTTTCTAGAATTTTTTGTACAGGGGGAAGGGGACGGTTGCTTAGGACACTTTGTATATAGAAACCAACGCTTACGAACAGCAATCTAAATGCAAAATCCCCACATCATCCAGCACAAAAACAATTTCATTGGTTCACAGAGCCCTCTCGATTTGTGACTAAAATTCTTTGCAATTGGAAACAAAGAAACTGACTTGAGGGAGAACTGCAGTCGAGTTGAAAGTAAGATGAAAAGGTACCTACGCATTAAAAAAAGCTTCCTGCACGTCCGATCTCAAAAAAATGTGTTATGTATAGGTAATTTAAATTACATTTCGGTTAAAAATGGGTTCAAAAGGGTCCACGCGCTGCAGAAATACAAAGACTTGAGTACGATTTACCATTTCAAATTTTGCAGTTACGTAGAAAAAGGATCAATGTAGGGCGGTAAAGAGCCATTTCGTGGAAAGAAAAAGATATGCGAAGGCATGTGCGTCAAAAAGTGGTCAAAAAATGGTCGAAAATGGACAAATCTACTTTTATTTTGTAACTCTAGATTTAATTTTTTCATAAAAATTCGCATTTAGCGCCCAACTATACATATTTCCCTATTAAAATCACATTGAAGCTAATACATATCTCTTATAGTTTTAACATAATATTGCAGCGGCGGAAGGCTTGCAAATAATCCAAATTATTGCCTGCAGTTCCCCCTTAAGTCTTAAGGGAGAATGGATATTGCACTAAGGCTATTAGAAGGTCAATTAGAAAATTTAATAATCCTACTCCACAAAATGATACTAATAAGAATACCGATAGGAAGTGTAGTTCTTCCATTTACGCATAGAACCACAGACAAGATTGTAAGGTTACTTTGCCGGTCCAACATAGGTACAATCTTCAACACACACAAGAAAATTGGACGCCACAGGATATTATTCCTTGCCAAACGGAAGGAGTATATTCAATTCCTTGTTCCAGTGGTGATGTCTATATGTCTTCAGTCTACATCAGCCATGTCAAACATGCGGCCCAGTGAGCATTTTTCTGCGGCCCAAATCAGTTTTGAAAACAGCCAGATAACGCGGCCCGCGAACAAGTTGAAAACCGTTTTTGAAAGCGCGCGCCGCTGCAACAACGATTGGTATAATAAAAGGTACAATTGTACATAGTGCCATCTATGTTTAGGAGGATGAACTACATATACTCAACCTAAAACCTAAAGCCAAACGTTATCTGGCTTATTCCATGAAATTTTATCGCGAAAAAACACAGATGACGCTATCTGAACATTCTGGAAAGAACTCGAGAAATCACAATCCGTATATAAGCCGTGTTTGATTGAGTTCAGTCGTTCAGTGTTTAGTCAGTTATGAGTCAGTTGCGACAGAGTTTCGAGTTGAGTAGCGCACTTATTGTTACAACACTCAACAGTACTTATTATAATTAATTTCGGATACAGTTTTTAACATGTCTCTTTCAAAACCGAGTGGAAGTAAGAGGAAACGTGTAGATGAGCATCGTATCTTTCAAGAAAGGTGGGAATTACAGTTTTTTTGCTGTGAAGTGAAAGAAAAAATTATTTGTTTGATTTGTAATAGTACAGTCGGTGTCACAAAATTATATAATATAAAACGTGACTATGATATTTATAAAACTATGTTAGACAAATATACAGGCATGATCAGAAACGAAAAGTTAAATAAGTTAAAACCACGGTTGAAAGATCAGCAGCTTATGTTTACACGTCCAAAGCAAGTAAATGAATCTGTCCTTCAAGCGAGCTACGTACTGTCGGAGTTGATCGCGAAACACTCAAAACCGTTTGTTGAAGGTGAATTTATAAAAGAGTGCCTTGTAAAGGCCGCGGAAATTGTAAGTCCCGGGAGCGTGAAAGAATTTCAAAATATATCCTTGTCTCGGAATACTGTCGCTGAAAGAGTTACTGAGTTGGCTGCCAATACAAGTGATCAAATAAAAACAACATCAGACTCTTTCGTCACATTTTCTATTGCCTGTGACGAAAATACGGATGTGTGTTGTGTGGCGCAACTCCCTGTTTTTCTTCGTGCGGTTGATACAGATATCAATGTGTATGAAGAATTACTAGAAGACTGGAATTAGTACCATTGCACGATACAACAACTGGGAAGGATATTTTCAATGCTGTTTATAGACTTCTGCAAAAGTACAATTTAGATTTGTTAAAACTGTGTTCCGTTGCAACAGACGGAGCTCCTTCAATGACTGGAGTAAAAAATGGCTTCGTTAAAATATTACAGGCAAAGATCAGAGAAACGGGCAGTGACAAACCAGATTTTCATCATATTCATTGTATAATCCACCAAGAAGTTTTATGCTCAAAAGTGATCAAGTTGAAAAGTGTTTTAAAGTGAGTTAAAAAAATTATAAACTTCATAAGGTCACGAGGCCTTAATCAGCGACAGTTTTCTGCATTTTTACGTGATTTAGAACACTGGCTTACCATATTATGCAAAAGTGCGATGGCTTTCGTGTTCTATGGTACTCGACCGGTTTTGGAAACTCAAAGAAGACATACGTGTTTTCATGGAAACAAAAGGAGAAGATGTCAGCTTATTATGCGATATGCCTTTTTTACAAGATCTTTCATTTATGGTAGATATCACAAAACACTTGTCGGACTTAAATACGAAATTGCAAGGACCACGTCAAGTTATTACAGACATTCATGATCATGTGAAAGCTTTCAAGTGTAAGATGATGTTGTGCGAAAAACAGTTAGCAGAGGATAATCTGTCACATTTTCTGACTTGTAAGGCATATCAGGAAACACAAGTGTTCCAATATCATACAAAATATATTCATAGAAAATGAGAAGCCTTCTGGCAGAATTAGAGAAGCGTTTTCGGGATTTTAAGTCTCAAGAAAACAATTTTTCTCTATTTACTGGTCTTTTCACTATCGATATTGATAAAGTTCCCCCTCACTTGCAAATGAAGGTAATTGAGATTCAGTGTCAGACCCATTTATAACAAACATTTGATAGTATTGGCACGTTCCAATTTCCAGTACTTGCCTGTTCAATACCAAGAAATGAGAAAATTTGCCTATAAAATCCTTTCAATGTTTGGAAGTACCTATAAGTGTGAACAACTGTTTTCTTGAATGAAAGGAAAAAAATCTCCCGCAAGATCGCGATTGACGGACGCACATTTATTTCCGCCGATAAATTCGCGCCACAAATAGACAACTTAATTAAAGACAAAACATATCAAATATCTGGCAAAAGAATTGAATGTATGTAGTTTTTTGTAATGTCCTTTTTATTGGAAATTTAATAAACAGATTTGTCCTATAATAGTTCTTTTTCTCAAGATTTTCAGTATTGTTTTCTTTAAGATAAGGTTTTGTGGCCCACCTAGTCGATGGTCTTCATGCTTTTGGCCCACCAGTGACTTTGAGTTTGACATGGCTGGTCCACATCATACGTTGATACCGATCGTAACACGAAGTCAAAGGTCAACTATAAATAGGGCCTGGGTCTTTCTGAGCTCGTTTAGTGTTCCGATCTCGTGAAGTAAAAGTCCCTAAAGAAGCCTCTTGCAATCGAAGACGAAACGTCGGAAAAACCATGATTTCTTAATTGTTTGATTTCGATTTCGACAATTTGACGAAAAAGAAATTTCGGGCGTCATTTTAGCGGATATGAAAATCTGGTAGAACTTACCCGATTGACTTCAAATTTTGATAAAAAATTAAGGGTTAAATGGGATGTTATGGAAATGTTAAAAAAAATGTTACTATAAAACAAAGTATACAATTTACCTCAAATTTTTGCACAAAATCAAGTTTTATATTGTAATATGTAAATGTAATATTTTGGTATGAATCCAAGACAGCAAAACAAAATGGTGGCTTAATAAATTATTTGAAAAGCTGCTTATTACGTTAATTTCAAATTGTGGACCAGCATTAAATGTGATATAGAAATAAACTGGTAAAATTATGGCAGTCATAGAAAATCATTGAAAAAACTAAAAAATTAAGAGTGGCATTAGTAGAAACTTATAAAATATTGGTGCAGATCCATATAGTGGAACAAAATGGCGCCCAATAAAAATATTTGAAAAGCCAGTATACTAAATGACTATGTGTGGAACTAAATTGAGTTACACTTTACTATTCCTAATAAAAGGAAAGATTCATAACATTTGAAGTTCCGGGTAAAAGAAATTTACTGATTTCTTTACATTGTTCACATTTTAGATATTCAGATAGTGCAGCAATCCTCATAGAACAGAATAAGTTCAAAGTGAAATGAAAGTTAAGTCTTTTTAAATAAGTATATATATATATATATATATATATATATATATATATATACCTTTTTAATTAACCTAATTGTTTATATTACTGGAATTAGGCAACTGCCCTTAATAAGGGCGTTTTTTAGTAGACATGCTGCTTTAATATTTACAAATATTTTTGGCTCAAAGTAAACGGATCTATAAATGGTTTTGTATTTTTGATGAATGCAAACAAATCGAGTTTTTTTTATTCTTATCAATGATTTTGGCATCAGCTTTTATACCTATTTATATAACTCTCTGTATGTACGTAAGTTTCTACCGCATTATATAATTTACTGTACTGCATAAAATCAGACAAACACGAAAAAGATATACTGCAGTCTTAACAGCCTATTTTTTTTCAATATTAGTTCAAAACTATGCTATATAAAATAGTACTTCTAGTCCACCAAATTTACTTTTTAAAACTTTTTGTGCGAGGCCTTTTAAATTGCAGAATGTAGAATTAGGCAAAAACACTATCGATTTTGATACATTTCTCCTACGAGACTATTCTGACCCTTTCATAAATTCATCCTACAGGAAGGTGAGAAACAGAAATAACATTTTCCTTAATTGAATTTCACGGTAAGCATGTCCGGTTTTAGAAATTCAATTTATTTACGGTTAATCTACTGTATATTAAGCCATCGTGTTTTGTGTGTGGTTTAAGAGCTCTTAATTAACATAAACTAATTTATTAACCATCGGCCCTAAAATCACATTTACAGTAGAAATAAAAATACACTAGTTGTAAAGTTGACAACTTAAAAAAAACATGTGCAATCCTATGATGGCACTGCTAAGTCTTAATTCAACAAATACGAAAAAAAATTGCGACTATTGTTATAATGACTGTATAGAAAGCATCAGTCATTTTTATTTTATTCCAAAATGTTTATATAATTTTTATGTTTTTATGCAAAAGTTCAAACCAAGAAAAGAATCAATATATTATAAGGATCACGGTTTTATTTGCAAATTACGCATGAAAATACATTTTTAGCGAGTCTTTTATAGATAATTTTTTTGCAAATGCTGACTTTCGTTTATAATCGCTTTCTTTCATAAGAAAACAACAATAACCACCATCATTGGATCTCATTTCCCTTAGTAACGTTGCTTCATTGCCAGTATATCTTGGTGAAACCTTTCTCCTTGCTCGTCACTAACCTCAACCTAATTTTCGGGAAAATTCAATAAACAAAAACGCTTGTTTAAAATATCCACTTAATTTATTCCTACAAAAATAAAAATAAAAAACATGACAATTGTGCAATGACAATGCAACACAAATACTGTAAACTTGGGTGACTTTGGTCCACTTTTCAACTTTGAACGCTTGTAATTAACATCGGGGTCAACATATTTTCTAGCTCTTGGTTTTATTTTACAGGTCTATAATAACACTTTTAATGCTTAGAGTAACAGTTAGTTCCAGGCTTACGAAATATATTTTTAAAAAAAAAATATTGGTGGCCAAAGTCAGAAGGCTAAGTCACTTTGGCCAGACTATATATTACCATGAAACTACAAAGACAAACAGTTATATGAATGACTTTGGCCACCAAAAAAATATTTCTTTTTAGTTTTGTATATTTTGCATAAAAAAACAACTAAAACATATTAAAAAAACTTATTTTATTGAACAAATCAAAACATAGCGCAAATTTATTCGCAAAAAATAAACTACAGTCCTGTGTGATACAAAGAGAATAAAATAATTATGAATTAAACATGGTGTTACAGATGAACAAAATATTAAACATATTTTTCAATTTCTGGGATTTTGAAAAAGCCTCTTTTAGATGGGGTCGGTGTGTTAATCACCTGCAAAATGTCATCTTTTCCATACCAGAGAAAATCATCCTTTGTTGGCCATTTCCACTGAGAGATTCCACTTGAGATGAGAGATTTTATTTTATATTCGTTTGTCTCTACATTTATTTCCAAAACTTGACCAGGATATATTCTTTTTTCATAAAAAAAAACAGAACGAATTTACCAATTTTAATTGCTTGGTCTTCACCATGACTATCTTTCGTTTCGAAATCACTTTCATCGAAACGATTTGGATCGTCATTTTCTTCAGAGTGGATAGAAATGTCCAATGAAGATTCAAAGTCGCTGGAAATCCTCTCGTTTCTCTTCTTTTGGAAGTTTTTTTCTTGAATTCCGCTAGGGCCAGCTTCTGGGTCTCTGTGAATGTCTATGGTTGAAATACCCATCCCTGCCTTCACGTTAACTTTTTTTTCCTTGATGTTTTGTCTCCATAATTTGAAAACCTTCTCTCTTCTAAAAGATTAATCACGGAAGCACTGACGTTAAGTTGTATAGTGGGATCGAGATTATTGTTGGTTGGTATTCGATCTAAAACTTTGGCCCTGTTTAAAGGAAAAATTCCTGCTTTTTCGAATCCACTTTTTAGATTGTTTTGTCCAGATTCTAATAAATGTTCTGTTAGTGACTTCAGAAGTCTAGGAAAATGGGATTTAGGTACGGTATTATTTGCTCCAGTCAGTTTATAATTGGTGATAAGTTGTCGCCATTTTATTTTTAATGGCCGAAAGTACGCAATATCTAGTGGCTGCGTAAGATGTGTCGTGTTCGGTGGTAAGCAAATAAACTTTATGTCATGCTGAGAACAAAGATCCAAAACATGCACGCTTAAATGCGATGCAAGATTATCCCCAATCATAATTTTGGTTCCTTCTAAGCGTCTCAAAGCAGGTAAAAGTAAAAATTCGAACCAGTCCTCGAATATAGCACCCTCAAACCATCCACTTTTGTACGGTTGTGACGAGTCCCAGCAGGTCCACCTTCCATCCAAGTATCATACAAATTTGTAGCCTTATACACTACGTAAGGGGGTTAAACTTCACCACATGCATTTCCACAAAACATTACACTGGTAGATTGTTTAGACCAATTTAATATTCTTTCTGGGTATTTGCAACCCCGTTTGGTGATGACTTTTTTGTTACCGGGGTCATCTGACAAATTTGTCTCATCATAATTCCATATATTTTGTGGTGGAATTCCGTGCAATTCTTTTTCTAAGTTATCAAAATACGAATTTATTATTTCAGGAGAAATAGCAGCTCTAACGGTTTTTATATTTGCAGCAAACCTTTGTGACAGAGTTGGGTGCCTTTTTAAAAAAAGCCTCACCCATTCAGGTCCTGGAAGATTATCTTGAAATTGTCTCGTAACTACACCCTTTCGATCCAAATAACCTTTGACGATTCTTTTCAAATCTAGTGCATCAACAGGGAAACCATATGTAGATGTTAATATAATGTGTGCCTCAATTTTATTTTCTTCCTCCATGGATAAAACCGTCTGCCCACCAGCAGTTTTTTTATGTAAACCTTTGATCTTGTTCTGCAGTGTAGCACGTGGTATTTTGTACCTTTCGGAAGCTCTTCTTTGAGATATTGCTCCTTCGTTAATCAGTCGAACAGCCTCCTCTAAATTCGCCTTGCTATAATTTACATAATTTCTGCTCCCTGCAACTCTTTTATATCGGCCCATTTTCGTAAACTATCCCCCAAATTAGTAAATGAAATAGGTAACGTTCACATAAGATAACAAACACTCAAAACTCACATAACAGAAGAAACTAAAAAACTTTCAGCATAAACAGCGCGAAAACAATTAAACAATGCGTCGAAACACGACAGATATGACAGAACGTTAAAAAATAAATCGATTTTACAGATATCTGCAGTGGCCAAAGTCAGGCACCAATCTGTCAAAAAGGCATTGGGCGACTTTAGCCATCCTCTACCGTAGGTACTGATAACTAAATTATTGCAGCTATTAGGTTACAAGATTCCTTAATGTTCGTTAATGTCATGTTTTCAGCCCGACCTCATAGGTGGCACCAGGTAACTCGATATGAATAAAGTTTTTTAAGGATAGTAAAATTAGATACTAAAAATCGATAAAAATGCGCTCTCACACATCTTTATTAAAAGTTCTTGGCCGGAAAATATATATGTATAATAGCAGAAATATATAATTTCTGCAGGTGTAAAACGGCCTAAAAGAAGAATTGTTTTCGATTATGTCACAGGGTACCCTCCTGCGATCATGATTTCTGGGCCTCTACCCTCATCAGGCAGGCTTGTACCCAGGGAGATCTGAAATAACAGATTGCTCGATATGACAAAATCGAAACGAAACGTCTATCATACTGAAACAGTACTACAAGTTAAGTCCCGGGAACCGTTAATGACAGAACTCAAGAAAAAATATATTTATAGGTAAATCGATCAAGAAAAATCAAAATGAAATCATTTTAAAATTCGAAATTTCACCGTTTTTGCAACACAAAAGAGATATAGAAGTGCGGTACACGAAAAAAAAACAGACAAATATAGATAAAGGTTCATTAAGCATAGTTACATTTTTTAATTATCTGAAGTGCGTAAAGTCAAAAAGGAGTGCCATATTATTTAAAGAACGACGGGACACCACTGGTTTAAAGAGATTTCTTGGCCGACCTTCCTAAACCGATTGACTCCGCCCGGTTTTCTTTCGTGTCCCGCACTTTACAAGGCTCTTACAACTGGCTTCTTCTAAGCACTTCGCTTGTCTATCTAATACTGATCACTACTCGTGCCAAATCAATACTGAAGCCCCGGTGACCGACCAGCTGATTTTATAGCCCTTTAGCACCTCTTGTATTTAATAGAAACAGGTAGGATAGGTATCGAGAATACTAGAAGCGAAGACAAAATTCCTGTATATAGAGGGACCCTTCAACTACTATGGTGAAATATTGAAATAAATAGGGTTTAATTGGTATCTTCGTTATTTTAAGCCCTAGAAGGCTGCAATTTTGTACCTGGAGGGTCATTCCCAGACATCCCCTATGCGGTGTTGCCAGATTGTGCACAATTTCTCTAACTAAAGGAAAACATAAATTTCGCAACGTCGAGCTCCGATATGTTGCATTAGTACAGTTCACTTTAACAACTTAAGTATGTGAATCATCCAGGTGCGTTTTGACGCATACCGCAATTATAACTAACTTATGTAAGATGTAAGATTATATATATGTGTTAGCTGGCCATAAGTGAAAATCTCAAAATACTTAGTTAACGTCTCCACATAATTTAGAAGTAAAACCTAATAGACTGGTTACGTCATGGCATGTTTGTTTGCTCATTATTCATTTGTTTTAAAGTGAACTGTCATTAGTTTTGCAATTTGTGCAAACACCTCGCGAGTGTGACATTGTCCATTTATTTTTTTAGAAATATTTATAAACAACAACAAAAGTTATGGTACGAGCAGGATCAACAATGGTTACGATACTGGTGGGTTTGAATAGGTACAAATTCTAACGAATTGCTTATCAGTGGTACGATAGCGCAATTGGTTAGAGCGATGAACTAGTGATACAGAGGAGGTGCGGGTTCGATCTCCGCGCGTACCATAACTTTTGCTGTTGATTATAACAGTTCCTATCGTATTTTTGACGATTCCTTGTACAATTTAAAATAAATATTACTTGAAAATATTGTTTAAAATAACTAAAATCTTGCACCAACGCAATGGTATTTTGACATCTAAACTCGTTTTGAAATATCATACGTTTAGTTTATAGAACGGAAAAGTTGTGGTGTAGTATGGTTAGAACTCTTGTATTTTGATCATACGTTTAAATTATTAGTTTTTTTTTTTTGACAGTACCCTGTTTTATTTACAAAATATTTATTATTAGAAATCGTTTAGAATAATTATTCTGACTTGCGCAAACTGCAATATAGAACCTATAGACATATTTTTTAAATAATTCGAATAAATTGTTCAGAACCTTTTAAGAGACCCTAGATTTTCGAAAAACTACAAATTTTAATTTAAATAAACGTCTAGAAACTTTTTATTCTACCGTGTCAAGCCAAATTGGGCACATTCCAACAAAAATATTTACAGTACAGAATTTATTTACTTTTTTAATTCCAACAAATATTAGTTTTTAAAATAATGTGATTATAATAACTCAAAAATCTTACGATTTTGGAAGTTTTTACCATCATTTTCAGATTTAGCGACCAAAAATTAATAAAAAGTTGCTTTTTACTCCACAGTCCCAAACTAGCTTTAAACTAGGGCAATATACTAATGTTTTTAACGTAAAATTGATATGCGAATCAGAGACCTTTGGTTTTTAAAATAGTAGCAACATTTTAATTGTTCGAGGCAGTAGTTTATTTCCCAATGGCGCATAATAACACGAAGAAAACATTCTTAAAAGCCCTATACTAAGCACATAAACTAAAAGAATGACAGTTCAATTTAAGTAATTGAATTTGCTAGCCAATCTGTTTTATTCGGTTTGCGGCTGTGGTTAGAGCTGACCAATGAGAAATTGATCTGTCCATGAGACGGCGGCTAATTTATCTGATTGTCAAGGTATATAATGCTCTGTGGTTTCCCGTCACCAAATATAAAGTCATTGGAAATTATTTCCTTTACTATTATTGCTTCTTAAATAGTCTGTACCACCGGAACATTTATAGCTTACCCCTCAGTTTTATATATCTTTTAAAATATCGCAGATAAAACAAAATGAATTTTCAAATATTTTACAAAGCTGTCATTTTGTTCCGCCATCTTGGGTTCGTACTATTTTTTTTTTCAGACGCTTCTTACATAATACTTCACTTTTTTGCAAAATTTGAGATAAATTGGATATATGGATTTTTATTAATAATTTTTTTGACATTTCACTAGGTCGCTACTTTGTTTTGCCACATTGGATTTTTACCAAAATGTTACTAGGTCATCCTCAAATGACTTTTTTTTTTAAGTCAATCAGGTAAGTAGTTTTTAAGTTATGTCGTAAACTAAGAGACAGAGAGACAAACTGACAGACGGACAGGCGACGGAATTGATAAAACATATTTCTTTGCATTTAGGGACGCTAGTAACGTGAAGATATGTAATACCTGAAATGGTAATTTTTTCACAATTACAAATATATTATTTAGCTGACATTTTGTTCCGCCATCTTAAATTAGTACCACGGTTTTAGTAGTTAATCTGTATACCACAATTATTTATAGTACACAATTTTGTTTGAATCTTGAATTCGTACCAAAATTTTTCCACTTGATTACTTGATACTTCTATTACAGTATTCCTATAATCTGAAAAAGTTTGACCACATTTCTTCCTTACTTGAGCGATCAAGATGGCTAAACTTATATTATACCTATTTGAGAGGCTGATTAGGGACAATCATCTTCATAGCATACACACACGTCACCGTCACAACTTCACTGTACAAGGTGGCCATTTTATGGTGATACAGTACCTTATCTAGAAAACGGTAATAGTTACGACAAAAAGTTAAATACAAAAGTTGTTTGCATTCAATTAAATTTTTATTTTATTTCACTTTTGTTTATACAGGGTGTTTTGTTTTGACGTGACACATGTCAACTTTCTTAATTTAAATGGGACAAGCTATATATTATTACGTGTTTCGATTCTACTGTTAATTTACGAAAGTTTTTATAATAACACCTATATTTGAATTCTTTATCGTTTTTGAGTAAATTGAATTTTTAGAATTTTTTTTTAAAAAAACATTAAAAAAAAAAAATGTTTTACCTATAAAACTTTAATGGAACTGACTGGTTCAATTCAACGAGTTTCCATGCTGGTCGTACCAATTCATATACAGGGTGTTAAAAATGGAGAGCAAAACAAACAGAACTTTAATTGTAAAAATCTCCTGTTTTTCAAATGGAACACCCTATATATTTTTATCTCATCTGATTCAGCGTTCAATTACCTATCATTACTCATATATATATGTCCTATACCTAAAATGAACAGTTTCGATTTTATTAGCTGTTTTCTGATTTATCCCGGAATTTTGCCAGTAAATGAGATCAGAAACTAAAAAAATCAAGATAGGCTTAGGAAATAACCTAATGCAATTGTTGACTTAAGATGACATTTGCTCTGTTTGTCGTTTTTGTCAAATTTTTGCTGCGAAATTTGTTAAAAAATTGCGTTATATAGTTTAGATGAACGTTTGAAATTATACAACTGTTTCATAAAAAATAATAAAAGTCCAGGGTTAGCTCTTAGAGAATATTCGAGGGAATATCCTAATAATGCGTGATTTGGAAAATGGTGTCCTTAAAAACTCTAAGAAAAATCGTCCCAATTTTGTCCTCACTGAGGAAAAACAACTGGAGATTTTACTTTATTTCGAGGAAGATGATGAAAGATCACAAAGAGATGCTGACAGAGACATTGCAGGTGTCAGTAGAGGAAGTATTCAAAAAACACTGCAGGTGAATGGTTATCATCCTTATAAATTTCTTCCAACCCAATTAGACTTTAATGAAAGATTGACTTTTGGTTGTTATATTATGGACCGGCAGTTCGAAAATGTGTTTTTTTCAAAAGTACTTTGGACTGATGAGGCCTCATTTAATACGGCGGGTATTTTTAATCGGAAAAACACTCATTACTGGTCTCAAACTAATAAACATCTAATAAAAGCAATTAAAAAACAAGGCCGTCAAACCTTAAATGTGTGGTGCGGAATTATTTGCGACCGTATTATCGGACCAATATTTTTTGACAGGTCGTTAAATGGCGAAAGATACTTGGAGCTGCTTAGGAATGAAATCATGCCCATTATCAACGACTTGCCAGCAAATATTCGAGAAAATATCATTTTTCAGCAGGATAGCTCCCCTTACCACACGGTTGCACCGGTAGTAAATTTTCTTAATCAACATTTTCCATTGTGGATAGGAAGACATGGTTTAATATCCTGGCCACCACGAAGCCCTAATTTAAGCCCTTTAGACTTCTTTTTGTGGGGTGCACTAAAAAATAAAGTTTATAAAAATAGATCTAATAATAGAAATGAGTTAAAAATAAAAATTAGGGAAGAGATCAATAATTTTAATGCATCTAATTCGGTAAGGAACGCTATTCGAAAAATGGAGGCTATTTACACTTCATGTATCGCAATGGACGGTGGCCATATTGAAAATTTTTTATAATCTGTTTTAATCATGTTTAATACTCAGTTAGTTATTAGTTATACCGTGTGGCACAAGATGTTGTTTTGATCTCTCCCTTATTTTCGTAAACATTAAATAATAAGAACATAAATTACATAATATTTCACTTTTATTTGTATTTTCTAACATTATTTATAGTCGCTATCTGTGTTAATGAAATGAGAATAAGGCTTAGTTTACGACATTTTTGTTTTAGCCCACTTCATCTGTTTACTTGGCTAATGAAATCGAAACTGTTCATTTTAGGTATAGGGCATATATATGAGTAATGATAGGTAATTGAACGCTGAATCAGATGAAATAAAAATATACAGGGTGTTCCATTTGAAAACAGGAAATTTTTACATTTAAAGTTCTGTTTGTTTTGCTCTCCATTTTTAACACCCTGTATATTAATTGGTAAGACCAGCATGGAAACTCGTTGAATTGAACCCTTAGTAATGTATGTTTAGGATATTATAAGTATTAGTCAGTTCCATTAAAGTTTTATAGGTAAATTTTTTTTTAAATGTTTTTTTAAAAAAAATTCTAAAAACTCAATTTACTCAAAAACGATAAAGAATTCAAATATAGATGTTATTATAAAAAATTTCGTAAATTAACAGTAGAAGCGAAATATGTAATAATATATAGGGTATCCCATTTAAATTAAGTAAGTTGACATGTGTCACGTCAAAACGAAACACCCTGTATAAGCAAAAGTGAAATAAAATAAAAATTTAATTGAATCCAAACAAATTTTTTATTTAACTTTTTGTCGTAACTATTTCCTTTTTTAGATAAGGTACTGTATCACCATAAAATGGCCACCCTGTATCTAAGCACCGAGCCGCACAATTTCATCGATCATTTAGCTACAATAGTGTAAAAATTTATAATTTGTTGCCCGTCGATGCCAAATCTTGTACTACGGTTAGTCGATTTAAAAATATAGTCAAAAAATAATTAAGATTCTGTGCTTTCTAGATGAAGTTATTGCGTTTAAATAATATGTTTGTTATTACCTTGTATAAAATTTGAGAAATTCTTTCTTTTGTAATTTCAAACGGGCGGTTAGCTGAATAGCTCTTCTAGATCTCGCCGCCGATTACACATATATTTACATTTCTTTGTAAATTAATAATAAAGGCTTATATATTTATTTATAATACTTGATTTTTGTGCAAAAATTTAAGATAAATTGGATAAGTAGTTATATAGTAATCATTTTTTAACATTTCACTAAGCCTCCATTTTCTTTTGCCATATTGAATGTTTACCGAGATGCTACCAGGTAATCCCCATATGGCCCTTAATTTTTACCCAAAATTTAAAGTCAATCGCATAAGTAGTTTTTAAGGTATATCGTGAACTGACAGACAGACAGACAAACCGACAGACGGACCGACGGAATTGACAAAACATATTTTTTGGCATCTAGAGACTCTAAAATGTGAAGATATGTAAAACCTGAGACGGCGATGTTTGATGTTTTTTTCGATTACAAATATTTTATTTAGCAGGTATTTTGTTCCGCCATCCACAGTTTAATAGTCCATCTGTATACCATAATTATTTATGACACACAATTTGAAATCAGGCCCTTAAGTAGTTTTTAAGGCTGCATTTTTAAATAATTTACTAAGCCGCCATTGTGTTTCGTAATCCTGGATTTGTACCAAAATTGTATCAGTTGATTTCTACATAATACTTGGTTTTTGTGCAAAATTTGAGATAAATTGGATAATTACTTTTTTAGTAATCATTTTTTTAACATTTCACTTGGCCGTCATTTTTTTACCATACTGGATTTTGCACCAAAAAGGTTACCAGGTTATCCTCTTATGACCCTTAAGTTTTGACAAAAACTTGAAGTGAATCGGATAAGTAGTTTTTTAGCTATGCTGCGAACAGACAGACCGATAGACTGACAGAATTGAGAAAACACGAAAAAAATTGATAACAAGTGGGGTCTTTCAAGGTTTGGTCTTAGGACCTATTCTTTTTTGTTATACATTAATGATATCACCAACCTAAATATTAATTGAAAAATCTCTCTCTTTGCTGACGACACAAGCATAACAGGGAGTGATTTTGATACAACGTCTTTACGTTCTAATATTTCCAACGACCTTGTTATGATTAAGGCTAGGTCCTATTCCAATCTGCTTTGCTTCAATGCAGATAAAACGGTGGCTTATAGATTATAAGGGGACTTTACAACCACTTCAGCTACTTAACAGTAATATTAAATACGTTGAGTTGGTTAAATTTCTGGGTTTGAATATAAATAACTAAAAAACTTTCTACCGCCTGCTTTGCCGATTAGTTTCAAAGGAACTGGACGTGTCTTCTGCGAGGCTTACTTATTTCTCTCTATTCGAATCCCATCTCCACTATGGCTTTCCCTTTTGGGGCTGCTGTACCACCGAGCAATTTCTTAGTATTTTAAGGCTTCAAAAGAGAGCAATTCGCTATTTGTTTGGTGTAAATAATAGAGCGCACAACCAAAAAAAAAAGCGGTATATGCCAACTATATCATGAACTAATCCAATGTTGTCAGGGCCTCCTGGAGATTGGTTAATGAATATAGGGGTGGCAGTAGTGTGAGTAATGAGCATAATGGGTTGTCTGCTGATGATTATAATGTCTTTTTTACAAGCATAGCTGAGGAAACTTTGAAAACCATTGATCTCCCTAACCGAAGCTATGCAGATTATTTGAACAAGCCTAGAGTTGAACCTGGTGATCTTTTCCACTTTAGTGAGGTAAGCTACATTTAAGTGAGAGATGCAGTTAATGCTTTGAACAACAAAAACAGCAAGGATATATATATAACATTACTGTGCCAATGCTGAAATCCTTGAAAGACTTTCTCATAGTTCCGCTTACCAAGCTGATAAACATGTGTATAGTGGCGGGATTTTTCCCTTCCTCATTTAAAAAATCCAGGGTTGTCTTTAAAAAGGGAGACAGAGAAGGTGTGGGCAATTACCGTCCAATCTCGCTTGTACCGGTTTTATCAAGGGTTTTTGAGGGTTTGTTAAAGTCTCAGTTGTATCAGTACTTTGAGTCGGCTGCTCTGTCTGAGTGATTGTATGGGGGCAAGAATCGCGGATTTTAGAGATTGGTTTAGTTCCAACAGGCTGGCTATGAATAATAACAAGACGGATAGTATGCTTTTTGGTTTGAGAGAGATTCAGTGTGAGAATGTAGATGAAGTACGGTTTTTGAGTGTATATCTGGACCCCACACTGAGGTTCGATAAGCATATTGAGCACACTGCTGGTCGTCTCACCAGAAGCATCTTTTTGTTAAAAAATCTTAAAAAAGTGTTGCCTGGGCACTGCCTGCTTCAG
Organism: Kuschelorhynchus macadamiae; assembly: GCA_030620095.1. NCBI lineage: Eukaryota > Metazoa > Arthropoda > Insecta > Coleoptera > Curculionidae > Kuschelorhynchus > Kuschelorhynchus macadamiae. The sequence continues at coordinate 315,246 of JAUTXW010005151.1, read as the reverse complement.
ACTTTTCATGGGATTTTTCAATCAGTGGCCTGCTATGCTATCTTGGCCTGGGGTCACTCAACACATGCGCAAAGAATATTTGCTTTGCAAAGAAGAGCCATAAGAACTATTGCTGGTCTAGGTTATAGAGAGGATGTCAGACACGTTTTTAAACAACTAGCAATAATGACGATACTCTGTAGATATATTTATGAAAACCTTCTCTATTGCCACAGAAACATCACTCGGTTCAATCATAACCAAGATTTCCATCATTATCCGACCAGACAGGGTGATCTTCTAAAAATAGATTATCATAGGCTAGATAAGTCACGAATAGCTTCCAATTACTTTGGACCAAAGTGCTTTAACATTTTATCCGACTACATTCGCAAACTACCTAAAAATTTGTTTTAAATGCAGGGTAAAGGAGTTACTTATTCAAAACAGTTTTTACAGCATACAAGAATATCTAATTAGTAATAGCTAATAGCAGTTAATTTCTGGTAAATTTTTTTTTCTCTCTGCGATCTTTCTGCTGAGAACTGTACAGCATAACACCCACCTTTGTTAATAGTTAGTGTTAGTCGAGACCCATGTTTTTAATTAAATTTGTAATGTCATATTTCTAGTAGTTTGTTATACATAGACGTTTTTACCGCAATTAATTTTTCTTATATTATATTTGTTTAGCATGTATGACGTTTACATATTGATAGTTACATTTTAATGTTTTTATTAGTGTTTAATTTTTTACTTTTTATTTTTTGATTCTGACCTTGGCAAGATTTTGTAAATTGTGGCCGTAATATACGAATTACTGAATTACTGAATACTATTTCAAAAAACATAAAATATCAACACTTTCTACATTATTTATTTTAGAAACCGTCTGTTTGATGAGAAAACATACGGCACAAAGGCCACAATACGTATATCCTACCAGAAAGTCTAGGCATGACATATACTTTCCCATTCCTTCCACAGAATTAATAAAAAAAAATCAATTATTTACAACGCCATAAAACTTTACAATCCTCTTCCAGAACATTTAAAAACAATGCCTATGTTTGCACTCTTTCGAAAAAAAATCAAAGCGTATCTCATTGAAAGACCTTATCAATGCGTTAATGATTTTTATAATGAATAAGTCTCATTAAAATGTTTTTTATTTGCTTATTTACTTAAATCGTTTTGGGTGTCATGTCCAGTATTTTATAAGGAATGAACTGTCTGATAGTCCTTTAGCATTAATTATTTTTGTCACATATTAGATTAAAGTTTTACATTTTCTTTTTTTTCTAATACACTTTAATATAGTAATTAGTTCAGCACACTTTTTGTTTAACTTCACTTATTTTCCTTGTATATCGATAACCAAATAGAGTTAAAGGGCGCGTAATTTTAATTTCAATGTCATCGAAATTATTCACATTGTATTGTATTGTTTAGTTCCTTTTGTTAAGGTCACCTGGATTCATTAACCGCTTTACGGCAATGATACGAATATAACGAATGTTATATTTAAAATTTACGTATTTACATTGACCTATCGAAAAATATGATTTTTTTTCGATTAATATTTCGTTTCTTCATTGTTTTGTTTTTTTGTTTTAAGGTAAATTTCGCTTTGTCCATAAAATTGTAACAATTTTTTTGCGGCAACAAAGCATACTTTTGTTTGTGTGTTTGTTTATTTTTCGGTATCTACAGACCCTGAAACGTAAAAATTACAATACTTCCCTTCTTCGATGGAAGTAAAAAGTATCTACTATCATTACAGTAAGAAAGTATTGCTTATTGCCCGTTATACACGGTCCTACCCAGATTTGTAGTACAATTCCAAGAAGCAGGACGTAGCCCTTGATCCTTTTCATATTCGGTCACAATATAACATTGATTGACATATTTTTCCTATTCTTAGAATACATTTTAAATCAGTTTTATATTTAAGATGATTAAACAGGCCAACACACATTTTGGTGCCTGCGATTTTTTAACTGTTCCTGGATAATTTTTGGCTGCAGAATGTAAAAAAGTTCTCATATTTTGTTCATCAGATCTAGTTTAAAAAAAAAATGTGTATATATTTTACGTTATAACTGTTATAATATATAATATTACTATTGCCAGTTAAAAAAAACAAAGACACATGGATTTAAGTATTTATTCCAAAAACTTAATTTACATAATTACATAATCATTTACATAATCACATAAAAATTTTCTTTTATACAACTTTTTAGAATGGAGTTTACTAGGGCAGTCTCGCTGAAGGCTCCAGCAGTAGCCCGCCATCATGTGGCTATCCCATCGTCCTTAATAACGATCTTCCATAGTTTTAATATCCTGGTGGAATCTTTCCCCCTGTTCTTCACTACAATCACCTAAGTTTTCTGGAAAACGATCTAGGTGGCTGTGGAGGTAGTGAACCTTTATACTCATGTTACAGCCGAGAATATTAAAATTTGAAAGCATAGTTTCCACTAATTCTACGTAATTCTCTGCTTTATGATTGCCAAGAAAATTTTGTATTACTTGAACAAATGAACATCAATCGTTAGATTCAGTCTCGTTCATTGATGTTGTGAATTGTGTATCTTTAACAAGTTGCCTTATTTGAGGACCATCAAATATACCAGCTTTTAGTTTTTCCGTGCTAATGCTAGGAAATTACGTGACAAATACCCAAAACAATTTCCATCACGATTTGAAGCCTTCACAAATTGCTTCATTAGACCTAGCTTGATATGCAAGGGCGGAAGTAAGATTTTTTCTCTTGAAACCAAAGGTTCCTTGAATAGGTTTTGTTTTCCTTCAATCATGACATTTCTTGAAGGCCAATTTTTGTTAACTCAGTGCTCATTTTTAGCTCTACTGTCCCAAAGGCACAAAAACAAGGATATTTTGTATAACCACTCTGCTGTCCAAGGAGGAAGTTAACCATTTTTAAATCAACATAAATTGCCCACTGATGTTCTTCGTATTTAATTTTTCTCGAAACTAATGCAATTGTTTCATATTCTTCCTTCATGGTAGTAGAATGACCAATAGGAATTGAGCCATATTTGTTACCGATATGAAAAAACACATTTTAAACTACGTTTTGAACTGTCAATAAAAAGGTACCAATTATCTGGGGTGTATTCAGCCAAACCCATTTTTTCTAAGAGCCCTTTTATATTGTTACAGAATACCAAGTCATTTTCCTGAGCGAAAAAAGGCAGCAGATCCTTATCTCTTTTACGATAAAATGTAATATTAGTACCTCGACCAAGTAGATTTTTTTCTTTTAATCTGGATGCAAGTAATTCAGCGGATTCCTTTGAGAGATTCAGGTCTCTTATAAGATCGTTTAGTTCTTCTTGATTTAAACACTGCGGAGTTGCTAAATGAGCTTCAAATTCGCTGTCGTTTTCTGATTGAATTCTTTGAACTTCGTCAGACGTTGATGTTTCTGTATCATCTTCTGTCAGTTCTGGTAGACTGCTGAACGATGGAACGGGTATTTCTTCCGAATGCGCTACAGGCCTTCTTGCAGAATCTCGATCAGGATATGTACATTTGTGTTTATTGTTTCTTTTTATGCCTTTAATATTAACGAGGCAAAAACAGCAGTCGTCATGATGGTACACCAAACTTTAGGCACTTCCTCTTTCCAGTTGTCCACTGTCGCAAATATTCAACACATGTTTTACATATAAAATGTGGGACCCAAGATTTATCTTGATCTCCTAAATGAACGCCAAAATAGGGAAGATAAGCTCTTTTCACAAAGTCAGAAATCGTTTTTCTGCTCTCTTTCAAAGTGTATTCACCACACACATAACAAAAAACATCGGCATGATTTACACAGGTACGTCTGCTTGTGGATCCCATTGTTTCAGTTTAGTGTCTTGATACTACAAAACGACCAAAATTGACACAAAATGATAGCACAACTTGGGAAAACTCAGTAATATACTAAATCGAGTACAGCCAAGCAGGTATAAAAGGATCGGGTTATAGGCAATTACAGGTATACAAATAATTAAGAGCAGTGTATTGAGTAGTTCCTAGCATAGGAACATTGGGTCAGGGACAATTCCAGGTATCCATTTGGTTAGTTAGACTCTGGGAAATTTCTATTTTGACGATTAGGTACATATTTATCACTTTATTTGTTGTCCTTTATCAAAAAAAAATATCAATTAACCTGTAACCTGTATCTCAAAAATCAGATGTTAGATTTCCGGCACCAAATTTTTGTTTTCATTTTGTTACCCTTTGTTATATAACAGCTTTCTTTAGATTTTGCTTTGCCTTTAGTATCAGGACCAACAATTAAGTTGGTGTAAGTTTTCGCGTAAACCACGTACAATATTAAACGTACTTCACCTGAACATCGGAAACTGAATCTCCAAACTTTAAATAATTAAATTGACAGGAGACCTTACGTAACTCAATTTCCCTGTTGAGGTTGAGCCTCTGCGGTTATAAATTGATTTGCCTCCTTTCGAGTTACAGCGGATCATTTGTTTTATTACTGAACTGTTCTGACAGTTCTATATAGTTTTTAGGGTCCAAGAAAGGGCCAAAATAATTTTTGGAACAATAGGAATAATTATTATTGTTAAAGCTTGGAAATTTGTTACGTTTGCAATTTTATTAAAGTAGAAAACATTTCTGTTTGTAACAAAATGTGCTTGTATCCACTCTACCGGGTGTTAACGATATCGTTTTACACAACGCCATTGAATTGTTCTTTAGGTTAGGATTTTGATATTTGGGTTGAAGATATATGTTATTGAGACACATATTTTTCTTGAAAAAATAATTGAATGTTATTGCCAGTTTTTCCGAAATCAGAACTAACTTAAGAAATTTAAATTTAACCCTGTATATTATTTAACACAGTTTCATAGAGCTTAGAATTACCTTTTCAATGACATATCACAAGTTGTATTTTTTTAAAACTGGTGGACCAGGAAGCGCTTTTTCCCGATACCGATGAAATTTTTGTTAAACGGGTTATTAGTATAATTAACAAAATGAAGTTTTCAATGGATTTCAATCAAATTTAAAATCACACTTTTATTTTGTCACAAAATGGGATAAGTATAAATTTTTGTTTAAAATTTGAACTTATTCTTAATTTACTGAAAGATTATAAATAGAAAGTTTTATTTATTAAATGTTAGTATAAAAGTATGTCTGATTAGCTATACAAAACTGCATAATAAACCGTATTTTCGCTTTTTCTCTTAGAAAAAATTGACAAAACTTTGCCGATATACATTTTTTATAATACATAACATGAAACACACCCAAGTATTATTAATCAGTAAATTTTTAAATATTTTTCATCGATAAGTAATTTTCTATTATTTTGACATTATATGTTTTTTATTGTCTTATGTTAAGAAGTCAAAAGGAAAATCACAATTAGTATTAATTTTATTTCACCGATAGATTCGGTGCAGTAAGATGACTAAACCAAGATAAGTAGGCCTTGGAAACAATTGTATAGGAACGCCATTATAACATTTATTAGATTTAACCAGAAACATCAAAACTGTTTTGTATGGATATTTCTCAAAACTTTCGTTTTATTTTTACATTGAAAAATGGTTCTAGTTAGTTTTATAAATAGATATTATGGTTTATTCAAGAGAACATCAAACTGACATGCTTTTTATTTAAGGAGAATGTCATAAAAATTCCAGAGACGCCGAAAGATTTATCCCAGGACGACGAAGGTTTCATAGTAAGCCAAGAAGTTGAAACAAACGTTTTAGCGTACATCGAGTATGACCGTACTGCCTCCCTTCGTTAATTAGGTAAGCAGTGCAATACATCCCATGAAAGTATCAGAAAAATTTTAAAGAAATACGGATTTAAATCGTTTAAGTATCAAATTCACTATCATCTATTTGAAAACGCCTTCCAAAGACGACTTATTTATTTGTTTTAAATAATTGAAGAATAAATCTTGAATCAAAGTTAACTAACCTAGAGATGTTTAACAGAAATAATTTTGGTTATTTGGCAAAGAAAAATCAGAGATTATTAAGGGAAATTGCTTTCCAGGAACTTTTTAGAGTAAATGTTTTGTTGGGCGTTGTAGAATTAAGCATTATTGGTTCAATACGTTCCCATCAGCCTTTAACTGCCGAAATGTATTTGGACTTTCTTGAAAATGAGATTGAACATTCTATAAATAATTTGCAGCAAAATGAGAATTTAATCTGCCAACAAGATGGCGCCTCTGCTCATTGTTGCAAATTATTTGAATGCACTATTTGGTGAGAACTAGTTGGGAACCAATGGACCAATGCGGTGGCCCAGCGAGGTCGCCTGACTTGACATCATTTGATTTTTTCATGTGGAGTCATCTGAAAGAAAAAGTGTACGCAACTCCTGTCAACATCGTTAAAAATTTTAGAAAATAGAATTAGTCTATAGCCGTTGATAGCATCTCAGAACAGCATTTACGAAATCTGCTTACAGAAAATGTTGAGTGAGTCACATAGCGTCAACCACAAGACAGATAGCGCATAGAACATTTAATTGAGAGACTTTTATATTAATTGTGTTCGTTAAAATCTATTATTATTATTGTTAAAAAAAATTAAAAAGCTTTAAAAGGTATGTAACAAAGTTTTATTTTTTTTGTGTAAAATAATAATTAAAAATACATTGTGTTATGTATTTTTCTTTTAATAATAAGATACAAGATAAGATTTATAGCCAGTATAACATCAATGCATCTTTTTATTAAAAAAAAATGAGAATATTTATGGAAAAGGTAAGATTTAAAACAAAAAATTAAACATTACATTTTAACTCATTAAAAACCTCATTTTGTTTATTATCTTAATAATTTGTTAACAAAAATATCATCGTTATCGGGAAACGGCCGCCACATTGAATTTTGAAAAAAAAGCTCTCTGGTCCGCCATTTAAAAAAAAACAACTTGTGATGTGTCATTGAAAAGGAAATTCTAAGCTCTATCAAAGTGTGTGAAAGAGTATACAGGGTTTTGATTGAAAATCTTGACTATTTCCCAGGGGCGTGCGGTGAAATTTTAAGAAAGGGAAGCAATTTTTAGAAACTTACCTATTTGTAATCTAATTCGATTCTTCGATCATTTTTTGCAAATTCGCCAATGACGTCATCATACAAACGTCCATGCTCCGACATATTTTGGAGAAGTTTATTTTCAATGGACAACAGCGATGTATGCGAAAGTCTCTCCTGCCCCGTTGAATTTCTCACGAAATTTTTTATACGTTTAAGTGTTGAAAAATTGCGTTCTACTGATGAACTTGTGGCAGGTATTGTCAATACTAATTCACACAATTTCGACACTTCGGTGTAGGCATCTTCCAGCTCTTTGTCTTTTAAAAATTGCATTAGTTCCCTAGCGTTATTCTTTGCGCTAATGTCATCAGTTTCGTAAATCACTTTTAGTCCAGATCGCAGTAACCCTCGGTCGAAGAACTGGCCATAATGAAGAAGAAGAGATTTAAACGCATTTTCTGGAAAAGTTTTTCCTTTACATGCATCAAAATTGCAGAGCTTGAGGGATTTAAAATCATTTAAACCGTTAAACCTATAGTTTATTTGTTGCTGAATTTGATCGATTATTTCATAGAGGCGTCTGTATGATGTTTGAACATCTCCCACCTTGTCTGTTCGAAGACGCTTGTCTTGTGGCTCTACATTTAACGTCATCGTTTTCTCCCATAATAGCTCAAAATCATCTCTTTTTTGGCTTAACATGGACTTAAAACCATCCACTTTTTTTAGGCAAAAAGCAATATCATTTGTTTTAGTTTGTAATATATTAAAAACATTGTCCGAGAATGGAAATATTTCTGAAAATATGTTAAAATATGTTTCAACAAATAATTAAAATTAAAATCTCATTTCAAACAGTCCAAAAACCCCCTCGAACTATTTATTGCTTCTGAGTCCCACGTTTCATTATTTTCTATTATATTCTCAAATAATTTAACCAGTGATTTACCATTTTCAGACTGTAAACACAAGTCTTCCATTATAGTTCCACCTAGTAGAAGCTACTTTGGGCAATCGTTTGTGGACAATGGAGTCCAAAGCTTGTGTACGTTTTGTTGACTTGGAAAAAAAGCAGCCATGCCACTTAAAGTAACGAAAAATACTTTACACTCTTTAATGTGATTGATGGACTGGGATAAAACTAAATTTAATTTATGAGCAAAACAATGGACAAACACAGCACTTGGAAAAGTTTCTCGAACTTTAGCTTGCAGACCCCCTAATTGTCCTGCCATCACTGCAGCTTCATAATAGCTTTGAGCAACTAATTTTTTCTGTCCATTAATATCTTTAGTAACGTTATAAACTACGGTATATAATGCATCTGCTGTACGATTTTCGGACACATTCTTAAAACCTAAAAATCGCTCTTGAATACTTCCGTCTCTTTCAACGTAGCGTATTACTATAGATAATTGGCTAAAATTAGTGATATCAGTTGTTTCGTCCAGAACAATAGCAATGAACCTCGCTCGCCAATCTCCTGCTTAATTCTTTTTAGAATAATGGTTGCAACAGCGGAAATTAAATCATTCTGGATTCGATTCGACGTTCCGGGAACAACGCTAGACTGCTCTAAATGATTTTTTAAGCATTCATCATATTTAGCCATTAAACTAAGTAAATCTTGAAAATTTCCTCTATTTGAAGAAACCCTTGTTTCGTCATGACCTTTAAATCCCAATTCGCGCTGTCCGAGAAAACAAACAACATCGATAAGTCTTCTGAATATTTGCATATTTTTATCGACTAGTTCAATATATTGGCGGTGACTACTTTCCATCTGTTCATTAAGGGCGTGTTCAATTCTGGTTTTGCCCAAGACTTTTTCTTTTACGACGGCCTGTAAATGCACTTTGGACATAATGTGTCTTTTTACAGCTTTATAATAAATTGTTTAAATCGGCAAAACCAGTTTTATTCCAGAGACCTTTCTCATTTTCGAAAAGTAAACATGGCCAACAAAATAATTTACTTATATTTTCACACCCTGTTAGACATTTAAATTGTTCGTATTGTTTTTCCGGATAAAAATGTCTAATACAGTTTTTTATTTTTGTGGTTAAATTTTTTATAGGCGGTTTTGCCCTTCCTTTGGAAATTATTTGATGCTTATTAGCGAAGTTTAATTTTGAAAATCCCTTTATTATTAAGATATACCCCACACATTCAGACACTTTCTTCTTACTAAATTCTCCAACATTTTCAACGTTATTACCGACAGCCGAAGTTGACGGTATTTGCATATCCACGTCCGTATTATTGTCTTCCATATCGCACCATGCACGACGCGACATACGTATCACACAACACACGGATAGCCGTTCAAAGAAAGAACATGCTCCAACGATATCTTCCGCCCCCACTTAAAGCACGCGACTGAAATGCAAAAATTGCAAACAGCCGGTGGAAAGTTCAATAACCTCTGGCTCGATTCACAGGAAATCAAGCATACAGGACTTGGCTGCAAAGAAGCTAGCGGCCCGCATGGGTTCTATTCGATATTCTATTGTGGCTGGATCGGAGTCAAGGCCGCATTTATTATGGGATTGATAATTAAGATAATATTTTAGCATTTTTAATATAAACTGAATTAATGGTTTCCTATTTCAAAAATTACATTTTAGAAGATGTTTTGTAATTTTTTTTGGGGAAGCACTGCTTGCCTTGCTTCCATGGACTGCACGCCCCTGCTATTTCCGGAAAAAACGAAACTAATATTAAATTGTTTTTTCATAAAAAAATTAACACATATCTTCAAAGCAAATATCAAAGTTCTAGCATAAAAAGCAATTGGATGGCGCTGTGTAAAACGATCTCGTTGACACCGGGTATAGCATATGAAAATCTGATATATTGCTCAGAAGTGAAAAAGCGTTTTTCCTTCCCTTTTTTACTTCCCTCTTAGAAGGGAATATTGTAATCGTGAAAAAATCACCCTCTTTTTAGAGCTTCACTTTAAAAGGACTCTACCCGACTAACTTTAAAAAAATTTTGTTCAAAAATTAAGGGTCATATGGGGATGACCTCGTAAAATTTTCGTAGAATTCCGATTTGCTAAAAAAAGTGGCGGCCCAGTAAAATGTTAAAAAAAGTGTATTAAGAAAATACTGAAACACTATATCTAAAATTCTGTATAATCATCATGTAGAAATCAACCCGTAAAATTTTGGTATAAATCTAAGATGGAGGAAGAAAATGGCGATTTAATAAAATATTTTAAAAATTCAGCCTGAAAAAACTATTTAATGAAATGAATACAAATTTTTTGCCCTAAGTACTTATACTATAAAAAGGAGCTGGTGAAACTGTGGTACTGCGGAATAAAATGGGGGCCAAATAAAATATTTGTAATCGTGAATTATCAGATTGACTTGAAATTTGAGTTCAAAAGGTCACATTTTAGTTAAAATTTAATATGCCGGAACAAGATGGCAGCCTAGTCAAACGTCAAAAAAATACTAAAAAAAATATTATCCAATAAATGCTGGCCAATGAATATAGTAACTACATAAAATCACATTTTAATAATTTTGGAAAGAAAATGAATTAGACCCATTTTATAACTTAAATGACTTTTAAATAGGAAATTACCCGTTCTGTTTAAGATGTTATCATTCTAATGTACAAAGTGCTCCAAGAAGTGTGCAACATGGGAAACAATTTTATTTTATTTGTGATTTCTCATAAAATGTTATTCTCGATAAAAATTAGAACATGAAAAAATACTGTAATACCAGTAGTTAGTTTTTTAAAAGCCGAAAGGTATACCGGGTAGGTAAAAAGATGTGAAAACTGATCAAGAGCAAAGTAACTTTAATTTTAAAATTATGGCAAATTGTTGAGAAAATTTGTTTAAAGTCAAAACCTGTATTCAGATATGAAATTATAGCCTCCTATTCTTTCTCAACCTATTACCATCGAAACTTGTGTCATACACTACGTTTTTAGAGCCATCAAGGAACATTCAAATAAAAATATTTCATTACAAACACTTTTGATGGAGATTCAAGTTTTCTGTATGCATCCTAATTTAATTAGACAATTAGCTTTCTATAAAAATCATTCAAAATTCTGAAGGCTAATTACATGCCCACGCCACAGACAAATAGGTATATTTGTTATTATAAAAAATATTAAGTCTAATTAAATGACACTAATTTAATCTATTTTCTGAAAATATAGGCGCAAGTTACTTGATCTTACTCAGATTTAAAGCAAATTTTTGTTTGAAATAGGAATCTATGATTTCAGATTCTTAATACAGGTTTTGTTTCTAAATAACATTTTGCCATAGTTATAAAACTAGGGGTAGTTACTCCTGATCAGTGTTCACATTTTTTTTGCCTACCCCGTAAGCTTCTAACTTTAACTAAAACTAACTACTGCACGTGAAGTACTTTTTTATGCACTAACTTTTATCAAGAATAAAATTTAATGAGAAATGAAAAATAAAAAAATGTCTCATATGTTGCACAGTTCTTGGACCACACAGTATAATTTAAAGAACATTATCTAGTTGTACTTAAGCCTAATTAATAAACTCTACAGTTCTCCTGAATGCGAGGATTCATACAAGTCAACCAATTATACATGAACTACCGGATGGATACAAAAACGAAGTTCCACACTAACAAGATTGCAATTCAGCACGAAGGTACTTATTTTCAAGAAATTGAGTTTATATGTGCTAGTTATTTTGTTTGTGCTTACTTCTAATTATATGATTAGGAAGATACGGTTTTGTACGTATGCACTTAAATCACGGAAAGTTTATTTTTTAAAGACAAAGAGATTTTTTATTATCAATGTAAATATAACACTTTAAACTGTTTTAGATTTTCACTTTTATTCACAACTTGTGACATGTGTTTCACTGACACTGTAGCTTCGTTAGACAAACGGTATTTAAACTTACAATTTATTGAATAAACTTAATTTTTACAAAATCAGATTTCTATGTAAAGACTTTTATGGCCTACGCGAGTCCTAAATAACATCTGGACCGAAATTTCTAACAAAATAGGTTCAAAAGAGGTGAATTATTTATATCTAAATGGTCGTTTAAGAGATGCTAAATGTTTTTACGTTTATTAATTTCCTTTGACTCTAAAATTGACAAATTTTGACTTTTGTTTATGGCGTGTAATATTTCAAGCTTTTCATAGAAAGCTTTTTTTATGCTCTGTTAATTTCTGTTTAAAAGTTCTCCCAGTCTGACTTATGAACACTTTTGGGCATGGTACACAGTTTAATTTATAAATCCGAGATCTATTATTTTTATTTGCTTTTTCTCAGTTATTTTTTATACATTTACTTAGAGTAATATTTGTTTTAAATGCAATTTTAATGTTCATTTTACGCAGTATTGAACTGACCGTTTCTGTAGGTTTACCGATATAATTGCTTTTTGTAAGTGCTTTTTTTTTGTTTTATAAATTCTGTCAATTATTTTGGCATCATATCCATTGTTAACTGCTAGTTGTTTAATTTGGTTTAATTCTTTTTGAAAATTATCTTTGTTTAAAGGTAGATTTATTAATCTGTGTATCATGCTATGAAATCCTGGTTGTTTTTGTGCTAATGAGTGCATTCATTTATTATTGTAAAATAAACACAAATTGAAAATGTTTGTTTATTTTCTACCTTTGATATATATATATATATATATATATATATATATATATATATATATATATATATATATATATATATATATATATATATATATATATATATATAAATATATATATATATATATATATATATATATATATATATATATATATATATATATATATATATTTATATATGTATGTATCGAAATTAATTTTGTGGCCGGTTTCCTCACGATGTAGGAATAAAGCTGAGGTTGTTTGTTTGTTTCTGATGCTGAGTTTATGCTCTTCCACTCTTGCTGATATTCGCCTGTTAGTTTGCCCCACGTACATTCTTTCACAGTCCTGGCATGGAACACTGTATACTCCATGATTTTCCAGTTTGATTTTAGTTTTTGGGTTTCCAAGTAGTTTATCTATAGTTGTTTGTGGCTTCTGTATTGTTTGTATGTTGTGTTTCCTAAGAATTCTTCTGATTCTGTTGTGCCTGTTACATGTGGGAAGACTACTTGTTGCTTTCCCGGTTCATAATTTTTGTTGGTCGTTATTCGGGAACCCGGTGCATTAATAGCTTTCTCGATGGTGCGTTTTGCTTAGCGCTGTCTCGTCTGGGTTTCAGTTAATCGCGCGGTTCTGGATATTAGCGTATTAGCCACAGCTTGAATTTGTGCTGGGCGATGATGTTATCTTGCATTTAAATATCTGTCTGTATATGTTGGTGGTTTTCTGTACATGGTGTATTTGAAATGTCCGTTATGCAGTTTTGTGACCAGAACATCTAAAAATGGTAGTTTGTTGTTTTCCTTTAACTCTAGAGTAAATTGTATTCTGGGGTGGATTGAATTTACGTGAGTCAGAAATTTTTTGAGCTCTGAATGACCATGTTGCCATGTAATAAATATCCACATAACGAATCCATAATTTGGGCTTTAAACTTGATTTCTCAAGAGCTTCTTTCTCGAAGTATATCATAAATATATTCGCGACTACTGGTGATAGCGAGGACCCCATTGGAGCACCATCCATTTGTTTATACATTTGCCCGTTGAATGAAAAATAAGTATTTTTAAGGCAATGCTCTGAGAATTGTATTATATTTGCCTGGAAATCCTCGTTCATAGTAATCTTGTCCAATGCTTCGCCGATGGGAATACTGGGATACAACGATTTGACATCTAGGCTTGCTTGGATATCGACTTTTTCAAAAACGATGTTTCGTATAATTCGAGTGAAATGCTCCGAGTTTTTGACAAATGAATCAGCATTTTCGGCAGCTGTTTGCATAATTTCAGCAAGATATTTCTCTAGTTTTTGTAGCGGCAAATTACCAGCACTAACAATAGGTCTGATGAGCGCCCCTGGTTTGTCTATTTTTGGTAAACCAGAGTTTAGGACATCTGCTCGACTTTTCCCGTGGTTGATCAAGCAAAGCACCAGAACAAAACCTAAATGCCACTGAACAAAGGGCCCTAACAAGCCTTAGAAGAAATAAAGACACCACAATGCTTCCAGCAGATAAAGGAAACACAACTGTGGTTATAAATACCCCAGACTACGTACAAAAAATGCAGGATATCCTCAAGACAATTGTTATAGCCCTATTCCAAGGGACCCGACAGCGTTCATAGAAAAAACCACTAAAAATAAAATAAAAAGATCACCAATAAACCCGGAAATTCAACAAACAATCATAGCATGGTGCGTATTTGCAAAACCCAAAACGTTTCGAAGTATGGTCAAAATTTATAAAATGTTAAGTTCAAAAAATATCAGTTGTCTTCCCACAAAATTGGGAGGCAGTAAAATTTTTCAGTATGCATTACTTTTTGTTTTGGTCTTTATTTAAACCCCCATGTCAAAATTTAAAAAGTCACAAGTCGGTGAAAAGGCCGTTCGAAATCTGACCGGTTTTTTGAAATCTGTTTAGCATTTTAGGCATCACAAGGTATCAAATTGACTGAAAAATTCGCTTGTAACAATAATTATGGGCAGAACTTTATTATTATATCAAAAAAATGCGTTTGGACCTAACATTTTTTTGAAATTATATTTTGTCAACTACAAACGTCAAATGGATAAATATTTGTATACATTTAGTAGAATGTAAGTTTATCATTCTTTTTTAACATCAGAAATCTCGACCTGGCGATTTACCTGGCCGCCGTAATATAAAATCAAAAATAAAGTAATTAAACATTAATTCGAGTTAAAAAAAAAAAGATATTTGATCTTTCGATATAAATTTTAAGACAAAGAAGAAAGGGTCAAAGTCTAAAATCGGATTAAACGTAAACCAGGCGAAATGTCTACAGAGGGAAGATAAATTTGAAAGTAATCAGTGTCGATATTTTTGTCCACACAATTATTCTCCCTTTTGTTGTTTTCCTTTAAAACTTGGATAAAGAAGCTTAAGGAAATCCGAACTTTAATGAATTTTACACCTGACGACGAGCACGTTCTATGAGGAAAATTGATTTTGTGCCGACGGAATAAAAAAGATGTCAGTAAAATAGGCTTTAAGCTTCAATTTTTATGCGTATACATTCATTTAGTGACATTGTAAATATAAGAACCTCATTTGAAATTTGTTGAAAATATGTTACGGTTTGGACTGAAACATAATTATATTTTTATTAAAAAAAGCATAGATATTTAAAATGTTCTAAAGATTAATTACAGAAATGAATAGGGAAGAACAACACAAACGAAAAGTAAATAAAAAAAACAAATGTTTCGTTTTTATATACGAGAATTCCACACCTATCGAAATTACTGTTGTCTCAAAACACTCGTAAAATCGACATGTTTCTAAGGTACGTACAATGAATGATATTAATTTTGTTTCAAATGTATTTTTCTTTTTATTGTCATTGTTTGTTTTAAATGTAATGTTTTTTTGAGTAATGTTTTTTAACCATTTTAAATTTTACATATTAACTACTAATCAAGGGGTAATTCTGAAAGTATTTTTACGTTTCTGGGTCCCTAAATGCCAAAATTCCGTCAGTCTGTCTGTCGGCTTGACTCTCTGTCTGTTTGTAATCATGCCTTTTCCCCATATAGCTTAAAAACTACTTACCCGAATGACTTCAAATTTTGGGAAAAATTATGGATCATATGGGGATGAGCTGGTAACATTTTAGTAGAAATTCAATATGGCAAAACAAAATGGTGGCCTAGTGAATTGTTAAAATCATTATTACTTAAAAAACAACTTATCCAATTTACCTCAAATTTCGTATGAAAGTTAGTACCAAATTAAAAATCAACTGGTAAAATTTTGGTACGATTCAAAATGGTGAAACAAAATGATAGCTTAATAAAATATTTAAAAATTCAGCCTGAAAAGAATTACTAGATTGATTTCCGATTTTGTGCAATTATTATGCTATAGAGATGAGCTGATAAAATTATGATGCGAATTCAAGATGTGAAACAAAATTGTGGCCAGATAAAATATTTGCTATCATGAAAAAAATCACTCTCCCAGGTTTTACAAATCTTCAGGGTTAAGCGTCCTTAGATGCCAAAAAATATGTTTTCTTAATTCCGTCGGTCTGACTGACTATCGGTCTGCGGTATACATTGAAAACCCAAATTTGGCCAAAATTTGAGAGTCGTATGGGGATGATCTGCTAATATTTTGTTAAAAATAGAACTTGGCGGTACAAGATGGCGTCGTAGAATTGTAACTATAAAACTAATCCCAAAAACAAAGCGTTACGTTGTAAGATTCAACTGGTAACATTTTGGAATGAAGAGAGAGATAGCAAAACAAAATGGCGATCTAATAAAATTTTTTTTAACAGACAGAAAAAATACTTACTAGAATAATATAAATTTGGTGCAATATTTACCCAAACAAATATTATTTGCATGTTTTTAGTGTACAAATTAGAAACCGTACTTAATTGTATCGCCATAATTGGTTGCTGATAATTATTGTTATTTTTAAGTGACAACAAGACCGACTGACAATCAATAATGTTGGGTAATATTTTTCCGAATATACCGGGTGGCCAACTAAGAATGGACGCCGGCCATAACTCGCTAACCGTTAATCATATAACTTGGGGGAAAAAATTATTAGCTAAATCGACTAAGAGAAATCGCTGGAAAATATTTTGAAGTTCCGCATATGGCCACTAGGGGGCGCAACTGTTATGGTCAATCAGAAAAAGGGCTGTTTCTTAAAAAATATTCATGTAAAGGTATATTATAAATACTGCCATCGTAAAGAGTAGAAAAATTGTGATTTTTTTGTTAAGGATATTTTGCTCTATCTCGTAAAATGTAGTGGTGGGGGAAGGTCAAACATGTTTTTATTTAAATGTCAATAACTCCGTTATAAGTCAACGGAATTGAACAAACTAGGTCTCGTTTAAAAGAGCCCATCTTAACTAATAATCTGATGTAAAAAAAAAATCCGATTTGATTTCGCCGTGGTAACTAGAGGGCGCTGATTGACATCACAACAATTATTACGCATTATTTTGAAAATTTTAAATAGCACGCTATATCTCTTTTAACACAATTTAATAGAGGAGGAAATTCTCAATAAGTCAGTGCAAATTTCAGCTTCCTAACTTTTTTCAAACCGGAAATATAAATAAAACAAATATTAGGGCGCTGGGTACGCAACATCTCCCTAATCTGTATGGACATAGCCTACATCACAATAATTCAGTAATAATACCACAGATAATATTCAACGCAAATCGCTAAAAATTATACTAATGTTCTGAAATAACCACCAGGTGGCGCAGTAGGAGTCAATAAGTGCAATATTAAATTTTCATTATAATGGGAAATGAAAGCCATTTAAATGGAACGTGTGAAAGAAACGATAATAAAAATATAATTCAATTAATGCCGCCCTAAATGTTCAAATTGTCGGCCATCGTTTTCGATGCACTTATGCATCCTATCTCGCGTGGATAAAACTGCAGCCTCCAGTTCAGCAACTGAAATAGTATTTATACAGTCTCTTATTCGCTGAATCATATTTTCCCGTGTAGTGGGTCTGGTGGCAAAAACTAAATCTTTCACTCGACCCCATAAATAAAAATCTAAACACGTTAGGTCGGGTGACCTAGCTGGCCATGGAAGGGTGCCGCCTCGCCCTATCCATCGGCCAGGATAGTGGGCATCTAAAAATTCCCGAACGTTGACGGCGAAGTGCGTTGGACAACCATCGTGCTGGTATACCAATCGTTGTCGGACGTTCAGAGGTACGTCCTCCAACAAAATCGGCAATTCCTCCCTTAAAAATCTTAGATATCTCTCACCATTCAATGGATTATCGAAAAAAAATGGTCCGATAATTCGTCCGCCTAAAATCCCTGCCCAACAATTTACAGACCAACGGCCTTGGTGCTGGACTTCGCGCATCCAATGTGGATTTGTTCTGGACCAATAATGTGTATTGTGAAGATTGACACGTCCATCGCTCTGGAAGGTAGCCTTATCTGTCCACAATATTCGCCTCAGAAATTGCCGATCTTCCCTCATTACACCCAAAAGCCAGTGACAATGGTTTAGTCTGTGATCAAAATCTGCAGCAGTCAATTCCTGATGCAGCACTAAGTGATATGGATGTAACCTAAAACAAGATGAAGATATTTAATTGATGTTCCAGGAAATTATTGGTTTTCTAGGCTTAAAGACCTATGTGACATCAGAATCACGTGACTTTTGTTAAAAAATATGTCCAGTTTATATTTGCAATGTCGTTGCTTACCTGTGCTCTTTGAGTATATTTTGAACAGTGGTTCGCGTTACTCCTAGGTCTAGCGCAATAATTCGAGTACTTAGTTGAGGATTAAACTCGATATACGCTAGCACATTAATTACATTCTCTCCGGTGCGTCCTCTGCGTTGTCTGCGGTATACGGGAATATGCACGTTTCCAGTGGTTCGCAAACGTTGGATCACTCGAAGAAAAACCTTTTTACTTGGGTGGCGTCTCTGCGGATATTCCTGCGCATATACTCTTGCAGCAACCGTAGCATTTCTCAAACATTCAAAATAAACACCTATCATGTCGAATAGTTCTTGATTTGTATAAATCATTTTGTTCTTAACACAACGCAACACGAACAATAACAAATCTTGAACAAGAAAAATACGAACTACAACAATAACACGAACAACAGCAACTAGAGAAACTCAAAAAACACGAAAATCTCGGACAAAAACGCGAAATGATAGCAATACTATTAGGAAATTCAAGAACGATAAATAGCAACTAAAAGGCACTGACAAGAAACTATTGTTTATTTTTTGACGTATTACTTTCAATTTTGTTTTCACAGCCTACTATTTTTTTTGCTTGATGTAGCAGAAAATTGCTAAGGAATTATTATTTATCTATGTTTTTAGTTTATTGTTATTCTTGTGCATAAATTGTCGATTTTAAGAAAGACGGAGATTCGCAACGGTCGAATATATTAGGATTTTTCTTATTTATTACCTTATAATATCTAACTTACTGAAAATAGAGTAAACTACAAAAAAATATAGAGAAAAGTAAAATTGCAAGTAAAACTATGCTTATTAACGTCTACTGCGCCACCTGGTGGTTATTTCAGAACATTAGTATAATTTTTAGCGATTTGCGTTGAATATTATCTGTGGTATTATTACTGAATTATTGTGATGTAGGCTATGTCCATACAGATTAGGGAGATGTTGCGTACCCAGCCCCCTAATATTTGTTTTATTTGTATTTCCGGTTTGAAAAAAGTTAGGAAGCTGAAATTTGCACTGACTTATTGAGAATTCCCTCCTCTATTAAACTGTGTTAAAAGAGATATAGCGTGCTATTTAAAATTTTCAAAATAATGCGTAATAATTGTTGTGATGTCAATCAGCGCCCTCTAGTTACCACGGCGAAATCAAATCGGATTTTTTTTTACATCAGATTATTAGTTAAGATGGGCTCTTTTAAACGAGACCTAGTTTGTTCAATTCCGTTGACTTATAACGGAGTTATTGACATTTAAATAAAAACATGTTTGACCTTCCTCCACCACTACATTTTACGAGATAGAGCAAAATATCCTTAACAAAAAAATCACAATTTTTCTACTCTTTACGATGGCAGTATTTATAATATACCTTTACATGAATATTTTTTAAGAAACAGCCCTTTTTCTGATTGACCATAACAGTTGCGCCCCCTAGCGGCCATATGCGGAACTTCAAAATATTTTCCAGCGATTTCTCTTAGTCGATTTAGCTAATAATTTTTTTTCCCCCAAGTTATATGATTAACGGTTAGCGAGTTATGGCCGGCGTCCATTCTTAGTTGGCCACCCCGTACATATTCTAACGCTTTTAATACCGACAAGGCTTTCACGAACCACATGGGAATGCGTTTATATTTCCCCGCATAACATTAATCTCAGGTATAACAACGACGCCCCAGCACCATTTTTATTTTTAAATCCATCTGTATAAATTTTGTAGTAATATGAACATTCCTCCAAATTTTTTCAAGACATGCTTATTGAATGAAGAAAGGAAAACTTAGGAAACACAACGTGCAGTTCCAGGTACCTAATATTACAGAGAAATTCGAAAAAAAAATTAGATACATGTTTTCTAATATTTTTGTTACAACAAGCTGTTAGTATTATAATGTAGGATTAATTTTATTAGACCAGAGCCTTATTGTCAAATTAAATAGCCCTAACTTATAAAGTTGGTCAATTAAAGTATTGTTTTCGTATTGCATATTTGTAAGTACAAACATGTCTTCTCAAATATTCCGTCTAGTAAATAGTGGCCATGCTTTAGACTGTGAAAGGAAGGCTTATGTTGGGGTTGATCATGCGGCTATTATCGAACCTGTATGTACAGGGTGTCCGGATTTGGTTGCAAAAGCAGGGTATCTCCCTTTTTTTAAAGATAGAACCTTGTGGTTTTCACGAACCTGAGCTAATTTTTTGTGAAATTCATGAAGTCGGAAACAAAATTTTCATAGCTTTCTTCGTTTATGAGATACAGGGCGAAATAGAAAATTTTGCATTTTGGGACCCCTCTCGTATCTCGGTTGTCCTTTAACTTAACGCAAAGGAAAAATTTCTGCTTATGCAGTTTTTTTTACGCTGGATCCAGTGGCGTAGTCATATTTTTCATTTGAGTTGTTATTTTTTAGATATGACCCAAAGTTGTGTTTTTTTTTAAATGGGACACCCTGTATATTTTTCCAGAAATTGATTTGTCCTTTTAAAAGCTTCTCAAAAATATGTAATAGTATTGGTCTATTTTAATAAACAACAACAAAAATCCTAATTTTTATAATTATCATCCCAAATTTTAGGCCATGCAACACAATGCTGCCTTTTATTTAAAGTCGTTAACAATATCTACATCCTAACAATAAATCAAAATAAATATGTAATTAAATCTATTTATCAAAATATGTATTGATACCACCTACCTAGATTTATGTAACACAAGAACAAAACAGTAATAAATTATTATGTAACAAGCCTTTCAGCAAAAATCAACTGTCGTATAAGAACTACAGTAACCAAGGAAATCAAAAGAAATGTTCAAATTGATTTCCATTTTGTTCTATGCATGCTTCGCACAATTTTCGTATTCGTTTTAGGGAATTAAGCAAAATATCGGGATGATTTTGTAAATAGCGAAAATTTTCTCTTATTGCATTTCCTAAATCTTGGACATTATCATAGTGGTCTTTGTAAATTCTATTTTCCAGATATCCCCAGAGAAAGAATGAATCTGAGGACCTAGACGGCCATCTTATCGGTCCATTTGTTCCCATCCATTGATTGGTAAAATTATTGTCCAGAAATAATCTCGTCATTCCAGAATCGTGTGCAGGTGCACCGTCCTGTTGAAAATAAATTTCGTTAATTTGCGCTAGAGGAACATCGTCAAGTAATTCAGGTATAGCTGCCTCTAAAATTTCTATATAGCGATTGGCTGTTAGATTTCCCTCAAATATATAAAATTTTATATGTGTTCCTAATATAAAGCAGGACACATTTAGACCAAACCTGCCCTGCTCTCTTCTGGGAAATATTTGATGTTGATTTTCCTGGGACCAGAATCTACTATTGTGCCTATTGAGTATACCAGAATTACTGAAATGTGTTTCGTCTGACCGTATAACCTTCCTTTCAAAATATCTAACCATATCGCATCTTTCTCGAAACCAATTGCAGAAGACTACCCGACGCTCTGCATCCCCTGGCTGTAAGTGCTGCACTAGCCTTAATTTGTATGGGTGGTATTTGTGCTTTTTAGAATTTCTTGAACTCTAGTTTTCGGAATCCCTATGCTCTTTTCACTGGCCCTACAAGAGTTTGTAGGGTAAGCTTCTGCATTAGCCAAAACCGTAATTTCCTCAGCCTCCCGATTTTCTTTATTATATGTTTTCGTACGAGGTTTGATAAATGATCCGTGATTAAGTAAATTCTTTTTTATCCAATAAAAAGTGGATATATTAGGTTGCCTCCTTTCTGGATATCAAAATAAAAATTAAGCAATAGTATTTTAACATACCTAATAATTAACTATTTACCTGTTAAAATACATCTCAGAAGCCGCTTCAACATTTTCATTACTTAATATAAAACAAGTTAACATATCATACTTTTCATAATGTTCGAAAGTTTGGTTTTCTTCCATAATAATACAAATATATTTTTACACAATAAATAAATACAAAAAAACTAGCGCTATATTTTATATACGCGTACAAAATTGGGAAATGTCATTTGCTTCCAATAAAACAAAAGAAAACGGCATCGTTTTGCATGGCCTACTGCAACATTTGGGATGATAATTATAAAAATTAGGAATTTTGTTGTTGTTTATTAAAATAGACCCATACTATTATAGATTTTTAAGAAGCTTTTAAAAGGACAAATCAATTTCTGGACAAATATACAGGGTGTCCCGTTTAAAAAAACACAACTTTGGGTCATATCTAAAAAATAGCAACTCAACTGAAAAATATGACTACGCCACTGGATCCAGCGTAAAAAAACTGCATAAGCAGCAATTTTTCCCTTTGCGTTAAGTTAAAGGATAACCGAGATACGAGGGGTTCCCAAAATGCAACATTTTCTATTTCGCCCTGTATCCCATAAACGAAGAAGGCTATGAAAATTTTGTTTACGGCTTCATGAGTTTCACAAAAAATTAGCTCAGGTTCGTGAAAACCGCAAGGTTCTATCTTTAAAAATAAGCGAGATACCCTGCTTTTGCAACCAAATCCGGACACCCTGTACACATACATACATATATACTTACGAACGTACAAATATACATAATATTTTTAAATTTTTCTTTTATTACCGATATTATTTTATAATTACTTACTTCTATCTTTAAAAATAAGCGAGATATTATTTTATAATTACTTATCAATAAAAAAAATCAATTATGATATTTATTATTTTCCCCCATAATAAAAAGGTTTTTTTTGTAGGAAATGGAATTTTACTGACTTTTTAAAATTAAATTGTGTCGCCATTTTGTTTCGCCATATACCTAGTTTCACAGGTTCATTCCCTTGTTCACACTTGATTTTTTTGTAAGATTTCAATTTAATTGGATAAATAGTTTTTTAAAAATTTAATTAAGCCGCTATTTTGTTAAGTCTTAAAGGCTCCTCACCAAAATATTACCAGTTTATTTTTAGGTCACACTCGATTATTGAATTTGAGGTAAATTGAATTAGTAGTTTTTTAACATTGTATTAGACCTCCATTTGGTTCCATTATATTGGATTTTTACAAAAATATTACCATATCATCCCCACATCACTCTCAATTTTTGACCAAAATTTGAAATCAATCGGATAAGTAGTTTTTTAGCTATGCCGCAAACAGGTAGACATACCACCGGAGCGTGAAAATCTGCAAAAAAATCCCCGAAACGTGAAAATTTGCAAAAATCTCGGAGGGTGATTTCCGTGCGATTACTTTGCTCTTACAAGGAAAGTGAAAAGAAACCACAAAATATTTATATCTCCTGCTTTCTGATTTTAAACAACCCCCCAGTCCGAATTTCTGACTACGCGTCTGACAGACACTTAAAATTGGCAAAAACACATTAAATTGTTTACTACAAACATATATTAAATAAAAGAGAAACGAGCCGCCGCTGGTTCAGTTTTTAGTGAGAGCCAACAGGGTTGCCATTTTTGAAACCGGCGACGCAGAGGAAGATATATGTTTACTCTCGCACCCATAGCACGCGAAAAACAATAATATTCCAACTTTCAAAACTATTTATGAATGAAATGTTGAGTCTATCCTTTGTTTTATAGTCTAAGGCACCAGCAGTAGTTCTTTCTGTCGTCTCTCTGTTGGCGGCATAGCTAAAAAACTACTTACTCCATTGGCTTCAAATTTTGGCATTAAGTATTAAGTATTAAGTAATATTTTTGTAAAAATCCAGTATGACGTAACAAGATGGCTGGCTAATGAAACGTTAAAAAAATATTACTGAATATTCCACTCATGTACAAATTTTCCAGTAAGACTGGTGGTGTTTTCGAAAAATTATAGCGGAAATACCACGTCGTCTAGGAAACATGGTGTTTCCACTTACCTGATTAGGTGTGGTTACATACCTAACCAAAAAATGAAATCTTGACAATATGAAGCCTGCTTTTGAGAGACGCTAGAGTCCCTAGAAACTGATTTTTTTTTAAGTATCTTTCAAACATTTTTGAAAAGTTGTCAATATGAATAATCGCTTTGGGCTAGTTTAAGAAGAGGAAATTGATGAAAATATAATTGGAAGCGAACCAAGAAACATCGTTAAATCCAAGAAGAGCATCTGGAGACAGTTTATGTCATTCTGCGATGAAAAAACTATACGTTTGACCAAGATACTGGGCCTACAATATGCGAAAAATGAACGGGGAGGAATATAAAGAAGGCAGGTAAAACTTATTTGGAATGTGACGGCGAAATTATTGATGGAAAAGTATTTCAATGAATACAAAATTAAAATAAATCCCTTCGAGCAGATCGAATTCAAATCGGCCCGAGACGCAAAAAATGCCAAAAGGAGACATTTACAAGGTATTGAAGGCAAACGCAGAGAATCAGCCGTTTTTTTAACCTGAATTAAAAAATCTAATTGAAGCTTGTGATGAATCAACTCCAGAGGGTTTACAAAAGAAGCGTTTTTTTTTCTGTTGTCCTATGAATTAGCCTGGAGAGGAGGAGAAGGTGCAAGAGCCGAAACAACTTTTTTCAAAGAAGAAACTGACAACTTCGGAGGAAAAACAGTTAGAATTCAATACAATCCTGTTTTTTCTAAAACATGTCAAGGTGGTGGCCGAAAACTCGCCGATTCGAAGTGGTTGTTGAGAAACGAGAGAAGTCCCAGCTTTTACCCAGTAAGAATTTATAAAGAATTACAAGAAAAAAGGAAAAGTATCTCCAACACTCGACTATTTTTGACGCCAAACCCCCATTGGAATATTTCCGGAAAATGGTTCAAAAACAGCCCAGTAGGAGAAAACGAGATTTCAACTTGGACAAAAAAACAAGCACAGAAATCAGGCCTCAATACCACAAAAAAATTTACCAACCATTCCCTTAGAGCTACTGCCGTGTCCAAGCTGGTCAAAAGCGGAGTGTCGGAGCAAAACTTGATAAAAATTACAGGTCATTCGAATGAGAAATCCCTATCAAGTTATTTACAAATGGATCCAGATCACCACAAAAAAATTATTGAAAAAATGAGGGAACCTGGAAAAGAACCACCTCAACAGCACGTGCATCCAGCCCCTGTAGCATCATCACCCAGCACAAGTACAAGTAGTGGTCTGACGGCATCTTCTACGTCGTCGCAAAACAACAATGTGGTTAATAATTATCAGAACTGTACCTTTTATTATACAATCAATAATTAAAATTGAGTATTTAGATTTATATTAAGTACTTTTTAATATTTAGACAAATAATTTTATTAGTATATTATTATTCAATTTGTGTTCAATTTGTTACAATATTCAAATTTCTGAACTTGAAATAGGTATGTATTTAATATTCAGTTAATAAACCTTAGTTTCCCTGTATTTGATTCGTGGAATATTCCTCATAAATACCATTCGTGCTTAAAAATTAACCAGATAATTTTCCACTCATGCGTGTTTCCTCTACAAATTTATAATTTATATTTTATATTTAAAAATTATAAATTATACGAAAACACGCATTCGTGAAAAATTATCGGAAATTTTTAAGCACTCGTGGTATTATCTCCGAAAAACTGATAATCCTTTTTACCTCAAATTTAGCACAAAAATCAAGTATTATATAGGAATGAACTAGTAACATTTTGGTATGAATCGAACATAGCAAAAGAAAATGGCGGCCTAATAGAATAATTAAAAAACCAGCCTGAAAAACTCCTTACTAGATGAATTTCAAAATTTGTGCAAGCATTCAGTAGAGTATAGAAAGAAACTGGTAAATTTGTGGTACAAATTCAAGATAGCGAAACAAAATGGTGGCCAAATAAAAAATCAACGTAACAAAATCTTCTTATTCAAGTCACTTTAAGTTTTGCAGAAAAATTAAATTTGATATAGAGGTACGAATTCAACATGACGGATCCAAATGGCGATATAGCACTGTAAATCTGAAATGATGGTACAAAATAGCGCTTAATAAAAAAACCCATCCCTCTATTCCTAATAAAGGGAAAAATTCATAAAGAGGACAGTTCCCTATAATAAAGCAAAATGTACCGATTTTTTATTACATAAATTTAGCTATCACAGTTATTATTATAGTTTTGACTAGATCCTAAATATTTATAATATATTCTCATCAAGGTAGCCTGGACATTTCCGACAGGACTAAATGAAAGATTAACACAGGTGGCTATTTACGCGCGGTTAGATTATTTTGTGATTTGGATAGACGTGATGAGGGAATATATATTTTTCGTTGGGGAATTCCGCAGTATCTGTGGCCAGTTTACATATTTAGTCTGAACTGGGTTTGCTGAAATTATATTCCGTTCATGGAATATTAATGACTTTATTTTATAATGCCGTAAAGGGGGAGGCTATTCAGAATACGCCGACAGTTTTGGGAATAATTTATTTCGTGGACGCATAATATTCTCGAATTTTAATATAGAGTTATATTATTTATATATAAGACCGTATTTTAAAGACCTTAATATACAGGGTGTCCCAACTAAAAGTATCCACCCCAAATAACAAGTCGCCAAGACAAAAAAAAATAAAACGCTCGGACCCGTCGATTTTGCTTTTGAGGGGGAAACATTTTGCACCTATTTTCAATTTCGCAGCATCACCCTCTGAGCGGGGGTGAGATTCACCCCCAAAATGTTAAATGGAAAGGGGGGTCGAGTGATACCTTATTTTGAAGGGTTTCCGACCCTGGTTACAACTGCCAAGTTTGAAGCCTCTGCTGTCATTCCCGAAGAAATGGCAGCTTGTCCAAAAAAAAATATTAATAAATTAACTGCAAGAGTTGGCTGCTTTAAATTTAGGGGATGATGCAAGCTAGTGAAAAGATTTTAATAATAATTACTCCGGACGAGAGGAAAATAAAAATAGTAAATGTAAACTAATGGGGAATTTTTGCGTTTAAGAAATGTTTTCTACAAAGACTAAATTATTTTATGAATTGTTTGAAATGTTCGCCATTTACTTCCATGCAATGATACAGACGAGCCTCGAATTCCTCTCGAACATTTTGAAATGTTTCAGGTGTTAACTGACGGCATTCAGCTACTATTCGCTGTTTTAAATCCTCAAGTGATTCTGGCTGCACCTTAAAAATCTTTGTTTTCAAGTGTCCCCAAAGAAAGAAGTCCAACGGCGTCAAATCAGGTGATCGTGCCGGCGATTCGATGGGACCTTCCAATCCAGTGATCGGGAAAAGTATTATCGAGAAAATCTCTTACCGGACGAGCGTAGTGAGGAGGTGCTCCATCTTGTTGAAAGAATATCTGATCTTCAGCTAAATCCTGGTCGTTTTCTAGAATCTCAGTAATCTGCGGATCGATGGCATTTTCAAGTAAATTTAAATAACTTTGACCATTTAAATTGCCTTCTATGAAAAAAGGTCCAACAACGTGATTGCCTAGAATTCCCGCCCACACGTTTACTTTTAAAGGATGCTGGCTATGGGTTTCCCTGAATAAATGGGGGTTACTGTCGCTCCAATACCTGCAGTTGTGACGGTTTACTTCTCCATTTAAGTAAAATGTGGCTTCGTCAGAAAAAAAAATATTGTACAATGAAATGGTATCGTTGTTTAATTTTTCAGAAATATTCTCACAAAACTCTACTCTGCAATCAAAGTCATCTTCGTTCATTTCGTGAAGCAATTGATATTTAAAGGGTCGAAACTTAAGGGATTTTAGAATCCGGTGAGCACTGCTTCGGGAGACTCCTGATATTGCAGCTGTTTCTCTGATGGAGTTACTTGGGACCATAGCAACATGGCCAAGGACTGCAACCTCAACATCTTCATTTCTTATTGGTCTTACTCTTTCATGCTTTTTATTGACAACTGAGTCGGTTTCGAAAAATTTGTTCTACAGTTGTAATACACTTCTATGAGTCAAAGAATGTTCGGGATGAGATTCATTAAAACTTACCGCTGCAGCTCTCGCACAATTATTGTTTCTAATGTAAAGATCAATAATTTCGATTTTCTCTTGTATCGTAAACATCATAGGCAATTGTTAGAAACTTTCCTCTTTTAACACTTTCAGACAAAATAAATTTTAAATAAAATGCACAAACTGTAATAAACGCATGAATGCTTGACACTAAATAAACGATAACAATGTGATTTTATTTTGTTTGTTGCTGATGTTTTATGATAACAGTAAGAATGGAATGCTGATTTTTTTTAAATTTTGTACAGTGACAATTCGACAAGTTAGCTTAAACGTTTTGGCAACGGTCTGTATCATTGCATGGAAGTAAATGGCGAACATTTCAAACAATTCATAAAATAATTTAGTCATTGTAGAAAACATTTCTTAAACGCAAAAATTCCCCATTAATTTACATTTACTATTTTTATTTTCCTCTCGTCCGGAGTAATTATTATTAAAATCTTTTCACTAGCCTGCATCATACCCTAAATTTAAAGCAGCCAACTCTTGCAGTTAATTTATTAATATTTTTTTTTGACAAGCTGCCATTTCTTCGGGAATAACAGCAGAGGCTTCAAACTTGGCAGTTGTAACCAGGGTCGGAAACCCTTCAAAATAAGGTATCACTCGACCCCCCTTTCCATTTAACATTTTGGGGGTGAATCTCACCCCCGCTCAGAGGGTGATGTTGCGAAATTGAAAATAGGCGCAAAATGTTTCCCCCTCAAAAGCAAAATCGACAGGTCCGAGCGTTTTATTTTTTTTTGTCTTGCCGACTTGTTATTTGGGGTGGATACTTTTAGTTGGGACACCCTGTATAATAAGAATAATAATAATTTTAAAGTCATTAAAGTCTAATCATATATGCATCGACCTTAGACTATGAAAATAAGAGAGACCCAACTACTTACATTTAACATGGGATCATAGACTGAATTTCTTCCCTCTCCACTTTATCGATAGATGTCTGTGGTTGTCACGTTTTAAAAATTGTCAAATATTCGAAGCCAAGCTTTATTGAATTTCTGCGATATGTTTCTATATTTTCATAACACAGTTATATGTATATCAAAAAACTACACACAATAATTAACTTTAGATTATAAAACGTTGTTTTATTTCTATGTAATTAACTAATGTCTAAATTAGAAAAATGTAATAATAAAAATATTACCAAATACCAACTGGTAACGATGCTATGCCAAATTTACGTCCCTTGCGAGTAGTTTTATAACTATTCATTCATAGCAATCATCATAGCACTCTTGTTTATGGTCTAATTATAAAACAGACGCTGCATTGTTGTAAATTTTGTAACCGCGTTCGATGGTTGTTATTTATATATTTTTTTTAGTTTTTTAATGATTTTGTAGGTTCTGTGTGTTGTAGTACTTAAATAAATGAAAAACTGTGGTGAGGAAGGCTGTTGTTTGTGGAAATATAGACCACCTAAGTCCGGAAGTATCATATCACAAATAAGTCTAGACGTAATTAAGGTTGGATATCAGTGGTGTCCGAATCGTAAGGCTTTAGCATTTACGCACATTAATTTGATATTTAAGCCATTCGAGTATGTTAATTTTCATGGAAAGCAAAAAAAATGGATATTAATTGAACAAAAACGAATATTTTACCAATTTTGGGTTGTCTTTCACGTAACATAAACATTATTATTAAAATACATACTAGCTCTCCAAATACTTAAATGCGTTATTTACAATACAAATATACTATTTTGGATGTGAATAAGTCCTATATTTCTATGGCTAAAGTTAAAAACTGACTTAAATAACTGGGTTTACTTATCTCTTCAAATGGATGAATCAACTAATGTGGTTGACACCTACCATATAGCCGTGTTCGTCAAGATAGTTTTTAGTGATTTTATGAATAAATATCTTTTGAAGTTTATTCCACTGAAAGGATATAACACTGGACAGGAATTATTTTCTCATTTAAACAATTTTCTGAGAAAATTCTAATTTCAAAATTGGTAGGCTTGACAACTAACGGGGCTCCAATTAAGGGTCTGGTAGCATTTTGTAGTAAAGATGAACGCTTTTCTTCTGTGTTACCATTGCATTATTCATCAGCAAGCATTATGTGGAATTTTTTTTAAAACTAAACGTCATGAAATTGGCAGTAAAAATAGTTGCAAACAAGATTAAAGCTCACGCATTACAAAGATTATTCAAAATCTTAGCCGATGAAATTGATTGTCAATTGAAGATCTACTTCTTAACTCTGATGTGCCATGGTTAAGTGGAGGACGAGTGTTAACACGTTTTAATGAAGTCCTATCTGTCATAGTTCAATTTTTCAAACAACGCGGCGACCCGATTCAGGAACTGGAAAATTCAATTTGGCTTAGAGATTTTGGGTTTCTTGTGGAAATTAGAGTAAAAACTTGAGTTTTGGGGACAAACCCTAATCAACCGTGATGGCAAGCATTTTCCTGTTTTTTCAGAGAAGATAACTCAAAATCAAATAGAACCCTATGACAGTAAATCTCATGTAGAAATAGTTTTTAACTTCAAAAATCGGTTAAGGGATTTCAACAAAATGACACTGGTGGCTCAATTTGTTGTTTCACACTTCATAGAAATTGATATCCAACAGTTTGCAATTTGTGTTATGCAGAACTTTGGCGAAGACATCGCTGCAACTGAAATGGAAGTGATTGCAGTGATCTGGTAAAGACAAATATCCAATTCAATGTCGGGTTGCCTTAGAAGTGAAAGAGTTATTTATTTCAACCTACTTGTGCGAATCTTCTTCCTCCAATATAAAGTTTATTAAGAACAAATACCGCAACCGCCTGACAGATGAACATCTGGATAATTGTGTTCGAATGGCTGTTTCAAATTACACTGCGAATATCAAAAAAAATGTAAATGTATTAGTATTAGTTAAGTATTTCTTAATTACATAAAAACATGTATGACAAATACAACTGGGCATTATTTCGTTTAGGCTGGCTTAAGCGCTGGTTACAAGTAGGCAGCTCACGGTTTATTTCTAAATTATCCAAGTAGCTCAACACCTTGAAAAGGTTGGCGACCACTGTTCTGGATATTTAAATTACAATCAAACTACCCAAATTTCCAAAAAAAAATCCGTAATTGTAATAAAATAAAAGATAAAATCAAACTGGGAAACCACGGAGGGTACAGTATTCCGTGCCAGGATTCTGAAAAGTTGTACGTAGGGCAAACTAACGGGCGAATATCAGCAAGAGTGGAAGAGCATAAACTTAGCATCAGAAATAAACAAACAACCTCAGCTTTATTCCTACATCATCAGGACGAATCATTAAAACTACCAACAGTATGGAAGACAATAATCGACAAATCTAAAATCGCAAAAACTCAAGCACAATTAGCGCAACAACAACAGCACCACCACATAAATAACGGCCAACGCCTGCGCAGATATAACCTTCGGCCCCGAGTGGGGGTATAAAAGGAAGCGTCGCAGTCACCAACACTTCAGTCTCTATTCGGACGCGAGAAAGAAAGCTTCGAAAATGCCAAATGTGATTTTGGCGAAACGTCAGCAAAACTGTTCTTTTCAGAACGACAGTAGTGAATGGATGTACACCCGAAATGAAAACACGTTGTATTTTTCCATCCCACATATATATATATATATATATATATATATATATATATATATATATATAGAGAGAGAGAGAGAAGAGAAACAGGAATTTCAATTTCTGCGCGGTGTTTGGTAGTAAAAAGTTATACAAACATTTTGTCGAGAATCGACCAAAACATGTCGCTATGTTTATTTTGGTATTAAAACCCAAATACCCCCACCCTGAAACAAACAAGGTGTCATGTCATTCGACTTTAAAAGTCGACGAGGGAAATAGGCAACCAGTAGCACCATCTGTAGGTACTAAGGTACAACTAAATCGCTTTAGACGCGACCTACTTTAGAGCACAAGACGACACATCTGTGCAAAAATAGAGGAAAATAAAAATTTCAATTTCTGTGCGGTTCTTGGTCGTAAAAAGTTATACAAACTAAAGAAATAACGGTAACCATTTTGTCGAGAACCGACCAAAAGATGACGCTATGTTTGTTTCCAGGGCCAAGGTGCCCTCTGCTACCGTGGTATCTGCCCCGGCAAGGCTCATCAGGAAGTTCCCTTGGGGGGTACCCAAAGCCTGAAACAAGCAAGGTGTCATGTCATTCGACTTTGAAAGTCGACGAGGGAAGTAGGCAACCAGTGGCACTATTTGTAGGTACTATGGTGCAACTAAATCGCTTTAGATGCGACCAACTTTGGAGCACAAGACGACACATCTGTGCAAAAATAGACGAGAAACCGAAATTTCAATTTCTGTGCGGTTCTTAGTCGTAAAAAGTTATACAAACTAAAGAAATAACGGTAAGGATTACTCCTTCACTATTTTGTCGAGAATCGACCAAATATACATATATATATATATATATATATATATATATATATATATATATATAATATCGTAAAAAAGGCTTCCTTAGTTAAGATTCACATTTGTCTAAATACCGTAACAAGTTAATCTGCCGGAATAAGGAAAATATGCCATCTTTAGAAGTAAACAGTGCACCAAAAACTCCTGCTCCAAATGAATAGGCACGTTAATTGCAAGACCTTATGCGACTAGAATGACTAATGAAGTCGAGATACCTTCTGAATACAAAATATTTGTTTTGCAATTCTGTAAATACGGTAGAACTCATTTTCACATGGCTCTATGGAAATAAACTCCGTGATAAGTAGATGGTGACAAAAAGTCCTATTTATATGATCTTCTGTTGCATACTGATTAGGGGTAATGTTCAGACGAGATTTTTGTGAGTTGAAATGCATACTTTGTTGGGCGCAGCATATTACAAAATATTAATATTTGCTCTATTGTTAAGATGTGTGACGTTTAAAAATACATATTGCTAAGTCCTTAACTAACTACTAATTTTAGCCGTGAAAATAATCATTACCTGAGACTCTAAAAACGATTATAAATATAAATAAAAACATTAAAAAATCGTTTAAAAGTAAGTAATAGTAGAGAAAATCACAAGCAAATAAATATTGAACAGGACTAGCCATTACTTGATAGAAATCCATTTTAGCTAAGTAAACGAAAACACCTGTTTAGAATTTTCATTTTAATTATGTTTAATTATGACAAAAAAACGAAGCACATGAAAATTGTTTCGCCAACACTGAGGCTTCATCAGATCTTAATTAAAAATGTAACAAACTGCGTCTTTTAAGTACCTGAACCAGTTTTGCGGATATTAAAAGGTAATTTTAGATTTAGATGTTTCAGTTTTAAGATACCATCATCAACTTTTTTTTTTGTTTATTTTGTTTTTTACCAATCGTGGCGTGTTAAGCAGACACAACCACCATGGGTTGTAAAAAAATCCTCAGTTACGGGGACAACGAAGGCTGCAAATATCGTTCGGTTTTAACGCGTTGTGTGGAATGTATAGTAAAAAACCCATATCTACTTATTTAACCATGATTTTTGTATTAAATTATTTATTATGTTATCTTCTAGCAAATCGAATAACTGGGCCTTTCATTTTCAAGTAGACTCTAAACAGGCAAAGATATTTATTATATTCCAATGTTGCAAACAGAAATAGTTCCGGCAATTAAAGCAGTTGTTCCACTACTTGAGTTTAACAATTTAAGGTTTTAACAAAAAGGATATCTCACAATTAATTCTAGGGAGGGGAACAAACATCTCTGTCAGAAAGTTTTGGGCAGCCAACAGCAGTCCTGTGCGGCGGCCTGACAGGTCTCCAGATATTACTCCCCTTATTTATGAGGATATGTTAAAAATGAAACTACAATACTATAACTGCTAATACAAATACTTGAACAACGTGTGCGGGATGTACTATCAAATATTAATCGGAACACTCTTCACATCGTTACCAGATCGGCATTAAAAAGTGTGAAAAGCAAAAACGACCGGCATTTTGAAATGTAACATTAATTTTATTTTTGCTAAATTTATTTTGTTATCTACTTTTTGATTATTATTGTTTTGTTTAAAAAAAATTCTTCAAAAATTGTTCAGCTCTCTGCTTGCAATTTGTGTAGAAGATGTGAAAATATTCTTAAATGTCTCTATTTCGATTGCCGTTATTTGTTTGATACTTTTTGGTCGACTTTTTCAACACTTCCGTAAGCAATTTGATTAGCGTGTAGATGTGTAGAGAACATCGTTTATCCAGAGTTTATTAGGTTT
Organism: Kuschelorhynchus macadamiae; assembly: GCA_030620095.1. NCBI lineage: Eukaryota > Metazoa > Arthropoda > Insecta > Coleoptera > Curculionidae > Kuschelorhynchus > Kuschelorhynchus macadamiae. The sequence goes on along the minus strand of JAUTXW010005151.1, from coordinate 280,672 downwards.
AATTTAGTTTTCTTATTGTACTCATTGTTATCAGTTTTGAAAGTAAATGAAAAATCATCTTTGAGTATATTTATTTCTCGTAAAAGTTTACAGCATGACGTTATCCTTAATTTTTTCTAATCTTACATTGCCGTAAACTTATCACTACAGCAAAGCGGAATTACTACTTTGGCTGCCTAAATGAATCTTCAAACAAGCAGAGGGAAAGTTGGTCTATTTAGAATGACATTCGGAGCTCCAATGGTCATCAGAACTCTATGGCAACTGAGTTATAGCTAGATGTAATTAATTATTTTTACGGCTCCGAGCTGAGAAACCTACTAACAACTTAAATCCCTCTCTGGATCCTATGGAGTATTTACCTGAGATAGCAGTTCCCAATTCTCAATACTTCCTGCCTACTGGCTGTCTGTTTGTATGAATTAAAAATATAATGAATTCAATTAAAAAAAACAAAAACGCTTCTGGTGCTGAGGGTTTATCTATAAAGATTTTCCTAAATCTCCCCAATTCAACTTCAGGGGAACTCGTACAAGCAATAAATGAGTACTGGGAGGTAGGGTTATTTTCACCTTGTTTAACTTATGCCAAAGTGATTTCCTCTTAAAGGGAGGAGATTTAAATCTATATAATTATAATATATAATCTCCGCCCAAATTCGCTTTGTCTACCATTTCAAAAGTTGTTAACAAGTTAGTAAAAACAAGGATGATATCCTTTCTTGAGCTTAAAAATATCCTTTCTCTCAGCCAGTTTGGTTTTCAGAAATATAATAGTACTAACAATGCCATGTTTAGCCTACTGGAGAGACTATATTCTCGTATAAATAAGGGTGGCTATGCTGCAGCAGTTTTCTGTGATTTGTCCAAGGCATTTGACTGTGTCTTGTGACAAACTGTCTTCAGCCTGCTATGCTGTCAAGGTAACTGTCCAATAGTTGGGTACCATGTTTCGAAAGAATGTATATTATGTTCTGATAGTTGTTTGTTGTACAAAAGCGTGCTGTCATATATATTTGTCATGCCAAGCCTCGTGATTCATGTAAGCCGAATTCAACAAGAAATTTTAACTCTTACTTGTTTGTATATTTTAGAAACCGTCTGCCTAGTATTTGTCAAAAGAGATAGATTTATGGTCGAGAATCCTATTTATGTTACACGTCAGCATCTAAATTTGCAACCCCCAATACCCCCTACAAATCTTGCGAAAAAATCAATAATTTATGAGGGCATAAAAAACTAACTTGAAATTGTTCAAGAAACAGGATCGCAAGTTTCTAATTGATAAGGCCTTTTATAAGCTAGACAAGAAAGTGATCTTTCAAAACGTCTCCGGATAAACGGCAAGTATCCTAATTGCCACATTAGATGCAATGAGTTGCATAACAAATACTATAAAATTGGAACTATCCTCATTTGTTTTTCCAAAAAACGGAATTATTCATTGAAATTCTTAAAGGTTCATTCGCCATTTTCTCGAAAGCTATTAGGAATTGACATAGGGCATGATACATGTTTTATGTTTAGAATTTAGTATAGAATTTAAAAATAAATCAATATACAGGGTGTTCCATTTAAAGTATTAAAGTTGATAGCATTTCCGGTTAAATTGGAAACGACAGTCGATTGTTTATATAGCGAAAATCTTCTTCATAACTAGCTATATATCACTGTAAAATTAAATGTTAATAGTACTTATCTTAAAAAAGTTTGTTAGTAATTTCTTGGTCACCCGGTATATTATATATATATATATATATATATATATATATATATATATATATATATATATATATATATCTTGTACCCACCCACGTGTCTATTTAGGCTTTGTCATTAAGGCAAATTTCTTAGACAATAAAGCATTTTTTGACTTTTGACCGTCATCAGTAACAATGGAAAGCATTTCAAACGGTGCATACTGAATGAATCTCCATCTAGAATTACACTTAAAGCGAATTTACCTTCTCAGAATTTTTTATAACTAAATGAATAACAATTGTTTTTTAAAGCAAACGGCCTCCGCAGTCATGGCCAATTCGATCGAAAAACGAATATTGTCGTTTTTTGACATAAAAACCTTTCTTTTAATAGATGTTACATATCATTTTAAAGGGAAAAAGTTCTTTTTAAATTTGCTAATAAACAAAATGGCCACCAAAAGAACCCAAACGAAATCAAAATGTAGGGATGCATTGCTCTTAAAAAGTTGAATAATCTTTTTACAGATTTTAAAAATATTATAAAATAAAAAAATATAGCACATCTTAGTTTTTTAAACAGCATTTAATTTATAATTGAATGGCCTACAACTTTTGCCACTTAACCATCTTTCTATTTCTTATAGTTTCCAAGATTATATCTATGTTAATCAACCACTTAATTTCACAAGTTTATTATTACTTAACCTTATACATATTTCATTAAACCAAGATATAAATTAATTGTTCTATGTGTCTCTCCATTGCTTAATTTATTTCTCCTATTGGTCTAAAGCTTTCATCTGAACAGGACACCGCTTAATTAATCATCAAGCGACATTTTGATCCTATTATTAATTATAAATATATCTTATGGACACGAGGTGTGAGATAGAAATAACATTTTCCCCTAATTGAATTCCACCGTAGCTCTGTGCAGTTTAGGAATTCCGCTTCAACTAGGTAGAATTATTTCAGCGCTACTAGTGTATTAATGACCCCATTTTGCATTTCTACTGGCCGATTGCACAAAGGTTTCTAAGCTGTTTTGAATACCTCTATTTAGGAATTATGTTCTAATTATTTACGGTTTGCTTGTCCAGCTAGACTAACAGTACCTCAAAGGAAGAATTGTTGAAGTATTTGAACTATTTCACTGAAATACATGATAAACTACTAAGTGGCATTTGTATCAAAATGAATGATAAAAGAATACGAAATATATCGTTTCAAATTTGGAAGAAGGTACTATGTTACTAGATCCCCCATAAAATCGAAATAACAAAATAACAGTATATTATTTAATGAGCAAGTAAAAACCATTACTTGCAAGTAAAATACGGTACTTTTTCTACGAATATAAAACAATATAAATAAAACACGACAAGACACAGAAACGTTCAGTACCCCCTAAAGAGAAATTAACGCGCAATATTGCCAAGTGTGTTGAGCAACCCGGCAGACAAGAGTAGCAACCGCAGACTTTTGCCAAAGATAATTTGCGGCTATCCCCCGATGTATATACACTCAGTTCCAAAAAAACTAACGCACTTGATTTTTTGGCCAAAGTTCAATGTTTTATATCTCTTAAACCAATGGATCGAATTTAAAGATTTTTTTTCGTATATAGATAATACCTTTAATTTCCAGCGGATATGAAACAAATGAAAATGTTTTCAAAGCTCCTTGGATAATAATTAAAAAGCTCGAACCATGTTTTATTGGTTTTTTGACTTGTCCTGTGTATTAGTTGTGGATTCGTATAGAAACTTTCTACACCCTATATAAAAGACCCTTTTTTGTCAGCATTTTGTTTTGTTATTCATCGACTGATTTCTAAAATTGACCGAATTACAGCTTTTTTGCTGAAACTTTACCAAGTTTAATGAATGTTAATGGAAAAACTTAAACATTGTTTTTTTCCTGTTCTTTGACTCATCCTGTGTATTACACAGGCCAACACACATTTTGGTGCCTGCGATTTTTTAACTGTTCTTGGGTAATTTTTGGATGCAGAGTGTAAAAAAGTTCTCTCAGATTTTGTCTATCAGATCTAGTTAAAAAAAAATTGTATATATTTTACTTTATAACTGTTATATTATATAATACTACTATTGCCAGTTAAAAAACAAAGACACATAGAATTAAGTATTTATTACAAAAACTTAATTTACATAATTACATTAGTCACTAATCACATAAAAAATTTCTTTTATACGACTTTCTAGAATGGAGTTTACTAGGGCAGTCTCGCTGAAGGCTCCAGAAGTAGTCCGCCATCATGTGTTTAGTTTTAATATCCTGATGAAATCTTTCCCCCTGTTCTTCACTACAATCACCTAAGTTTTCTGGAAAACGATCTAGGTGGCTTTGGAGGTAGTGAACTTTTATACTTATGTTACAGACGAGAATATTAAAATTTGAAAGCATAATTTCCACTAATTCTTCATAATTCTCTGCTTTATGATTGCCAAGAAAATTTTGTGCTATTTGAACAAATGAACATCAAGCGTTGGATTCAATCTCGTTCATTGATGTGCTGAATTGTGGATCTTTAACAAGTTGCCTTATTTGAGGACCATCAAATATACCAGCTTTTAGTTTTTCCATGCTAATGCCAGGACATTTACAAATTGCTTCATTAGGCCTAGCTTGATATGCAAGGGCGGAAGTAAGATTTTTTCTCTTGAAACCAAAGGTTCGTTGATTACGTTTTGTTTTCCTTGAATCATGACATCTCTTGAAGGCCAATTTTTGTTAATCTAGTGCTCATTTTTAGCTCTGCTGTCCCAAAGGGACAAAAAACAAGGATATTTTGTATAACCACCCTGCTGTCCAAGGAGAAAGTTAACCATTTTTAAATCAACACAAATTGCCCACTGATGTTCTTCGTATTTAATTTTTCTCAAAACTAATGCAATTGTTTCATATTCTTCCTTCATGGTAGTAGAATGACCAATAGGAATTGAGCCATATTTGTTACCGTTATGTAAAAGAACATATTTTAAACTACGTTTTGAACTGTCTATAAAAAGGCGTCAATCATCTGGAGTGTATTCAGGCAAACCTATTTTTTTCTAAGAGCCCTTTTATATTGTTACAGAACACCAAGTTATTTTCCTGAGCGAAAAAAGGCAGCAGATCCTTATCTCTTTTACGATAAAATGTAATATTAGTACCTGGACAAAGTAGATTTTTTTCTTTTAATCTGGATGCAAGTAATTCAGCGGATTCCTTTGAGAGATTCAGGTCTCTTATAAGATCGTTTAGTTCTTTTTGATTGAAACACTGCGGAGTTGCTAAATCTGCTTCAAATTCGCTGTCGTTTTCTGATTGAATTCTTTGAGCTTCGTCAGACGTTGATGTTTCTGTATAATCTTCTGTCAGTTCGGGTGCTGAATGATGGAACGGGTATTTCTTTCGAATGCGCTACAGGCCTTCTTGCAGAATCTATATCAGGATATGTCCATTTGTGTCTATTGTTTCTATTTATGCCTTAATATTAACGAGACAAAAATAGCAGTCGTCATGATGGTTTTGCTCTCCAAACCATTGGTACACTAAACTTTAGGCACTTCCTCTTTCCAGTTGTCCACTGTCGCAAATGTTCAACTTATGTTTTACATATGAAATGTGGAGCCCAAGAATTATCTTGATCTCCAAAATAGGCAAGATAAGCTCTTTTCACAAAGTCAGAAATCGGTTTTTTCCTCTCTTTCAAAGTGTATTCACCACACACATAACAAAAAACATCGGGATGATTTACACAGGTACTTCTGCTTGTGGATGCCTTTGTTTCAGTTTAGTGTCTTGATACTACAAAACGACCAAAATTTACACAAAATGATGGTACAACTTTACTTGGGAAAACTCAGTAATATACTAAATCGAGTACAGCCAAGCAGGTATAGAAGGATCGGGTTATAGGCAATTACAGGTATTTAAGAGCAGTGTATTGAGTAGTTCCTAGTATAGGAACATTGGGTCAGGGACAATTCCAGGTATCCATTTGGTTAATTAGATTCTGGGAGGCTTCTATTTTGACGATAAGGTACATATTTATCTCTTTATTTGTTGTCCTTTATCAGAAAAAAATATCAATTAACCTGTAACCTGTATCTCAAAAACTAGAGCTGATAGAAAAAATCTGGTGGCATTTTTGGAATCAGCACATTAAAAACATCTAAAATCAGATGTTAGATTTCCGGCACCAAATTTTTGTTTTCATTTTACCCTGTGTTATTCGAGCATTTGTATTGAAAATTCTTACACTCTAGATGAAAGACCCTTCTTCTAAGACAAATTTGTTATTCTGTTCATTCATTTGTGTTGAAAATGTCTGAATTACAGCTTTTTTATTGTAACCTTGCATTTTGCCAAGGTACCTACTTAATTTTTCTGAAGTGATATTCAAATAAAATAAAAACGATAAGATTTTTATAAAACTTTTTTATTAACGCAAAATAACTCGCGTGAACGCTCCCTTTTTTCCAATTCATCCCACAAATGTTCTATTGCATACATACAGGAGGTAACACATACTGCTCTAAAATGTCACTGATGTAAATTTGGGCTGTTATTGACTGTTCTAATAGGAAAAACATGAAGAGGTGTAAGTCTATTCATGGAAATTCCACCCCATACCATCACTGAACCACCACTAAAATTATTGCATTCTGTTATCAAAGATTAATTGAATATTTCGCCAGTTCTTCTCCATACTCTTTTTTTCCTATCCACCATTTTAAGGCAAAACCTTGATTCATCAGTAAACATGACATTTGACCATTCACGATTAGTCCATTCCATACAATTTTGTACGAAGTAGCCCCGAGCAGCACGATGTTGAGGTAGCAATAGGACCTTTTGCAGGCTTCCTAGCCTATAAATTCATTTAGGCCAGACGTCTACAAACCGTCTGCTTACTCATTATAACATCTCGAATTTTGAAATTTCACAGCCGTATTCGATCGATTCCGTAAAATCCGCAGTCTCGAAAAGGGTTCACCTCTAGGGGAGGTTTTTCGAGGGTAACCAGAACCCACCTTCCGAGTAATGCTTCTTGTTTGTTCATATTTCAGGATCACTCTTCGAGCTGTTGCTTCAGCGGCGTAGCGTTTACTATGCCCATCAAGTAAAGCAACTAATCCTGCCCTTTGTTCAGGTGTAATTTGTGGCATTTTGTCACTAAAACCTTTTTTTCGCATAAAAAATGACAATCATGAAGTTAATGAAATACATAACTGACAAATATGGCGGACTACAACAAATTAATTGCCATGATGACGGCAATTGTTTTTTCAAAGTCGATTATGATCCGAGATAGGCCATCGCTAGCTAAGATTTTTAATACATAATTTCCTTAACTTAAAGGATTTTAAGTTCAGTTTTTGTCGCTGATTACGAACTTGCAAGTCTTTTTTGCCGAATTTACGGAATCGATCATATACACCTGTAAAAGTTGAAGAAGATATTCGCCAAGTTCGAGATGCTATGGTTAGTGAGCAGACAATTTGTGTACGTCTAGCAGCAGTGAATTTAAAGGCTAGGAGACTTGCAAAAGTCTAAAATTATTAGAGCATAATCCCCAGTCGTATAATCTAGCAATAGTGCGGTTATCGCCACATTATAGGGCATGCGAGATGCTTCGATATGAATGCAGTAAAACATTTGCGGAATAAATTAAGGAAGGTGCGTTCTCGCGAAGGGTCTCTGGAGAGCCTAGCAGAATTGGCAGATACAACATACATTATACAATGCAACAAATAATGGGAGAGTATACCAATGAAAAGAATAAGAAACTTAATATCGAGTATGCTACAAGATAAGAAGCTCTTAGATTTTCTATAGAGAAACCAATATTCGGTTGTAAGCAAATTTTTCAAATTCTTATCCAGTTATTGTTATTTTAAGTTAAAAAAAAACATTGTCTAAGTTTTTCCTTTAACATCTATGCACTTTGGTAAGGTTTCAGCAAAAAAGCTGTAATTCGGTCAATTTTAGAGTTAGAGGGTCTTTCATATAGGGTATAAACAGCTTCTATACCAGCCATGTCAAATATGCGGCCCAGTGCGCTTTTTTCAGCGGCCCAAATCAGTTTTGAAATCAGCCAGATAATGCGGCCCGCGAACAAGTTGAAAACCATTTTTGAAAGCGCGCGCCGCTGCAACAACGATTGGTATAATACAATGTACAATTGTACATAGTGCCATCTATGTTTAGGAGAATGAACTACACATACTCAACCTAAAACCTAAAGTCAAACGTTATCTGGCTTGTTCCATGAAATTCTATCGCGCAAAAATACAGATGACGCTATCTGAATATTCTGGAAAGAACTCGAGAAATCACAATCCGTATATAAGCCGTGTTCGATTGAGTTCAGGGTTTAGTCAGTTATGAGTCAGTTGCGATAGAGTTTCGAGTTGAGTTGCGCACTAATTGTTACAACACTTAACAGTACTTATTCTAATTTATTTCGGATACAGTTTTTAACATAAACCATGTGGAAGTAAGAGGAAACTTGTAGATGAGCGTCGTATCTTTCAAGAAAAGTAGGAATTAGAGTTTTTTTGCTGTGAAGTGAAAGAAAAAGTTATTTGTTTGATTTATAATAGTACCATCGGTGTCCCAAAATTATATAATATAAAACGTCACTATGATATTCATAAAACTATGTTTGACAAGTATACAGGCAAGGTCAGAAACGAAAAGTTAAATCAGTTAAAATCACGGTTGAAAGATCAGCAGCTTATGTATACACGTCCAAAGCAAGAAAATGAATCTATCCTTCAAGCGAGCTACGTACTGTCGTAGTTGATCGCCAAACACTCAAAACCATTTGCTGAAGGTGAATTTATAAAAGAGTGCCTTGTAAAAGCCGCGGAAATTGTAAGTCCTGGGAGCGTGAAGGCATTTTAAAATATATCCTTGTTCCGCTGACTGACGCTGAAAGAGTTACTGCCAATATAAGTGATATAAAACATATAAAAACAAAATCAGACTCTTTCATTGCATTTTCTATTGCCTGTGACGAAAGTATGGATGTGTGTGGTGTGGCGCAACTCCCTGTTTTTACAGATATCAATGTGTATGAAGAATTACTGGAATTAGTACTATTGCATGATACAATAACTGGGAAGGATATTTTCAATGCTGTTTATGGACTTCTGCAAAAGTACAATTTATATTTGTCAAAACTGTGTTCCGTTGCAACAGACGGAGCTCCTTCAAAGCTGGAGTACAAAATGGCTTCGTTAAAGTATTACAGACAAAGATCAGAGAAAGGGGCAGTCTCAAACCAGATTTTCATTATATTCATTGTATAATCCACCAAGAAATTTTATGCTCAAATGTGATCAAGTTGGAAAGTCTTTTAAAGTCAATGAAAAAAACTATAAACTTCATAAGACTCACGAGGCCTTAATCAGCGACAGTTTTCTGCATTTTTACGTGATTTAGAAAGTGAGTACACTAGTTTACCATATTATGCAGAGGTGCGATGGCTTTCGTGTTCTATGTTACTCGACCGGTTTTGGAAACCCAAAGAAGACATACGCGTTTTCATGGAAACAATAGGAGAAGATGTCAGCTTATTATGCGATGTACCTTTTTTACAAGATTTTTCATTTATGGTAGATATTACAAAACACTTGTCGGACTTAAATACGAAATTGCAAGGACACGTCAAGTTATTACAGATATGCTTGATCATGTGAAAGCTTTCAAGTGTAAGATGATGTTGTGGGAAAAACAGTTAGCAGAGGATAATCTGTCACATTTTCTGACTTGTATGGTATATCAGGAAAGCACAAGTGTCCCAATATCGTACAAAATATATTCAGAGAAAATGAGAAGCCCTCTGGCACAATTTGATAAGCGTTTTCAGGATTTTAATACCCAAGAAAACAATTTTTCTCTATTTACTGGTCTTTTCACTATCGATATTGATAAAGTTCCATCTCACTTGCAAATGGAAGTAATTCAGGTTCAGTGTCAGACCCACTTAAAACAAAAATTTGATTGTATTGGTACATTTGAATTCTATAAGTACTTGCCTGTTCAATACCAAGAAATGAGAAAATTTGCCTGTAAAATCCTGTCAATGTTTGAGAGTACCTATAAGTGTGAACAACTATTTTCTTTGATGAAAGGAAACAAATCTCCCGCAAGATCGCGATTGACGAACGCACACTTGGAAGCAGTTTTAAAAGTTATTTCCGCCGATGTCAAATATCTGGCAAAAGAATTTAATGTTTGTAGTTTTTTGTAATGTCCTTTTTATTGAAAGTTTAATAAACAGACTTGTCCTATAATAGTACTTTTTCTCAAGATCTTTAGTAGTTTGTCTTGTTTAAGATAAGGTTTTGCGGACCACCTAGTCGATGGTCTTCATGCTTTTGGCCCACCAGTGACTTTGAGTTTGACATGGCTGTTCTATACGAATCCTCAACTAATACACAGGGCAAGTCAAAAAGAGCAAAAAAGCATAGTTCTAGTTTTTACATTATTCTCCAAGAATCTTTGAGAAATTTTTTACTCGTTTCATTTTTGCTGAAAACCAAAGGTATTAACTATTTACGAAAAAAAAATTGTTCAAAATCGATCCACTGGTTTAGAAGATATAAGTGATTAAACTTGTGTCAAAAATCAAGTACGTCACTTTTTTTGGAACTGAGTGTATTTTTCTATGGCGGGTATATTAACCTATATTAACCTCCGGAAACGACAACGATTTCTTAAAAAAAAAGATTTTAGTTACTTGGTAGAAAAATAACTATTTTGTTATTTATATTGTTTCCGTCAAATTTTATTGAATATGAAAAACCCGCTTGCCTTATTTACCATGTGTTTAGCAAGAAGAAATTATTTAGTTTCTTTCTGATTACCTAATTTAAAAAGTGGTAATTACTTTTTGACTTGTTTCAAAAATGTACAGGATAAGTCATTATATTTTGACACCTAACCACAGAGTTTTTTAACGAAGATAAAGAAGAAGTGGAAATATAAAAGCTAATTCTTTTAAACCGCCAGAATTCGCTATGAAAAAAAAACAAAGGACTATCGAATGCCTATCCATATGCCCTAAAAATTACAACGAAATACGTTTTCTTTTAATTGGAACACCCTGTATTTTTATAATGTTTATGAATCTCTTTTTTTTTCTGATTTCAAAAATATTTAATTTGACTACTTTGGCGCAAACGGTTTTTCAATTATTTTGGTTTAACTCTAACAAGTTTTGCATTATATTATAATATTATCTTAGACTCATATAGCAAGTATATCACTAGAGAATGGCGTTTTATAAAAATAAACAATATACATGATATTTCATTAAAAAACCTATTTCTTACTCTACACTTTTTGTATTTACACTTTTTCTCTATCTTTATTAATAAATAACCATGTAGGTGGGTGTCATAATATAATAACTCACTTCGTAGAAACAAGTATCTTAAAAAGCAAAAAATGTTCCTCTTCCTATATAAATTAATAGGTTTAAAACTTCTTTTTGATTAAAGTATTATTTAGTGTTGCTTCTTTGATTTAGTTATTCAGATTTTTGAAGGAATAAGTTTGCTTTCTATTAAAACGTATGCTTACTCCTAGAAAGTTTATTTTAAGCTAATCTGTATCAAATTTTAGCACCAAAGATTAACACTCAAATTCAATATTCCTCTTTTAACTAAAAGAAAGTCGAGGGTTATCGCACAAAATAATATAGTTGCGGCGAGCATTGATGTCTACACCTTTTTAAGGCGTCTCATTTAAATGAGTTTATCTATTGCGTAAGCTTTATGGATCTTTGGTTTCGGTCAATTTATGTTGAATATTTTTTAGTTTTTTTGTCGTTTCTTTTTATTGACCAAAACGATCTTTAGAAATTTACATTTTTTAATACACTTTTGTTACTAAATATACAAAGTTCAAAATAATTTCTTTGAATAACGCAAGAGAAATAATACTAATTATTTCAAGAAGTGGTCAGGAACCTTATATTTATTAAGAATTGTAATATTTATATTGACATAAGGTAGACGTCCCAAATGCAGACATCTTTAGTAATTCATATTACGCTTTTTTCCATATAATTTATAATTATCCATTGACATTGGAATGGTTGTGTTTCTTAAAATATTGTTGGCTGCTGAATACGTTTGATTATCGATTTATAGTAGAAGTTTGTTACAATTAATCAAAATTATGTCATTTTTACAACATTACCAATATCACCTAATTCCGACATGGTTAATAAAATTTGTTCCTAAATCAGACATCTTAGTGGACTTAATTCCGATAGTGCTCCTAAATCAGACATTTTAAGAACATTATTCTGACAAATAAAACATATTGGTCTTAATTATTTTTTTCGCAAGAACCATCGCTTCCTCATAAAATGATTAAAATTGCGATCTCAACCATATTAAATCGAAGTTGACTTTTTGGTGAACTTAGCGGTACCATATCTTCGATATCAAGGCTGGTATAGAAAAAATCTCGAGATACATGTCTCCTCTAAAAATACATATCAAATTCGATGTCCTATCTCTAATAGTTTCCGAGATATGACCGTTGAAAGGTTGAAAAACACGGTTTTTTGAAATGACACGCCCCACACCAGTTTTTCGTCCCTGAGTGTAAGAGCCATGGTAACAAACGGCCACGAAGCGGACGAAAAGAATTCAGCAAATTAAATATCTAGTACGATAACTTTGAGGTTACTAACTCGTTAGGATTCTTAGATAAAATTAAGAATGTTCACTTAAAAGAAGGTGAAATTTTAATATCTTTTGATGTAAGCTCATTGTTTCTTAGTGTACCCATACCACTAGCTTTAGAGTACCTAAAGGAACTACTTGAAATTAATAATTTGAAGAAAGAAATATTTGCTTCTCACAAAATTATGTATGAATCAAAATTTTTTCAGTTCAACAATAAATATTATAAAAAACTCGAGGGAACTGCGATGGGCAATTGCTTATCTCCGTTCCTTGCAAATTTATTTATGGGTAGATTAGAAACCCAATTCAGAAAAGAACTCAAATATTTCCCAAGGGTATGGTATAGATACGTAGACGATATTATTTGGTATTTTTGATACTAAAACAGAAAATTTGGACACTTTCTTAGAAACATTAAACAATAAATATCCGTACGTACGAAAGGAACAATGGGCAATTAACTTTTCTCGACACGTTGTTTATTAGAAATAACGATAAATTAGAATTTGATATTTATACTGATAGGTATATAACATCCGAATCATTTCATTGCCGTCAACACAAAATGGCAGCATTTCATTTCTTAACTCACAGGTTAGTCAATTTTCCATTCAGTAATAGACATAAGCATAAGAAAATATTTAAAGATGCCACTACTCTTTAACCACCTGAGGCTCCCAATAAGTTTATAGTAAACGCATATGATCCCAGATATACGAAAGGTCTAGAAAAAGTATTTGAAAACGTAGGTTTTAGAGTAGCCTACAAAACGGAGAACAATTTGAAAAATCTCCTTGGAACCCCTAAAGACAAAGTCGACTTGAAGGAGAGGAGTGGCATCTATGAAATTAGCTGTAATGACTGCGAGCTAAAATATGTTGGGTAAACTAAACGCTCTATAAATATTCGTTTTAAGGAACGCATGGCACATTTAAGATACGGAAGACCAGAAAAGTCAAGCGTTGCCCAACATGCTTTGGAAAACAATCACCAAATATGAATAAATAATCTTAAGTTGATTAAAAATGATTGTAAATGTGGTAAGAAAGTGTGACTACATTTACCTATAAATATTCTCGGTTAGGATAAGTTACTTTAGTCTATATCATCTGCTGATGATGCTAACTTGGTTAGCGAAACGCTCATGCAGAACGTAACAAGTTGTGGTGTAGTTTGGTTAGAACTCTTGTATTTTGATCTATCTTCCACCACAGGTTCCAGTTTTAGGACTTAAGATTTATATCGGTTGACGAAAAATGTCTTGGAGAGTAAATCATCTTCAAAACCGAATAAGCTGTCTTCAGTTTTCTCAAAAAAAAGGAAAACGTAAAAATAATTTTTTTCCAATTTACCTCTAAGTAGAGACATACACCTACTTGGAATACCAGAGCTTTTTAAGATCAGATAACTCATTCTTGCTCAATCCAAGTTCAAATACAGACATAAAATATCAATATCCCCTCAATTATTTCCTTGAGTTTATTTTACTACCACCCTAAAATTTAATTAAACAGGTAAATACAATGTAACATTTTTAATTAATAAAGAAAAAAAAAGTTTTACTGGTGTAAATAAAAGTATTCGAAAATTCTGTTCGCGGATTTACGGAGGAAAAGAAATTTTACGAAAATTAATAAATAAATTGCCCAATAAACTGCCAAAGCCAGGATCCGCTCGTTAATTTTTATCTTCTTCAATTTAAAACTATTCCAGAGTTTATTTTGTGGAATTTTTTTGCATTATTTATGATCAGCACTTTAGATGAAATGTTGTTTTAATTGAATGAAGTATTATTTGTCAAGCAGTTTTATTTAGGACTTTAAAACCAATTTTTAATTTGCCGTTACATAAGAAATATCACTCAAATAACCAAGGAAATCAATATTTCGCCTTTATTAAAATTCACTGCAATTAAAAAACTTGCTAATAATTTTTAATTACCTATTCATATTTCTCCATTTTAATTGGGTATCTTCGGTGATTTACTTAACCGTGTCGTTTATATAAGAATAGATATTTTAAAAGAAAATTATTGTTCTATATTCTCAATGCAAAACGAAATATTTCCAATCGTTTACATTTAACTTCCATATTCGAAAAGCGAAAAGGGTCCCTAATTTAGTCCATACCAATTCCTGCAAACAATTTTCTCTACCTGGTTTCGTTATCCATATTCAAATGAACTGACTAAAAACCTCAAGTGTATTGTGCTTTACTTGGTATTATTGAAGTAACCCTTAATAACGAATTATACGTAAAAGGAAACTATGAAAATTGATGTATATGTATATATATATATATATATATATATATATATATATATATATATATATATATATATATATATATATATATATATATATATATATATATATATATATATATATATATATATATATATATATATATATATAATATAATATATATATATATATATATATATATATATATATATATATATATATGTTGATTTTTACTCCTTCACGGATGGAAAAATAGAATGTGTTTTCATTCCGGGTGTACATCCGTTCACTGCTGTCGTTCTGAAAAGAACAGTTTTGCTGATGTTTCGCCAAAATCACATTTGGCATTTTCGAAGTTTCTTTCTCGCGTTCGAATAGAGACTGAGAAACGTCAGCAAAACTGTTCTTTTCAGAACGACAGTAGTGAACGGATGTACACCCGGAATGAAAACACATTATATATTTTAGATCAAAGTCATTACAGCTAATTTCATAGATGCCACTCCTCTCCCTCAAGTGGACTTTGTCTTTGGGGTTTCTAAGGAGATTTTTCAAACTGTTCTCCGTTTTGTAGGCTACTCTAAAACCTACGTTTTTAAATACTTTTTCTAGACCTCTCGTATATCTGGGATCATATGGGATTACTATGAATTTATTGGAAGCCTCGGGTGTTTGAAGAGTAGTGGCATCTTTTAACATTTTCTTATGCTTATGTCTATTTACTAATTTGTGTACAAAATTATCATTATATCCATTACTTTTAGCTATATTTTTAATCCGTTTCATTTCATTGTTAAAACGTTTTTTACTTAATGGAAAATTGACTAACCTGTGAGTTAAGAAATGGAATGCTGCCATTTTGTGTTGACGGCAATGAAATGAGTCGTATGTTATATACCTATCAGTATTAGTAAATTTCCTATAAATATCAAATTCTAATTTATCCTTATTTCTAATAACTAACGTGTCGAGAAAAGATAATTGCCCATTGTTCTCCTTTTCATACGTAAAATTAATGGCAGGATATTTAATGTTTGTTTAATGTTTCTAAGAAAGTGTCCAAATTTTCTGTTTTAGTATCAAAAATAGCAAATATATCGTCTACGTATCTATACCTGTATAATGTGGTAAGAAAGCACTAAATAAAGACAGAGGGCCTATTCCCTATAGTCCCCTCTTTTGTCTACTTGTGCAACCAAGTATGACCACATTTATCTTTAAATAGTCTCCGTTAGGATAAGTTACTTTAGTTTATATCATCTGCTGATGATGCTAACTTGGTTAGCGAAACGCGCGTCCAGAACGTAACAAGTTGTGGTGTAGTGTGGTTAGAACTCTTGTATTTTGATTAGATCATTTATTTTATTTTTATTCTAGATATTACCCAAAAATTTTGTTTGTTAATGCCGATAATATTGGTTTTACTTAAAAAAGAAACATAAAATGATGGCATTTTACAATGTAATTCCTTAATAAAAGACAGGATATTCTGTGTTTTTGTGTATAAATAAATATGTTTATGAAAGTTAAAAATGTGTTTTTTTCCTAATTCAAATACCATTTTCTGAATAATGCAGGAATATGAGCATTTGGCATTTTTTTAAAACACCAATATAATTAGTTTTTCATTTAAATGAAATAAGTTTAAATCAAATTTATATCGCAGTAAAAGAAAAAATAAGGACCTTACAAAACCAGTAATTCACATATTATAATATCTAAATATTCCTAACATTTTGTTTCCAAAAAATTTGAATTGGTGCGGGTAATGCTATTTTTAATTTATTAATAATTTTTAATATCCAACAAAGTTTTTGGTGCGGGCCAAACATGTCTCTCGCGCCGAGGCCAAAGAAAGTTGAGGCGCTACTTGTCTAAGTTTCGCATCTGGTGTAGGTTTATCTGGGTCTATATATATATATATATATATATATATATATATATATATATATATATATATATATATATATATATATATATATATATATATATATATATATATATATATATATATATATATATATATATATATATATATATATATATATATATATATATATATATATATATATATATATACTATCGGACATAAGTATTGCAACAAATTGAAAAATAATTAAATAAAGTTACAAATAATAGAAAGTGTTCATGGTACTTTATACTTTTAGAGCCGTTTCCTTGATTGACTAGACTGTGACAATGAAATGAAAACGTTTTTTTGAAGCAGGATTTAAAGCAGTATGCTCAGGAATTAATTCTGAGAGTAATTTGATAAAAAATAATGGCGACTAAAATATTGCAACAAATTTCATTAAGGTCAACTAATTAAATAAACAAAGTACGAACAATATTATAAAACACTCTAAAATAACAATAATAATATTTAATATTATTCACGAGTTTAATAACCAATGGCATACCCATTGTTGGCTATGACTTTGGCACATCTTCTGGGCATGGAGTTGATTAAATTTTCTCAGATATGAAGTGGCAGGTTTCTCCAAACCTCTGATATTTTATTCATCAGTGCTTGTTTGTTAGGAAACTGCTTGAATATGTTTTAATTATTGTTAAATTTAGAGCTGGTGAAATTTAAAAGTCAAATAATTCTCCATCAAATGTTAATACTTTTTCACAGCACTTTTTTGATACCCCTTCTATACACTTAATAGTCTAAAATTCCCTTGATAAAATCCTAGAATTGTTTGTTTATAATTTTCCCTCTTGAAGCGGAAATTCAGAAAGTAGTAGCTCCTTAAAATGTAATTGCGTTTAAAAATTACCATAACCCTTTGTCTAAATGAGATTAGATAGATAATTTTATAACTCAAAATAAAAACAAATTAAACAGTTTTAAGTAATTTGGATAATTAGTGTTTTAGTAAAAGGTTGAAGGTATCCGAAAATAGGCCAAATATAATTTAAGTATTTTTTTATTTCGCGACGTTTCGGCAGATGTTTGCTACCATCATAAGGTTAAAATGACACAAATGTTTGTTTAGACAAAAAGAACAAATTAAGAAATTTAAAATGTAAAAGGAAAATATTTTACTAGTACCTAGAAGTTTTTTTTGTTTTTTTTTGTTTGTGATATTACATGTATATGAACCTTGTCAATTTTCTAAACTCTTAAAAAAAAAACTTCTACTAGTAAAATGTTTTCCTTTTGCAATTTACATTTCTTAATTTGTTCGTCTAGACAAATATTTCTGTCATTTTAGCCTGATGATGGTAGCAAACATCTGCCAAAACGGACTAGGCCATCATATTAGATTTTTACCAAAATATTACCAAGTCATCCCTATATGACCCTAAATCTTTGACCAAAATTTAAAGTCAATCAGTTAAGTAGTTTTTAAGCTAGGTCGCGAACTGACAGCCCTACAAACAGACAGACCGACCGACGGAATTGATACAACATATTTTTTGGCATCTAGGGATGCTAAAACGTGAAGATATGTAAAAACCTGGTGATTTTTTCACGATAATAAACATTTTATTTGACCGCCATTTTGTTTCGCCATTTTGGATTCGAACCAAAATTTTACCTGTTGATTTTCCCATAATACTCCATTTTTGTGCAAAATTTAAGGTACATTGGAAAAGTAGTTTTTAGTAATATTTGTTTTTTAACATTTCACTAGGCCGACATTTTGTTTCGCCATATTGGATTTTTATCAAAATTTTACCAGGTCAACCTCATACGGTTTTTAATTTTTTACATAACTTTAAAGTCAATCGAATTAGTAGTTTTTCAGTTATGCCGCGAACAGACAGACCGACGGAATTGAGAAAACATGTTTTTCAGGATCTATGGACCTTTAAACGTAAAAATCTGAAAAAGTCTCGGATGATGTTTTCAGCATCCGATTTTCACCGGACAAGTGAATATCATTTTGATGCAATTTAAAATAGATATTGTCTGGACATATCTTTTAAACCCGTAGTTGTATGAAGATGGGGCAAAATATTTTACTTGGTATAAACGTACGTCACGATACTGATTTACAAATTATTTCTGATTTTGAGATAAGTGGGTCGATTTATTTTTTAAATGAAATTGCGATATCATTATACTAATTATTATCAATTAAAACACTTTTTAATAATTGCTTTCATGTGTATCAATAATGCAATATAATTATCAAGTGTCACCTCCAAATACACTCAACTCTTAATGTAAGAGCCAGGTTTATAATTCGTGTATGTATATGCTGACCTTAAAAAATACTAATTACCTCTAATTGCCTATAAGAAATACAAAATAGATGTTATAAATTATTGTATATGCATGGATGACGATAAACGTTTAATTTATTTACTTTTTGTAAAAACAATCATAGAGAACATTCTGGTATATTAGTAATCGGCCAGCAAATGAATATATCGGAAGCTTGAAATTGGATTATGTCAGCTTGACGGAAGAAACTGGGAGTCCAATTTTGTGCAAGTTACTTTGTCAAAAATAACAAATAGTTCAGTTTTCTATTTTGCAACCGTAAAGAGGACTTTTCGATATCTAAATTAGTATCTAAAATAGAATTCTGTTCGTATTCGTCGTTCTGCTTCTTCCCATGGGTTTTCTATCGGGTTTAAGTCCGGGGATTGCTCTCTAAAACTCTAATATTGTTCTGCCTGAACCAGTCTTGCACATGATTGGAGGTGTGTTTGGGATCACTGTCGTGCTGAAAAAATGAACAGTAGGGGCATTTTTCATTCTGCGAAAGGAAGCATCACGTTTGCCATAATGTTTCTGTACATAAACCTGTCCATTATCCCATCCCATAAAGTGTAGATAACCAACCCTCCCAGATGAAAAGCAAGCCCACAAAACAACACTACCCTTGCCCTTGGGACTGAAACGCTGGTTTACAGGCCTTCTAACTCTATCTGAATTAAAAATATTATAGCGGGTGTCATCAATAAAAAGAACCTTTCTCCATTCAGCAACAGTCCAGTCGATATGCCTTCGTGCGAATGCAAGCCTAGCAGCTTTATTTATAGCAGAAATTAAGGGTTTTTTTGCTGGTCTTCTACTGTATAACCGTGCCTGTCCTAACCTCCTTTGAATAGTCCGGCAAGAAATATTTACATGAGGTACTTTGACCTGACTTCTACGGATCGTTTTCAGAAATGCGTTTTATCAACCTGCCTGCGCGTATATTTGTTATCCTTGGTCTACCTGACTTGGGAATAGAATTCAAATAGAATAGAATTCAAATGATGTCATAGAAATTTTAATTTCTGTGCAAACGAAAGAACTAACGGTAAGAATTACTCCTTCTCCATTTTGTCGAGAATCGACCAAAACATAACGCTATGTTTGTTTCCAGGGCCAAGGTGCCATCTGCTACCATGTTATCTGCGCCGGCAAGGCTCATCAGGCAGTTTCCTCGGGGGGTATCGCTATTAAAACCGAAATACCCAAACCCTGAAACAAAAAAAGTGTCATGTCATTCGACATTAAAAGTCGACGAGGAAAATAGTCAACCAGTGGCGCCATCTGGAGGTACTATATATATATATATATATATATATATATATATATATATATATATATATACTCGCGGGTGACAAAGGAAGTGAAGTGCAAATGAAGTAAGAAAATATCGCAATAATTTTTTTTCCAGGATTTTTTTTTGTATGGAGGGGTAGAATATTTGTTTACGACTTACCTAAATTTTGTATACTAAATCAATTCTCGTATCCTTCATAGCAGTAAATTTATTTATAACATCCTCATAAAATGGATGAGTTGCCCTAATATCCTCCAGAAATTCCTTTTGAATTAAAGTTTTTACACATTTGAAGCAAGAAAAACTTCTTTCCACTGAAGCTTTGTCGACGGTATTGTCAAAATAACGGAAAACAATTTTTATGCTTCGGTAAAAATATATTTATTTTTATTAATTTTTTTCACTTGCTCTTGCAGCGATATATTCCAATTACTCTCATTGGCAAAAATAAGACCAAGCTCATTTTTAAGTCATTGACTTTTTGAAAGTATTTCCCCATGTAACTGTAACAAATTTTCAAACGAGTCAGTCGGAAAATTTAAACTATATTCGGAAAATTTAGCAGAACCTGCCAAACATGAAAATGTAAGTTTCTCACAGTCTTGAAATCTTAGTGTCGTTTCCATTAAAATATGGTCCAATATTTTATAAAAAAGGTTTCTATATTTAGCCCTAATTTCTTCAGGTAAAAGCTTAGCAAACTCACGTTTGTAATGATTTATTTCTGTAATAGAATTTGCTTTATTGAACATGGTATTAAAAAATGTTCATTTCTTTTTTTACAGGGCGCCTCACGACAGCGTTTTATATTGGATATGCAAAAATGAATCTCAAGCGATTTTTTTTGAAGAACGTCAAATAGTATGTCCGTGATTGAAAAAATGTCATTAAACACTAATGCCAAAAACGTGAAATCAAAATCGATTTGTCACAGTTTGTAATAAATTCAAAGACGTCTTTTAATTTATTCCAATCTTGAACAATCACATTTACTAACTTCGAATTTGAAGTTGTAACAACACCATAAATAAATATACCACAAAACAGTCAAGTTAACTGCAAAGGAACTCACCGGTTGCAGCGAAACAGCGGGGCGTATACTCACATATATCCCTACATAATTAGACATTAACTTTGCCTGCGCCGTGGGTTAATAAAAAAATGACAAGAGCTTTCAAAGTGCACTTACACTCTCGAACGAAAATGCTGTAAAATATTTAAATTAAACCAGTTTAATTAAAACTTGCCGCATATATAATAAAGCTTAAACAAGCAATTGTAGCAAAAATAAACTTTGAATGTTAATTCGGAAGGGTTTACTTTAAATACAGACGTAGATATATAATCTGATAAAATTAGTTTACAGACTCAATTCTAATACCTGCTTATTGTCAGCAGAGCATAAATTAAACCCTTACAATCTAATTGTCCTAGAAACAACAAAGCTTTCCAAACCCCCGGATGGATTATCCAAACTAAAATGCATACAAGAAATGTAATATATAAACTTATATAATCGCGGTATACAAATGTTTATATAAATATACATATATATACATATATATATATATATATATATATATATATATATATATATATATATATATATATATATATATATATATATATATATATATATATATATATATATATATATATATATATATATATATATATATATATATATATATATATATATATATATATATATATATATATATATATATATATATATATATATATATATATATATATATATATATATATATATATATATATATATATATATATATATATATATATATATATATATATATATATATATATATATATATATATATATATATATATATATATATATATATATATATATATATATATATGTTTATATATATATATACAGGGTGGCCCATCGAAAACGTACCGCAAGGCATAACGGCCAGGGTAATTTTTTTTTCAAAAAATCCAAAAATACGTCAATTTTGTTTGTGAGGGGGACAACTTTTGCCCTTAAAATGATCGCAAAATTTTCAACCCTCTAAGCGGGGGTGTCATCCCCCAAACTTTTTCAAATGGGAAGAGGGGTCAAGTGGTACCGCAATGAAAAGGGCTTTCTATTCTCTATACATTCCCGCTTTGGTTTTGAAAATCGGTCAAGTCATTTAGAAAATATGAAGGATTGAAATTTGAAAAATACATTTTTCAAAAAACGCATAAATTGAATTAAATAAAAAAAAACTTACCGTATTAATGAAGCAAATGCTGAAAATGTTGCCCGTCGACCTCCATACAGTAATACAAATTAGCTTCAAATCGTTCTCGAACATTCTGAAGAACTTGAGGGGTCACTTCGCGACAAACGTCAATAATTCGTGTTCGCAGATCTTCTAATGAGGCAAGTGGAGTGCTATACACTTTACTTTTTATGTGTCCCCATAGAAAAAAGTCTAAAGGAGTCAAGTCGGGTGACCGGGGAGGCCACTCAATGGCACCCCTTCGTCCTATCCACCGCCCGGGAAAGTTAGTGTTTAAATAATTACGCACATTTTGAGAGTAATGTGGAGGTGCACCGTCTTGTTGAAATATCAGTTCCGCTTCAACGTATCCAGGATTATTTTCGATGATGTCAGTTAGGGCTGGGTCGATGGTATTTTCCAGTAAATCTAAGTACATATCACCTGTTAGAGTTCCAGGAAGAAAAAAAGGACCCACAATAGAATTTCCAAAAATACCAGCCCACACGTTCAATTTCTGAGGATGTTGTGTGTGCACCTCGTGAAATACCCTGGGGTTGTTCTCAGCCCAGTACCGACAGTTATGCCGATTAACTACACCGTTCAAAAAGAAAGTGCACTCATCCGAAAAACACACATTGAATAGAAAATTATTATTATTGGCCACTCGTTCACTAATAGTTTCACAAAATTGCAAGCGGCGATCAAAATCGTCTTCGTTGAGTTCTTGTACCAACTGAATTTTATACGGGTGGAAATGGTGTTTTTTCAATATTCTTTGGACACTTGTACGATTCACGCCGGTCTCATTGGCTAATTTTCTTGTACTCAGCGTACTATCCATGGCAACTTGGCCCAATACAAAGACCTCCATAGCTTCATTTACTACAGGATTTTCCATCTGCCTCTTTTTATTCATAAGGGATCCAGTTTCGCGAAATTTTGCTACTAACTCGCGAACAATTTTGCCGGAAAGTGTTTTTCAGGATGTCGTTCATTAAATATCTGCGCAACCCGATTGCCACATTCATTATTTTTAAAATAAAGTTCGATTATTTCCACTTTTTCTGCAAGTGAGTACACCATAATTATTGATAAAAAATTTAATGATATTGAGAAATTTAAACGCACAAGTTACAGAACAGCTATCTAGCAACTACCGCACCTGATCGTTGTGGCATGTCAAATCACTAAAATCAGCAGTAAACATCCAAAATAACAGGACAAAAATAGCGAATTGGTCGAAGGAATTTATCCTTATCATTTACTCTGATAATTTGTAAATAAACATTTTAAATTTCAATCCTTCATATTTTCTAAATGACTTGACCGATTTTCAGTTGCGGCTCGTGGTGTTTAGGCTAGGGTAGGCGACAACCACAATAATTTCAAGAATAATGACGTTATAAGAAAACGTTAAGCCGCGTACACACTTAGCTGACAACTAAGTTTTATAAATTAAATTTATCCGCCTATCTTTTAAAAGGGCGAATTTACTTATTATGACATCCGTAAAGTTATCAGCCTTCTGTAAGGAGCAGAACAACTCTTTTTCTATTGAAATTAGCGCAAGTGACGATAAACGTTCATTTTTTATTGTATTGCGAGAATACGTTTTTATTCGCTTTAAACAAGAGAAATGTCTTTCCACTGAGGTACTTGTAATAGGTATGGTAGCAATTAACGCAAAAAGTTTGTAACTTTCAGGAAATATTTCTTGAAGTTCATTTTTTACGAAATGTTTTAAAATTGCCTCGACGCTCAGCAATGCAAATTGTTCATCGAGATATATTACACTAAGCTCATTAATTAATTTTTGTTTGTCAAAGAAATTTTTATAAAAGTTGGTCACATTCGTCACAAATTCAAGCGGAAAATTTTTGCTATATTCTTCGAATTTTGAGGAATCCGCTAAAGAAAAATATAATAACTGAGACATATCTGCAAACCTAACTTCTATTTGAGTCACAATATTGTCAATTATCTCATAAAATAAAATGCGTAAAGAACTTTGCTCATCGCCTTTAATGGTGTCCGATAACTTAATTCTTTTTGACAATTGCCCTGAGTCCCTATTATTAAAAATCCTTGTTTGGGCTTGTTCAAATATTGTATTAAACATTGTCTCATTTCTCAATAACTTGATACGATCTCTTGCCATAAATATTTGCTTTTTACAATAGGTGATGTCCAATGATTTTTTCTGTAGAATGTTGAAAAGGGGGTCAGTTATGTCAAAAATATGTTTATACACAGCGGTAAGAAACGAAAATTCTAAATCGTTCATAAATTTAAGATATCCCTTGTCCCCGTTTATTGACTCAGCCGATGATGATTGGTCGTCAATAATTTTAGAAAAAACTAATTTTAGGCCTTCCCATTCAGAGTGCAAGATTTGAATGATTTTAGAACGGGAAGCCCACCTGGTGTCTGAACTGGAAGAAATCCTCTTTCCTATCGTCGAATCTAAAGTAAATGTCCGTTTTGCAGACTGATGAAAAAATCCGGGAATCGAGGACGCACTTGCGAAAAAAATTCGGCAATTTTTTATATTTTTTGAACCAGTTTGTAAAACCAAATTCAATCTGTGCGCACTACAATGCGTAAACAAAGCAAAAGGAGCATCATCTTTAACTTTTTTTTGCAAACCATTCAATGAACCTGCCATCACACTAGCACCATCGTAGCATTGCCCAACTAATTTTGTTTTATAATCGAAATTGCCTATGACTGTAACAATTAATCCATACATTGCGTCCGCTGTTCTGTCTTCGCTAACGTCATGAAAACCCAAGAAACTTTCTTTGATTTCACCGTATTTATTAACGTACCGAATTGAAATCGCACATTGGGACTTCTCAGAAATATCCGTAGTATCGTCAGCTTGCACTGCAAAAAACAACGACTCTTTTATCTCCCTATGAATTGTATCTGCAAGGTAATCGGAAATACAGGATATCAAATCATTCTGGATAGTTTTTGATAAACCAGAAAAAATATTTCCAATTTTTTTTAAATGTTGTTGTATTTCGTTATCACGTTTAATTAACAGATTAAAAGTTTCCCGAAAATTTCCCGCACTAACGGAATCGCTTTTTTCATTTTGGCCTCTGAAAGATAATTCTTGCTTTGCTAGGTGACACGTAACATCGACCAAATAGCTCATTAGAAGTCTGTTTTTTCTCACCTCCTCATTATAAAAACCAAAGCGGGAATGTATAGAGAATAGAAAGCCCTTTTCATTGCGGTACCACTTGACCCCTCTTCCCATTTGAAAAAGTTTGGGGGATGACACCCCCGCTTAGAGGGTTGAAAATTTTGCGATCATTTTAAGGGCAAAAATTGTCCCCCTCACAAACAAAATTGACGTGTTTTTGGATTTTTTGAAAAAAAAATTACCCTGGCCGTTATGCCTTGCGGTACGTTCTCGATGGGCCACACTGTATATATATATATATATATATATATATATATATATATATATATATATATCGGGTGACCACAAAATTACTAACAAAGCTGTAACTTTTTTAAGATAAGTATAGTATTTTTCAAGATATAAGAAAGTGACTTGCCTCTGTTGATATAATGAGATGCCATAAAAGGCTTCAATGACCATTCTGTATTCCCTAAGTACCTGACCGTGACAGGGTCGTATTCTCGGAAACAGACATGTAAAAAGATTTTATCTACCTCGCTTTTATTGTAGCATGTAATTGAACTGGATTCAATACATTACTCTAAGAAGTATAATTTTCATTTTGTCTCCAGCCTAAGAGTGAAATAGTGTGTTGCGTGTTTTCAAAAATTTGGTCTGTGATTTGGTAGAGTAATATGTACTACTAAAATGACGGAAGTCCTTTGCCAAAGAAACCGCAAATGCTTGCCCGTTCAGGGAAAAATGATAGTTAGGAGTGTTTATTCAAAATTAGTGGAGCGAGGCCACGAAAAGCACTTTTCATTGAAGGAGACCTCAGTTTTAACAAGCATTCCTGAAAGTACAGTGTGGAAAATTATTAACAAATCCATAGAGCCTAGAATAAAACGAAGTGACAATGGTGTCCAGAAAAGTATTGATTTCTGTCAAAAAGACCTAATCCGCCGCAAAATTTATGAAATGTATGCAGACCAAAATGTCCCTACGTTATTGTCGCTTTCACGCAAGCTATCTGAAGATGGTTGTGATATTAACTGTTCTACTTGTTTGTGGTGTTCTCTACGTGGTTTAGGGTTTCTATTTAAAAAAATTGACAAAAGGACAAAAGGACAAAAGTTATTATGGAACCAAGCCGACTACAACGACTTAGAATCGAATATCTGGAAGAATAGAAGCAGCTAGATCGAAAAACTAGACAATAATCTACTTAGGTGAGACTTGGTATGACACCCATGACACACCGTGCAAAGGATGGATTAATGCATCGAAAAAATGCTACACGAAGGCTCCTTCAAATAAGGGTAAACGGATAACTATTCTACAGGCGGGATCAGAAGAAGGCTTGGTTCCAGAATGTTTATTTTTAGCAGCCAAGAATATTTCAGATTCCAGTTTGGACTACCATTGTCATACCACTGCTGAAATTTTTGAAGACTGGTTAACAAATAAATTAATTCCAAATATACCACCTAACAGCAGTATTGTCATGGATAATGCATCTTATCATAGCCGCCAACTGAACAGGGTACCAAATTCGATCAGTAAAAAAGTGACATACAAGACTTTTTGTGTGAACGTGATATAAATTTTCATGAAAGTTATAATGTTAAACAATTGTTGGAAGTTTTAAATAGTTACAATTTTTCAAAGCAATATGTTTGTGATAACATAGCAAAGGAAGCAGGTCATGAAATAACTCTGCTTCCACCATACCATTGTATCTTTAACGCGATCGAGTTGATTTGGCATAAAATAAAATCTGATATACGAGCTCACAATAATACCCCCACAATAAACAGTAGTGTGATTAAGTTAATAAAGACCGAAGTTAATAATGTAAGTGTTGAAAATTGGACAAACTGTATTCAACATGTCAAAAAAATTGAAAACTCGTATAAATGTATATATTTAGAACCAAAACCACTTATAATTAGTTTGCAGGATAGTAGTGATAGCGAAATTAAACTAGACAACTTAGATAATTATAACTAATAATTATTATTAGTAAATACTCTATTATATTTTAATATATTTTTGACGCATTATATATGTATTTATATATAAAAATAAAATTAAATTTTTTTAAAACTTTTAATGTTTTTACCCAATAAGCATAATATACAATTAAGAAAGTGGGACCTTGCACAATGGTTTGTCATTAAGTAGCCATAAAGTCTTTCTTCGGGTCTCGTCGAATTATGTTTATCATTTAGGTGCCTAAGTCAGTTTCTTATATCTTGAAAAATAGTTTACTATTAACATGAAATTTTATAGTGATATATGGTTACTTATGAGGAAGTTTCGCTGTATAAACAATTGAATGCCGTTTCCGGTTTAACCCTATACTGATTTATTTTTAAATTCTACACTGAATTCTAAACATAAAATATGTATCATACCCTATGTCAATTCCTGATAGTTTTCGAGAATATTACTAATGAAACTTTAAAAATTTCAATGAATAATTCCGTTTTTTGGAAAAACAAATGAAGATAGTTCCAATTTAATACTGTAAATAGTGTTTGTTATGCAACTCATTGCATCTAATGTGACAGTGTGAAAAATCATTTTCAACATCTAAATCTTTAATCAATAATTTTAAATACTTTTGTGTATCACACTCTATTACTATATCAAGTACTTTTCGAGATATTTCCAATTGAACTGTGCACTTACCTTTTTAACGCGTAGGCTGATAGGTGGCAAATATTAAATTTCTGATCTAAGACGGCTTTGAAATAATACATAAGTATATGGCCATCGTTCTTATAATAGGCAGATGGTTCGCTTTGAGAGTTAAACGGTAATTATAAGTACTACGTTTTTGAGATTTTCTTTTAAATTTTAATTATTGCAAATATATTTTACTCGTGAAGATAAAATTGATATGATAATGATATACGGAGAAACCAGAAAAAAAACGCAAGGAAGCCAGAACATTACACGTGCATCGATTTCCGAATCGCCGATATCCATCAGAGTCATACTTTGCTTGGTTGAAAAAGTATTTAAAATCGGAAGTGAATCCGCCCGACGAGAATTTCATAGTTAGTGAGGAAGCTGAAATTAAGTCACTGACTTGTATAGCAATCGATCCTACTATGTCAATACGACAAATAAGCAGTGAATTTGGAATTGGCCGCTAAAGTCCACGAAAAATTTTACTTATGGCTTTAAATCATTCAAATACCAAATCCGTCACCACTTATATGAAGCGTATTATCAGAGAATACTGGAAATTAGAGGATTTTATGGACAAATTACCCATTGTTTATTATAATCAAGTATATTTTCAGCAAGATGGGGTACCTGCACACAATTTCAGAGTAGTGACTAACTACCTGAGAGAAAAATTCGGCGACACTTGGAGAGGTACAAATGGGCCAGTCAGATGGCCGGCGAGATCGCCTGACCTCACCCAGTTAGATTTTTCATATTGGGGCGACATTAAACATTAATCGAATTACAAGGGCGATAGAAGAAATAACTCCAAGGCAGATGGAAAACATTTTACAAGAGTTTCATAACAGAATTCGTATGTGCCATAAAGTTAATGGACAACGTTCTGAAGACCTTGTCTATAGATGACCTTTTTTCTAGGTTTTTTATTACTCATGTAGCTTTAGTTCTATTTCGTGTTTTTCCTTGTGTTAAGAGGATTTTTTATATATTTGAATATTATTAGTGTTTTGTAATTTAATGACAGTTGAAGCTACTCAGTAGTGTCCTTAATAAATACCTATTTAAGTAGACTGGCAATATTTCTTATAGTAAATATTAAACAATGATTAGTTATATAGCGTGTGAAAACATCAAAAAACAGTCGTTTTAAAATAACTTTTTGTAGGTAAGTTTATTTATATTTATAAGGTTAACTAAATTTTTGTTTTTACTCTATTTACATTGCTGCCAAGTACAAAATACGCTTAGCCTTACAGACAACATATCATAGGCATTTTATTCCATTTTTATATGTTAAGAACTTAATTTAGTATCATGCGAAATTCAATGACCCAGTCCTTCCTTAGTACCTATATTTGATGACCGCAAAACGTTAAATACACCATTTGCAAAAACAGTTTTGAGCAGTACGTTTGCAAATTCTAATAGCTTGTTTTTTTTATTCGTATATTGAACTAAACAATAATTCTGAACTAAAAAACCCACTTTAAAAATTAGAAGGTGAATAAAAGAATGGAAGCTGTGTTGTTTCTTTATTTCACAGCCACCTTGGATCAGAAATTTAATATTTTTCATTTATCAGCCTAAGGTTTAAAAAGGTAATTGCACAGTGCAATTGGAAATATCTCGAAAAGTACTTGATATATGTATAGGGTATGATACACAAAAGTATTTAAAATTGTTTGAAGATTTAGATGTTAAGTAGGTTTATAGGTCGTCCCATTAAAATAAAACGAGAAAATATCGTTTGAAAGTGACTTTTCACTATGTTTCCATGTAAACTGGAAGTATCCTATCCAAAAAACGGAATTATTCTTTGAAATTTTTAATGCTTCATTCGCCATTTTCTCTCTCTTTTTTCTTTTTTTCGTTTAAGTACGCAAAAGTATATATAATTGTACAAAGGGTCTAGGAATAAGGGTGCACGGACGCTAACAATGTTCAGGTAGGAGCATGTGTTTGTAATTTATATTTTTATTTTCTATATATCAAATGTGCGTTGTTTCTTTTAGTGCTTGATAAAGTAAAAATAAATCTACGAAACGTTGCACAGAATATAATTGTGTCTTTTCAAACCCCTCCCAAACCCACGAACCACCGGAAGTTAATTTATTATTAACATTTATAATTTCCGTTCGTTTAAAGCGGCTGGAACGGAAGATCCTTTAGAAAAAAGTTATTGTAATTACAAGTTATGGGAAGATCATTTTGAAAGTAAATGTTTTGCAGTATCTACAAGCTGTGTAAAGCGCCTTTATGATACCGCTATACCGACAATTGCTCCTGGGCCAAAGCCCAGATCTGATTTTGTATTCGAAGAACCTCCGAAAAGGCTATAATTTTATCAGGTAGGTAATTTTATTGTTAACAAGAGCATTGTTAAAATACGGGTACCGATAGTCATATTAATCCCTGTAAGATTGAAATAACCCAACTGCCGTGGCTCAGGGACAGAGAAAATCAAATCTTAGACGTAATGGAGGTGAACACGGTCATCCATTACTAAAAAAGTTTACTACTATAGTTACGCATAAAATTAAAGAAAACGCAAACGTTACATAAACCAACCTTGAACCACTAACATTTTTAATCTTGCTAGTAATGGTAATAAAATAGTAATTTTAAAATACTGTAACGCTACTATCTACTATAATCTAGTCTAAAATTTTCGTATTAAGGTAAAGCAAATATTAGATAGACAATAAAATAACTGGAAAAGTAATTAAACAGTTTATATAATACGTTTGTATTTGAGGAGCAGCCACGGTATACACAAAAAAAAAATTAGCATTTTATAACAATATACAGTGTGTCTACTTAAGTTCTCTACATATGGGAAACTTTTTTATTAGTAGTTTTACGGAAAAAGTTACACTGTATAAAAAGTTTTGCTTTCTGCCAAAATAATATTAAAATATTCAAACTTGAGATTACATATACAAGGTGGTCAAAAATTCCAAAAAATCGAAATTGACTCAAGAGAAAAGTACCTTTAATTTTTATTTTATAGCAAAATGTAATACAAAATCTTACTTAGAATAAAAAAACATATCCAGCACTAGATTCGTTGCTTCCTATCTGAAATCACTTCTTAAGGAATGTAAAACTTTGGCTTCTTACTGGCAAGTCCAGTTTCTTACTTTTGTTCCTACCTACATACCAGCAAAATTTCCTTATCTATCGATTGTTGATAATGGCATTGTCACTGCCTTTGTCAACCGCAATATTGTATTACTTTATTCAAACATCAGTTTGAATATTATAGTAAAAATAAATGCCGCCGAAATTAAGCAAAGAAGATAAAATTGAAATAATTTTAATTGTCTGAGAAAATTATAAAACATTTCGAGGAGCTGCAGACATTTTTAACAACAGACACCCCGATAAAATTATACATTTCACAACAGTGGGGAATATTCTAACTAAATTCAAGACTTTACATCGTTTTTTGTCATTAGATTGTTTCCTAATACTGGAACCTGTGATGGAAGATAGATCAAAATACAACAGTTCTAACCACGCTACACCACAACTTGTTACGTTCTAGACGCGCGTTTCGCTAACCAAATTAGCATCATCAGCAGATGATATAAACTAAAGTAACTTATCCTAACTGAGACTATTTATAGGTAAATGTGGTAACACTTGGTTGCACCCGGCTGCACCGTTATCAAGTAAACAATAGAGGGGACTATAAGGAATAGGCCCTCTGTCTTTATTTAGTGCTTTCTTACCACATTTAACTATTTCTATACTCTCAAATGCATCCAATAATCTATTATTAGATACATTTTTAATCAACTTAAGATTATTTATTTCTATTCGGTGATTTTTTTCCAAAGCATGTTGGGCAACGCTTTACTTTTCTGTTCTTCCGTATCTTAAATGTGCCATGTGTTCTTTAAAACGAATGTTTATGGAGCGTTTAGTTTGCCCAACATATTTTAGATCAAAGTCATTACAGCTAATTTCATAGATGCCACTCCTCTCCCTCAAGTGGACTTTGTCTTTGGGGTTTCTAAGGAGATTTTTCAAACTGTTCTCCGTTTTGTAGGCTACTCTAAAACCTACGTTTTTAAATACTACTATGAATTTATTGGAAGCCTCGGGTGTTTGAAGAGTAGTGGCATCTTTTAACATTTTCTTATGCTTATGTCTATTTACTAATTTGTGTACAAAATTATCATTATATCCATTACTTTTAGCTATATTTTTAATCCGATTCATTTCATTGTTAAAACGTTTTTTACTTAATGGAAAATTGACTAACCTGTGAGTTAAGAAATGGAATGCTGCCATTTTGTGTTGACGGCAATGAAATGAGTCGTATGTTATATACCTATCAGTATTAGTAAATTTCCTATAAATATCAAATTCTAATTTATCCTTATTTCTAATAACTAACGTGTCGAGAAAAGATAATTGCCCATTGTTCTCCTTTTCATACGTAAAATTAATGGCAGGATATTTAATGTTTGTTTAATATTTCTAAGAAAGTGTCCAAATTTTCTGTTTTAGTATCAAAAATAGCAAATATATCGTCTACGTATCTATACCTGTATAATGTGGTAAAAAAGCACTAAATAAAGACAGAGGGCCTATTCCCTATAGTCCCCTCTTTTGTCTACTTGTGCAACCAAGTATGACCACATTTATCTTTAAATAGTCTCCGTTAGGATAAGTTACTTTAGTTTATATCATCTGCTGATGATGCTAACTTGGTTAGCGAAACGCGCGTCCAGAACGTAACAAGTTGTGGTGTAGTGTGGTTAGAACGCTTGTATTTTGATTAGATCATTTATTTTATTTTTATTCTAGATATTACCCAAAAATCTTGTTTGTTAATGCCGATAATATTGGTTTTACTTAAAAAAGAATCATAAAATGATGGCATTTTACAATGTAATTCCTTAATAAAAGACAGGATATTCTGTGTTTTTGTGTATATAGTTAAAAATGTGTTTTTTTTCCTAATTCAAATACCATTTTCTGAATAATGCAGGAATATGAGCATTTGGCATTTTTTTAAAACACCAATATAATTAGTTTTTCATTTTAATGAAATAAGAATAAATCAAATTTATATCGCAGTAAAAGCAAAAATAAGGACCTTACAAAACCAGTAATTCACATATTATAATATCTAAATATTCCTAACATTTTGTTTCCAAAAAATTTGAATTGGTGCGGGTAATGCTATTTTTAATTTATTAATAATTTTTAATATCCAACAAAGTTTTTGGTGCGGGCCAAACATGTCTCTCGCGCCGAGGCCAAAGAAAGTTGAGGCGCTACTTGTCTAAGTTTCGCATCTGGTGTAGGTTTATCTGGGTCTATATATATATATATATATATATATATATATATATATATATATATATATATATATATATATATATACGTAACCAGATGTATTGGACTAGCGGATGTTTGTTAATTAAAAATAGCTGTCAAGGTTATGATAATAGCAATATAAGATCGAAAATAAGTGTGTAGGACTAGACATTTAAGGTCACGCACACGACTAACACACTCACCCAGAGTCCACAAGGACAATCTGACATATTACTCGTTATATCTTTTCTTATATCGTTCCGTAGATCACATCCCTGTATATGTAAGATGGTATGCGACTCCGTAGTAAATTTACACCTGCTACATTCCCTAGTAAACCTAGACGACTACCGTGCTAGGCTCAATAAAGCCGCGCAAATTGTGACGTCGGAACTAATTTGTTTCAGAGATTAATCCTCGAAGTGCTCCATATATTTTCGTAGGCGGGTACTTAAATTTTCAACCGGCACACGTTTTCGTGAAAAGCCTTGTAATAAAATGATTATGGTTTAGAAGCGTAATGGCGGGGCATTTATATTTAGAACTAAGAAAAACCATAAATCAATTAGAGCAATGTTAATATAGAAGAAATATTATATTGTTCAATGAGCAAGTAATAACCATTACTTACGAGAAAAATATTTAGTATACTTTTTATTCGACTATATCCCTAAATAAAACTCGTTTATTATGGATACTTTTCGTACTAGATTTTCTTGTGTGTTTCAATCAATTTATATTCAATTTTTTTTGTTTACTTGACTTTTTTTATTGACCAAAACCATCCTCAGAAATTCACAATTTGTTTTAATAAACTTTTGTTACTAAATATACAAAGTTTAAAATAATTTGACCGAATAACGCAAGAGAGAGTAGTAGTAATTATTTCAAGAAGCGGTCAGGAAACTTCTATTAGCATATTATATATTATTTTTGCATATTATTTAACATAATAAAAAACAGTTTATTTTTAATTTTTATTGGCACTAAAATTTAAAGAAATACTTGAACAATTTTAAAAGTTCAATGTAGGTGTATCATTAATATCAAAATTAATATTTTCATTTTTAGTTTTTTTTTTGTGAATATGTAGAAGATGTGGTGGTTGTTCTTGTATTTACAGAAGAAAAACTTCTGTTGGCGGTATTTAACTTGTTATTAATTGAATCGTCTATGCAGCCCTCTGCTATGGATGTTAACTTCCAACCACCATGACGCTTTAAAGCGGTTGTATCCCCGCCCGCATTTACAAGTAGAGCTGCGGATGACTAAAGCTATGCCCTGTGTACATTCCGGATTTGATAAATTTAAATATATTTCGGGTTCCTGGATTTAGGCTAACGCGGTTTTCTGTTTCCTCTTTCATATTTGTGTTGCATAATTCAATTTACTTCAAATTTTGCACAATATATTTCAAAATTCGGTAACGACTTCCGTATATAAGCCGTAATAAAAATCTTTATATCGACAAAAATAAAAAAATAAGACCAACCAAAAAAAAAACATTTACTAGTCGAGGACGAGTTTGCGCCTGAGCGATAGCGAGGGCTGGCAAAAAAGTTCGAGACTGGTTAATGTACTTACATCTCATATAGTATATAACAATTTTCCCCCTCCCTGTATTGTATGTTTACAAGAAAATGCTGGATATACTTTTGGATTTTTATTATCATTGCATTCTATAGCATTTTCATTAAATTATGAAGAGCCGTGATCCGTTGCCAAAGCAACATAAGCAGTTTTTATTTTATTAACAACGTCAAGTTGACAATTCATAGCGAAAAGTTTGAAAAAGTCGAATTGTTTGATTCTGTGTGGACAAAATTGATGTTTTAGACATAGAAGAATCAGCGAATATAGCTTGTTTATCTCTACTACCGGAAAAGTCGAAAAAAAGGTATGAAGCAGCATATAAATCATTTAAGAATTGTGCCAAAACAAGACGGGGCTACTGCAGTCTCAGAAGCCTAGTTTTTGGCGTATTTCCTCGAAAAAAGTGCTATATTCAAGTCCCCATCAAGCTTATGGTGTGAGTATTCGATGTTGAAGTCCACCCTTTCTATAGAAGAAAATATTGCTATTTCTAAGTATCCAAAACATTCGAGCATTTTTGAAAAGAAAAAATGATGGTTATAGATCAAAAAAATCGAATGTGTTTAACAGGAAAGATGTGAATAAGTTCATGCTCGAAGCCCCCGATGATATATACTTATTGATGAAGGTCGTAATGGTAATGGGAGATGCTGGAGCGTGCCGTTCTAATGAACTCTGTGAAATGAAAATAGACAATTGCAAATTGCGAAATTTCTAAAGTCAGAGTACTTCAAAATGTGTACTGGATACTCTTTTAGAAGAACGTCGGCAACTTTATTAGCAAATACTGTAGTTGATATATCAGCTATGGGATGGAAATCCGCTACTATTGTGGAAAGTTACGTAGCTGAGAGCCTCAATAATAAAAAGGAAGTAGCGAATAAAATTTTGTACAATAAGGCCCAGCTAGAAGTCTCTTGCAGTGCTTCAACAGCGACAGAAACATTGATTAGAAATGAAGAATATGTGAAGTCAGAAAATGTAATACACATCGAGAAGAAACGAGAAAATGTGTTTCCAAATTTTGTTAATAATGTGAATAATTGTAATAATTCCACAATTAATATTCATCTCATTTAATATCACCGGATTTTTGTCCGGCTTCTTGTAATATGTTGATGAATTGAAAAATTAAAGCTACTTATAATAATAATTTTAGATTATTATGTCCCTAGGGATGTAAGTTAACTTACACCCTGTGATTAAGGGCAGTTGTTGAGTAACTTTTACTTACGTCTGTCAAAGCAGTGTCGAAATAGGTTGCTTACAATACAGAGAGGGGGAAACACATTTTTAACCACGTTTTAACGGTTGACGGTCGAGTCTGATTCAACTGGGATCACTATTCACTTTATTTTTAAATAACATAACATATATATTTTACAAAATTTAAATCCGACGGAAACTTGCCTTGTAAATGTAGAGTATAAATATTTAATATATCTAAATTATTCTGATTCGACATAAGAAAATTAGATTAGAAATATTTTAATATGGTATTTTAGGCTAAGTTATAATATGTTCTAATATCATACCAAGTATGTCTTCCGGTTTAACGATAATTTTAATGAACGTCATAACAACATAGCGCATGATGAATTTAAATTTTTTTCGGATTTTGGATATCCTTTTTCTATACTAGGGGCCGGTCGGGCGTTTTACCGATACCTATCACACCTATCGATATGTAAAATCTAATATCGCCCATCTCTAGTCTATACCACCCATGTTTGTTGTTGACCCTTTCTGACAATTCAGCAATAACCTAGTTAGCTGTTTTCTTAAAAATTACAATGATAAAGAATATCATCTTTGTATTAATTTATTAACGGTTTTATCAAAAGTTATTTTGAATTCATGTTTATTATTCCATGTATTTTATAACACTATCTGCGATCTAATATTTCGATGTTCTAGTTGGCTGTGGCCAACGGCAATAAAGACTGATAAATTAACTAATATTTAGGAAGATTTTTCTTATACAAAATATCAGCAGTCTCCTCAATTTAAAATACCCAAGTTGAATTAAAATCTGCAGTTAAACTTAGAAAGACGATTACAGGATATCTAGTAATTCCATTGACGCGTCTAATATATGTAGGTATTGGTTCTAGACTTAAAGATTTTAAAAAAGTAAATATCTTTAGCTAGGCTTGGATATGTATTCGTTGACTACTGAGGTTGAGTCTCTCAGACTCCGCGTCTTTAATTTTACCCCACCCGGCTTAAGCCATTACTGCGAGCCGCTTCAGATCCTGAGTACCTGTTTGTCAGCTGACCGAGTAGGTGCACGCAAAAGGTTATAGTTTTAGCACGAATGCACAATAACGTTTTAGTAGCATTAGAATCCGAGGGACACCGCTTCAATAGTAGTGTTGAAATTAATTATTGGCGAATAAAAAAAAAGTACTATAAAATATGAGTTCTCGACCAAGAACCTCAAAATAGTAAAAAAATTATCTCAACGAGCATTTGATGAACAAGCTCTTAAGTGCTATAAGGAAGAACATCTAATCTATGTTAGCACCCTGAAGTTATACAAGAAAGGGAGTTTGCACCTTTAAAGACTCAGCTATAGGGAACAACCATGTATAGATTTACAAAAAGATATGACGTTACTCTCATATGTCCCGAAATATATGGTATTGCTTGTGTCTTCGATGCATCATGGAATATGTAATGACACTTCTGGTAAGCCGGAAATTATTGAATACTACAAAAACACTAATGGATGTCTTGATTCCCTAGATGAAAGATGTGCATTATATTGATTTGGTCAAAGAAACCAAAAATGGACCATGAATCTTGCCTATAGGATAATTGGCATGTCTACCGTGAAAGCATTCATGTTGTATAATTTCTATAAAAATAACAAGACACTATTAAGATCGGATTTTGTGGAAAACTTGGCAAAATCACTTGTAAATACTCAAAATGGGAAAACAAATTTGTTGGAATATAGAAATTACCTTTGCCCGTCCAACTACATAGAAAAACAAGATATATATATATATATATATATATATATATATATATATATATATATCGAATGTAAAAAACCAGTATGAATGGAGTGTTCTAAGAAAATGTGTAAATCCTGTGTCTGAAAAAGGGAATAATTTGTCTTTTGTCACAGTTTTTTTATATGAAAGAAAAATGAGAAGTTATGATAATTTTTATATAAAATTATATTTATCTGTTTATTATTTATATTGCAAAAGCTCTATTTTTCCTAATTCAAATTCGACCTCAAATGCTCTGTAAAGTAGTTTTTTACGAATAAAATATATGTTTAGTTATAAATATGTATTTATTGTTATTTTTTTAAAGAAATATAAATGTTTGATAGTTGCTAACAGAAATAAAGGATTATATTAAAACATTAACCATTTACATGTTGTGATGGTGATTGTTTGTGTCTTTGTATTGCTTTTTTTCTCGGAGTTCATAAGACTCCACCTCAATGGAACTTATGGAGAAAGTACATATTCGT
Source organism: Kuschelorhynchus macadamiae (assembly GCA_030620095.1). NCBI lineage: Eukaryota > Metazoa > Arthropoda > Insecta > Coleoptera > Curculionidae > Kuschelorhynchus > Kuschelorhynchus macadamiae. The sequence goes on along the minus strand of JAUTXW010005151.1, from coordinate 241,997 downwards.
TCTTATTTGTAGGATCTGTAGAAATGTGACTGGGTCTTATGTGTTGCCGGAAATACTAGATGAAAATACAGCTCATATTTTTTAGGAAGAATTAAATACTATTTTCCAAACTATCAACTAAATACTTCAAAACGAAAATTTTGATAATGTGCATATTTTTTTTTTTTGTAAAATTGGTAGAACAATGCATTTTGCGCTCCAAAGTCTAGGTTTCAAACAAATTAATAAAAACTAATTGGAAATTACCGTGAACTAAAGCACCATCAGCTTTATTATAATATAATATATAACAGCAAAAATCGCTGTCTTTGTTGAAACAATCAGAATTTTCTGGTTCTGTTATCGTTACGACACAATGAGGATTTTTTACATCCCAAAAAGTCGGGGGTGCGCCAAAAATTTTAAGCTATGATATGAAAGTCTACTATAAAATATGTTTTATCGAGGCTTTAAGTCACGAAAAATAAAGAAAAGTGCCCAGTAATCATTATTGGATTATGCTAATAATTGCATAATAGCGAACATGTTTCTTTGACAAGACATTATTTGCTCTTTTAAATCCGTTTTAAAATTAAAGTCTCACCTCAGTTACATTCAAAAACAACTGTACTGCTTTCTAGAACACAAGGCAAACATTAAGGCCTGCTCGTTAGACTACCATTAGGACATGACAAGTGAACTTTTTGAAAACTGGATGAAAAATTCTCTTCTTCCGAATATTCCGCGCAGTGTAGTTGTTTATGATAACACTTGTTATTACAGCACCTTAGCTGAAAAAGTACCAACCATAAGCAGCCAAAAAAGAGGTGCTGCGAGAATTCCTTATCCAAGATGACTGCAATTTTGAAGAAAATTCGGCTTATTACTTTTCCGCATATCAATAATTTTTGTTAAAGTCAGCAATACGCAATAATTTTTTGTACGTACACATATAAACATTGTTTCAATCTTCCTACTACCACCCTGGACCGGAATGATTTATTAGCCAAAACAGATGCACAAGCAGGCATAAAATATAAAGATAACTTAACATAACTTGGTAAAGAAAAGTCTCCAAAATATATCCAAAGACACTTACGTGCTATTAGTCACATTCAATAATAAAATGGTAAAGTCATTACCTAGGAATCTCCTCATAGTGACTTCTTTTGTTTCCAAATTAAACCGAAATATAACACAATTTTGGGTAGATATTACTAAATAATTTATAGTACCAAATTTATCATACTTGAATTTTCTTGATAAAAAATGTTTTTGGCTCAAAAACAAATACACATCCATTGTTGTTTTGGTCAACAAAATGGCTAGTAAATTGGTATGATTAGTAATCCGTTTCAACAAGTCCCACATGAGGGTCGAAATACTATTATGTGCAAATAATTAGCTAGCTACATAGATTTTCGCTTTCTTATACTTATGTTTAAACGTGTGTATATATTACCACTCAAAAGCAAATAGAAAATCATCTCTCGAATTTTTATAATATTAATACAATAAAATGTGTTTATTGACAATCCTAACTCTTAACCTAATCTAAAGATTAAGATCTACTGTTGAATAAGATAAGACTTAAACTATAGTTCTTCGGTTAAATTTATATGAGTGAGGATAAATCGTTTACGAGTTTATACTTATTTTGTATATTAAATGCGCCAGATGGTATTTAATTTTTGATAATAACTGCCTGCTTTATTCGCTGTATATTTATCTTTTTAAAGCTGTCATAACTTACGAAAAGAGTACCAATTAGAATAGTGTATTGCATACTTTGCAATTTTTAGGGCTTTCTATGCTTTGTCTACAGATTTAAATTCAGCATTTTCTCCGTTTATAAAATATTTTTCGAATATCTACTACTACCTGTCTAATGTTTTAGTTTCATTAAAAATTAGACTCAGTTCTCTAAAAAATACTGACAATGTCAAATTGACAGTAATACTTAACATTATTCTGTCCTTGGCTGTTCTAATTTGCGACAATTACTATTCCTTATCATTTTTAACTCGGTTTCAGTTTTAAATAAGTATTATTTTTTTGCGTACCTTTAAAATTTATTTATAAGCAGATAGAGCAGAAACTAGATGTTTTTAAATCTGTATTTACTGGCTAGGGATAACATTTTAATATTTGCTATTTTTTAATACAGTTAGCATGGAAAATATTCTTTAGACCTTCAATACTTATTTAAACAAAATTAAACATCTTTCCTAATTTACTTGTATACGACTCACAATTAATTTTTTATTTAGCTTGGACGGATGCTGTAATAAATAGAGCTCAGAACCGATAAAGGCTCTGAAGTCTTGATCACTAGCAACTGTATAGTCGGTTATAGTAGTGGTATACATTAAGATGCTATGATCAGTCAAACTCTCATCAGAAAATAAATGCCTTGCAAATCATGAATAACGGTTGATTAAATTGTAATATATTATTTTCTTTTCCAGGTATGGGTTAAACAAACAAACAATTGGAGCATACAACAAATTAGCAGTAAGTTTTAGAAAAGTCAAACCAACCCTAATCAAGTTGTGTGGCAATCGGTATATCCCTAATGTGAGAGAAAAATACATTATAGGTAATTTCAGAAGACTGTTAATAAATTATTTAGTATGATATATTCAAAATACTTTTAAAAATATCAATGGAGTAAATTAAAGACAGTCAAGATTTAAAAATATGAATCAAATGTAGTGAAGTCTTCTACAAAATCACATATATCTTAAATATAATTTTACTACTTGAGGCCTTTCGTATCTCCTTGTGTGTGTGTGAAAAAATCATATTTTTTTTAAAAACAACAATGTGTACCACAAAATTTACATGAACTTGGAATAAGGCTCGTAAGAGGAAGGAATAATATTCCTGAATAAGCTGTATCGTAGTTAATAAGAAGTCCAAGGCGTGTGGAATCAGTATTAAGAGCTAGAGGAGAAAATATCAAATATTAGAAATTTATTTTTAGGGGTGATTTGTAATCCATTCATATTTGCTTACTCTTAGCCCCTTCAAGCCCAGTTCTATTATGCGAATTAGCAGTACTATCCCAGATTAGGTGAAAATATTAACTCTTTCCTATAACTGATTTTTTCTATTTCATTAGGTTGAAAAAACATTTTTGTAAGAAGAAGGAACGAAAATATTAAGATATTAGGTCCAGAGGCGTTACTATGGGACACATGTGATAATTTGCTAGGTTCAAAAAAATGCCTACATAGTGGAAAATAATATTATATACATACATACACAACTCTAAAAGTAGTATCGTACAAAAAACTCAATCAAAAGAAAAAATGCCCATATTTTCTATAAACATATTGGCATATCATGTCTCGATGAAGAAACTAAAAACTAAAAAAGAATATTGAAATAAGTCAAGGAAATAGACATAATATTTTTTCTAAAAAAACTAAAAAATAAAAAACAGTGGCATACAGTCAATTTCTTCAAGTCAGTAACATATTTTACAGGTTCCTCGTTTATGAGGAGATTCCAGATTCCTTAATAGAACAACTAATAGCACGTTTTTCTATTTTGCTTTCGAGTTAGATACCTTTATTATCTTGACGTTTCTTTTAGTTTTTTCTTTGACTTTTGTATATACAGGGGAATATTTGGTCAAAAGGCCGTCAATCAGGAGTTTTGTGAATTCTAGAACACTGATTTCAGTTTCCTAGTCATCTATATATAACACTTTTCCATTTAGCATCATGATGCAATTCAATTTTTTTAAAGCAAGAGTAACTTTTCCTGGGGCAATCATAAAATTCAAGGTCTTCAACAACGGCATCCACGGCGCCCAGGTCTTGGTTATAGTGGCCTGTAGCAGATGGCTTCTGAATAGCTATGTGACTAGATGTAGAGGGTTGGTAACGAGTTTTTTGGATAGTTCTGGCTGTGTATTTAGTGCTTAGTAAGTAAACAACTCTATCTTTATATCTAGCTATCAAAGTATTACCTTTTCGTACAAAGCAGATTTGGAACACGTTTCGAGGAACTTCTGTAACTTCTTTTGGTACACCCCTCTGGGTTCGAATAGTACCCGTTACATAAGTATTTTTTGTATTGTTTCTCTTCCTTTGGGTAATAGTTGCTGGAAGAAAATACTACAACTCTTTCAAATAGCGTTAGATTCTCTAATCCCGGAATATGGTCGAAATTATAGATAGGCAAAGTTGTAGGTGTATCCCCGCAACCTGGGAGGGATGGGACAAAGACAAAACATATCCACGTCAAAACGTAAATGTTTAGATTTTATAAATTGCTTTATAGAGAACTAAGCATTTATCTATTGCAACTACTTCTCCTTGGTCTAGCCGATTCATGCAATTTTCCCGGACAAACTCGAAAAACAACACTGCCATGTGATTTATAGCCTTGCCTGGAGCAAAAGTTTATGGATTTCTAAATCTTAGAAATTTTAAAATTACAAAAAACTTGCTCATTATCGTCGCAACAAAGATATTTGGCCCACGAAACAAGAAATCACGGTTCCAATAGTCCTGTATTGTGGGACAATGAACAATGCCCATTTGCTACTACAGTGAAAGCACCCATATTAATTGAGTCTGGTTCATCACTATTAGAATTACTCGGCAAATATTCTGACCTTGAATCTTCAAATGGATCCGTGTAACTGGAATCACATGCGTAAGAGAAACGTCTACACACCACTATAGTACTTGGCTAACTTCCTCAAACGACTGGGCCTAGCTAAACATCGGCAAATCGGCATCTGTCGTCAAGATAAACGCTTGACCTCTGAGAAACCAATCATAATTCAATTTTCAGTATATGATCGTCATATCCCACGGCTTATACACTTAACCGCAATATAATTCTAGCTCCTTATAGCATTGTAGTATTTGTTGCCACATGTGCCAATCTGGGATGGGAATGCTTAATACTCTTGTTGCCACATGTGGCGACATGGGCTTGAAGGGGTTTTAAATAAAACATTATATCTAATTTCCTTACAATAAAATTATTGTTTTACTTAAATGACCTCGATTTTATTGGGATTATCTATTATCTATTTGACATTTTAAGACACGTTAATCAAAACACAAAAAGTCGTATAACAGTTTTAATTTCCAAGGCTGCTAGATTTATTTGAGGGCTAGTGAGACTTTATGGATTTTATTGTAAAAAAAAATGTTTTAGGGTAACCAATATATTTCCTTTAAAAAAGATAAAGCACTGAATCAGAAAACATAATAGTCCTAAAGATATGTCTAAATTATGAATTAGTATTTAGTATTTTTTAGCAGTTATGATATTCTCCGCGGCATTTCAAAAATTGAGGATATAAACGCAGTTTTATATATAAAAAGAACGGAACCAAATAATGATAAAAACAGGAATGTAGAATTACTCCCTACGAAATTTCCTTTCAACTAAAGCACATCACAACAAGGTAAAGTTTATACGAAGTCAATTGAAATTGCTCAAAAATCGGGGTACGATCAATTTACCACAAAACTCATTTAAAGAAAATAGCATTATTTTTATTGACAGCTCCTCATATTCGTCCTCCTCGGGTCAACGTGGACTTGATGTGTGCCTGTCAGCGAATTATTCAATCCGACGCATTCAATTGGTCAATGACAGGTTTTAATTGGTTCCAAATTTCTAGGATGCATTTATTTTCTGGGGTATGGTAAAGCCTGGCACATAAGTCTGAACGTGTGAAAGGAATGCGGATAAAAAATTATTCTAGTTATGTAGTCCGTTCAAATTTTTTTTTAAATACATGAGAAATTGAAATAAAATACTAAAAATATTATTGATAGGTATCGGTAGACGTTAGCGTACTCAGGATATCTGTGATTGACAGATTTCAAAACCCCGGCCCGTTCAACGATCAATTATTGTCAGAGAGAAATAGGCATGTTCGACGCGGATGACGTGGGAAAGACGAAGATAAAAGATGCCTTGGATTGAATTGTGAACGGGCCAGGGTCTGAAATCGGAGAATTGCACTGCCGGGCGGAGTTGTGTGAGGCAGTGGTGTACGATATTTAATTAACATATAGCCATATATAAAATGGTAAAATTGTGGCACGATTTCAAGATAGTGGAAGAAAATGGCTGTTAAATAAAATATTAGCAATCGTCAAAAAAACGCCCTTCCAGGTTTTATGTTTTATCTTCCCTAGATATTAAAACATATATATTTTCTTTTCTGTCAATCTGTCGGTTCGCGAAATAACCACAAAACAACTTACCCAATTAATTTTAAATTTTGGAAAACAATTTAGGGTTATATGGGGATGACCTGGTGATAGTTTGGAAGTATTACTAAAAAACTTATTTCCAATATTTGCATAAAAAAATGTTACATAGAAATGAACTGGTAACATTTTGGTATGAATCCAAGATAGCAAAACAAAATAGCGGCCCAATAAAATAATCAAAAAATGGTTAGTTTTTATATCTTATTTTATTTTAAAATTTTGAAAATATAATACAGAGTGTTTTAAAAAATCGGGAAACTGATTAATCAATATTTTGCTCAAACCGCTTGCCGTAAAAAACGAAATTTTGGTACACGGATCGACTGCAGGGTGTAGAGGTTCTGAAAAAAGAGATTTTTTAAAACTCAAGTTACAAGGGGATAAAACCACCCCCTAAATAATACAATATTTTATTTAGGAGACAGTTAGTTTTTAGAAAAAGACTTGAATAGGTGTAATTTATTTTTATTTTTTACACATTTAAAGATTTTAAAAAATGTATACAAGGTGTTTAAAAATTCGGGTCACTCTTGACATAAAATGCTGAATTTTTTATATCGAGGTTCATTGTACGGTGTAAAGATTTGACAAGAGGGGATTTTTTGAAACTTACATTTCAAGGGGGTGAAACCGCCCCTTGAATATAAAAATCTTTTTTATTTACAAAAGGGTTAGTTTTTGAAAAAACCGCTTGAATAAAGGCATTTTATTCTAATTATTTCTACATTCGTAGAGTTTTTTAAATTTATACAGGGTGTTTTCAAAACTCGGGTCACTGCTTAATCACGATCCTCCTCAAACCGCTTGAGGCAAAACACCGAATTTTTGTATACGGGTTGACTACAGAGTGTAGAGGTTCGATAAGGTATGGTTTTTCAAAAGACTTGTAAGGGGGTGAAACCACTTCTTAAATATTAAATTATTTTCTATTAAAAAAAACGCTTAGGGTTTCGGATAAACGCTTGAATTCGGATATTTTATTTTCATACTTTACATAATATAAGATTTTTCAAAAATTATACGGGGTGTTTCAAAAATATTGGGCCACTGATTAATCACAATCCCACTCAAACCTCTTGACGTAAAAAGTCGAATTTTGTCATAGACGTTGAATGTATGATATAAAGGTTTGGTAAAAGGGGATTTTACGACCCTCAAATTTCAAGGGGTGAAACCGCCATGCCCCCGCAATATTACACTTCTTATTATTTACAAAACGGTTAGTTTTTCAAAAAAAAAACTTTGACAAGTGTATTTTATTTTAATATTTACATATTTTTTTATGTATACAGGGTATTATATAAAAACGGATTTTAAGGGGTACTTAAATAAGACGATTTAAGTACCTTTTTCTACCCCTTTCATTGTCGACATACGCGAACGAATCCGCTAGTAGTTATATATGTAAAATAGTCAATGTACCCTCAATGTCTGTTAAACGCTCTTCAGTAAACTGGAGATATGTACATAATATTATTTATTTTAGTACCACGAATTGTTTTTTCAAACAATATTTATTTTCCTTTTGCAATATACAAAAATCGGTAAAGTGGTGTTACCCGGAACTTTCCCCGTAACTAAATTGGTAATAAGTTTATAAACATTATATAATTCTTAATATGTGTCACTTTTCTTGATAAAAATAAGTATGTATATCCATATATAACCCATATATTTACTTTTTTATACACTTTTTGATACATTTTCCTATTGTTTTTGTAAAGCCAAAATACAACTGTTATTACGTATACGGGGTTATTCACTTTCAGGGTCCTATTAGAAATATTTGGAGAACCAATGGACAGACTATCTTGAACATTTGGCTCTGGCCATAAGTGGACATTTTTTATTTTTAAAATATTTTAAATTATGCGGTATTGCCACTTCTAGCTCAAACTGATAGCAACATCCGTTTTCTAAATGGAAGGCCCTGTATATTATTGCAATTTTGTATTAGCCTGAAAATTCTAAATATTTTTTGTTTTTTTTCTATACCTAAATTCAACTGTTTGCAGAAAATGGCGGATAAAAATTGATATTTTTGATGTTTTAAAGCTCTGTAGCTCCTAAACGACTTAACTTGCAACAAAATAGATTTCAATTTACTATTTTGGTTTTTAGTTGGCTATCTCCTGATACCAATTTTAAATTTGACAGAAGCTGTCAAAATTTGACATTTCCTCTCGAAGTTAAAATGGGTATCAGATGATATGTAACTAACTAAAAACTAAAATAGGAAAGTGTAATCCGTTTTGCTGCAAGTTAAACCGCATTTCAATTTTTAGGTGCCATTTTCCCAAAGTGTGTTGAATTTAGCTATAGGAAACACCATACAAAAGTGTTTATCATAAAGACATTACAAAAATGCAATAATATACAGGGCATTTCATTAAAAAATTGATATTGCTATGGGTTTGGGTCAAAAGCAGCAGCACTGCATATTTTGAAATATTTTAAAAAGAGAGTTTATGTTCAATTATGTGTAAAGCCAAGGTTTGAAAGTACTCTGTTTATTGATTCTTCAGATACTTCTAATTGAACACTCACAGTGAATAACCCTGTGTATATACAATATACCTTTATCGATTAGATCTAATATACATACGTACAGACACACATACATACATTAATTCACTTACCATACCTATTAAAATGAAACCACGGTAGGTTACCCCAGTATAAATTTTTTTAAATATTGTTTATATTTGCTAATTTAAATTTATTTTAATATTTGTATTTTTCGATGTAATTAAAATTACATAAACACAAAATTTTTAAAAGTTCTGTGTTTTTGTAATATTTAAATATTTTCACATATATTTTATTTTGTACTTTCCAGCAATATTTAGACTTCACAATATTGTATTATTATCGGGTTGTGCATGTGTACCAAATCTCGGTTTATTCCGATAGAGGGAACTATATTACCATTATATTTTACGCACCATGTATATGTAAAAGACACGATTGAACATCTAATATTGTATCGTGATCCAGTTTATGTATGTATACCAAATTTCAGTTAATTCCGATAAAAAAATGTTTTGTACCACTTTGTATTCTTTACGCACCCTGTATCAGATATTTACGATTTTAAACCATCAAGTTGCATTGTCACTGACTTTATATAGGTGTACCCTGTACAAGACAAGATATTCAACACCATAATATTGTATCCTCATCAAGTTTATGTATATATACCAAATCTAAGACAATTCCTAAAACGTCAACTTTTTTGAACTTATTAGCAATATTTTGTAAGCACCCGGTATAAGATATTCATGATTGGGCAACATATTATTGCATTGTCATTTGGTTTATGTACGCATACTTAATCTCAGTCACTGCCGATAAAGGCTTCAAAATAAGTTGCAAGATTTAACCCAAACATTTTATGAGGCGCCATTTTGTTATGCTATCTTGGATTGGTACTAAAATTTTACCAGTTCATCTCCATGTCACAGTTAATTTTTCTGCAAAATTTTAGATAAATTGAATAAGTAGTTTTTCAGCAATATTTTTTTAAACATTTAACTAGGCTACATATGTTTTTCGGCATCTAAAAAACTTGAAATGTAAAGATCTGAAAAAATCTCGGAGGGCGTTTTTTTCACAATTACATACTTTCCTTTAGGGGGAAAGTAATACAAATCCCATGAATTTCAAAAACTAATAATGAATGACTGTACGATATTTTGAAAATATGTTATCGGTTTTTGGCTAAAAACGTATTATTTGTTAAAGTATATTTGGGGGGACCTACAGTATCTAAATATTAATAAAAGTACCTACATATATTCATTAGGAATTACTTAATATTTCTAATAATACATTTAAATCAAATATCATTTAATACAAAATATGTTTTTACTTTTTTCTGAGATTTTAAGATATTATTAAACACCATTTTACGTTTGTATCTCGCAAACCAACTGACCATAATTTTAGATTTAGATATTTTATTTGTTTAAAAAGAAATATTAGTGGCAATAAATAATGAAGTCGGCGCCACCACTGTGCGAAGTTGGCGGTATCGCCCATACAAAGAATTCCTATTCCAAATGTTTTTCTAACGATTTCAATTGAGATCGTACATACTTTATGTTAAAATCATAATCATACAATACAATATATCCAAATATTTAGATCATAACTTTTCTGTAAGTATCTGTGCAAGCACTAACATTTTTTTATAGAGTTATAGTGGTAGAGCACTCTTACAAAAATATTAGCCTTTACCGGTGTGAAAGATAGAACAACTTTTTTGTTTGTTTTAATAATCCGCGTTCATTCTCTAAAGCTTGTGAAGTGAAGCTTAAATAAAAGTGAAAAGACAAAATGGAAAAACCTTCCGAGAAGTGGCATGCAACAACAAAAGCAGAATAAGCTTTAATTATTCGTTTCCAGAATGCATTGTTTTCATATTTACGCTTTGTGCAACTTAATCTATTATTTTAACGGCGCGTTTTGTTCTTACCAAGTAAAAAGCAATTTTTAGTGAACTTTAATAATGCTAATCCATTACATATAAATATTTCAAAACAGACATACCAAAACAATTTACAACATACTGAACTGAAAAGTAAATCGTCGTTATCCTCTTCTTCTAAAATTTATTTATATCAGAATATTTATTTTCTTAAAGCAAAATCATAGAATTTATAAAAAATAAATTATTTCTATCTAATAATAATAACTATTTTATAAAACATATTTTATACAATTGTTTCCAAAATAGTGATCAAGAAAGTATACAATAGAATAGATTGTGCGAGATTAAAGTTTTGCTATTAATATTAAACGGATTGCCTAATTACAAATATTTCGCGAATTATAAACTAGGAATAGGAAATTTCGGCAACCATACAGACAGTAAAAATTGACGTCTACGTACCTTTGTCTTCTCTTCAGAGTTCGTTTTCGGTCTCTTAGGGTCCTCTGTTGTCAGTTCTGATTTTTTTATATGGTCTCCTCGTTTAAGCTTTTAACTCAGTTCGACATATTTACGAAAATTAGAATAATATTAAAAGTATTCAATTCAACTACCACATTACCGAATTTTTTGACGACGAGTGTGTCGATACTGTCGGCACCTGTTTTCAGGTTCGGCTATATGTCATGCTCGAAGTCTTCGGTAGGACCAATCAGGTTTGAATCTGTATGATTTTAAACCGGCGAGATTTTTATAGAAAATACATGAAGCTTGATTATACATACATTATTAATGTCCCTAGCATTTATACTGTTATTGGTAATATTTTTGTGGTAACTGAAAATACCAAAAATTAATGATTAAAAATCTTGGCAAAGTCTAACTCAGCAACCGCCTGGCATTTGTTCCAAAGCGCAAATATTATTATTTTTACTTCTCCATATAATAGTCCATATATTGAATTATTACTATATTATGGAATATGGTATAGAAGTGGCTAAAATTTTCGAAAATTTTTTTGACTTTTTATGTCCATATATATATATATATATATATATATATATATATATATATATATATATATATATTATACTGGGTATTTGTAAATTTTGAGATACAGGGTTTTAAACTTTCAATAATTTCATAATTTTTCGATATCTCGAATACCACTCTAGATATTGTAATGAAATTTGGTATAGAGGTACTATGCATCTAGAGGATTTTTTTGATGTAAAACATTTTTTTTAATTTCCACCAGTGGCGTCCGTACGGAATCTGACCTGCATATTTTCCCCAGACATTGATGGTACGCCACTGATTTTTTTTTAATAAAAATTATTTCTGAAATTTCCATTCATTTTTGAGCAAATTTGATCTCTTGATAATTTTGAGTTGAACGCACGGTTTTCGTTTTAAAAAATAAAAACCGTTTCTCTGCAGAGTTTTAACAATATCGCTAATATGACAACACCAATCGCCATGACATGCAAGGAAAATTTTTTTTGACTGAAATTCAAGAAATCAAATTTGAATAACTAATACCCAAAGATTTCAAAATTATTATTTGAGCTTATAATTTTTTAACACGAAACTATAAAATAATAATAATTATTATTGTAGTAGGCTTTGGCTATCAGAATTAATACTTCTCTTGTAACTTAATTTGACAGTTCAGCTTTCAGATTCAGTCAGATTTAATTAATTTTGTGTCCTAAATATCTGATATATCTGAGAAAAGAAATGGTTGAGTTTACCAATGAAGAGTTGGCAGACATTGCATTACATGTATGGTTTCGCTGATGGCAGTTCACCGGAAGCTAGGCGATTATATCAAGAGCGCTTTCCTGGTAGAGTCATACCAGATAGGCGAATATTTGCAAATGTGCATAGAAGGTTGACTGAAACAGGTACATTCAAGCCAAATAATGAATTAAAAGGGGCCCATCGTACTGTAAGAACTCCAGAAATTGAAGAGGCAGTATTAAATTCCATAGATGAAAATCCTGAACTAGGAAAATTGGAATTAACCTAAATATTTCGCATATCCTAGTTTGGAAAATTCTACATGATTTTTTTTAATACCCATATCACATTCAACGAGTGCAAGCCTTACTTCCCCGAGATCTTCCTTTCCGAGTTAATTTTTGTGAATGGTTTTTGGAAAAAATTGCGCGTAATCCCTTATTTGATCGCGAAATAATGTTCACGGATGAAGCGAACTTCTCCAGGAACGCTATCAGAAACTTCCACAATAACTATATCTGGGCCGACGAGACCACATGCCATTGTAGTACATCATCATCAAGAGCAATTCTCTGTAAATGTTTGGGTTGGCATTATCGAAAATCACCTAATTGGACCTTTTTTCCTTCCAGAAAGACTAAATGGCCATAATTATCGCCGGTTTCTTAAGAACGATTTGCGGATATTGTTAGAAGATATATTCTGATTAGAAACAGAATGTGGTTCATGCACGATGGCGCGCCCGCTCACTTTAGTATTGAAGCCAGAGAATATTTGAACCCCACATTTAACAACAGATGGGTAGGTCGTGGCGAACCCCAACCATGGCTCTCTAGGTCCCCAGACCTAAATAGTTTGGATTTTTTTTTCTGGGGACATCTTAAATCTTTAGTTTACCGCACCCCAGTAAACACTGTAGAGGGGCTGAAGGATCGTATAAGAGATTCTTGGGATATTATCAGAAACACCGAGGGTATCCTTCAAAGAGTTCGCGACAACATGAAGAAAAGGGCTGAAGCGTATATTCTCCAAGGTGTTGAGCATTTTCAACAACTTATCTAATTCCTTTCTTTTATTTTGTTTCACAAAGTGTGCTGTCAATTTGTTAAAACCTAATTATTTTTGTTGAAATTATTAATTATGTACCTAGTTATATTAGTATAGTTTTGTTTATGTTATTGTTGAAGAATGTCATATTATTAATAAAATTTATAAAACGTATTTATGAAGGAACAGACTTCTGAAAAACATTGACATGGTGGTCCTAGATTGGTGGCTGAAGACTACATACTATTATCTACAAATATCTCTCACTAAGATAAAGCGATTTCTGATTTTAATAAGAATGGACATATTAATTACTTTCACGCCACTGATTTTTCTAAAATAAAGCATTTTTATTGGTTCATTTGTTTGTTTTTGAAAACTTTTAGTATTTATTTTTGACAAAATTTGATTTCTCGAGTTTAATACAATAATATTCCTCTGCATGCATGGTAATATTCATCTTATGACCAGGATTGTTTGGCCCATGCAGAGAAACGGTTTTTTTTTTTTAAACGAAAACCGTGCGTCCAACACAAAATTACCATGGGATCAAACTTGCTCAAAAATTAATGGGAATTTCAAAAATAATTTTTATTTAAAAAAAAATCAGTGGCGTAGTGTCAATGTCTGGGAAAATATCGACCTGCATATTCCGTACGGACGCCACTGGTGGAAATTAAAAAAATGTTCTTAATATATATATATATATATATATATATATATATATATAGTTCGGGAAACATTAAAAAAAATGTTTTAACATCGAAAAGTTGCGAAAGTCATAGGTACTTCATTTTCTTTTCGATTATAAACTCATCGGCACGAAAAACAGAGCACTTACAATTTTTACGAAAAAATGTAAAATTTTAATGTTTTATATATTGTTTTATTATTGTAAGGACTTCAACACAAATGAGACAACGTGTTTAAAGTAATTTATAATAATAATTGAACTTTTGTTAGAAAAGAAAAATATTTTTAAATAAGAATTCCAAATAATGTAAGACTGCATCATCTGATCACTTAAAAATGCATAGTTGGTCATGAGTTTTCTTTTGTTATTATTATTTATAGTAATTTGATAAGTCATTTAAGGTTGAGCTGCGTTTATTAAGGCTGAGAATTATGGCTGTTAATCCCGAAACAGCTGTTGCTGTTTCGTATCTAAGAGCACTGTGCCCCGTATTTATGCACGTTTTTAACCCGAGCATAGACCAGAAAATCGAAATCGTCGGGCTACAGCTGTCGAAATCAGAAGTCGGCTTCAATATGTCCGACTTACCAACATAAGTGAAAGGACAGTTAAACGAAGCCTAGAAGAAGCCCAGCTTACCACCTGTAGACCCGCAACAGGCCCAGAGCTTCTTAGGGGTCATCGTGTTGCGCGACTTCAGTTCGCTAGAAATCATCAACATTGGGGATAAAATGAATGGAGCCTTGTTTTATTTACGGATAAATCCAGGTTTAGTCTGCGTTCTCCAGATAGTTTTGAGAGAGTATGGCGAAGACCAAACGAACGTTTTGCTGAATGTACGTTCAGTCCTAGAGTATGATACTAAGGGGGCTCAATTCTGTCTATTGGTAGGAGTTTCTTTGGATGCATGAACGGAGTTGTACGTCGTTCCAAGGAGCAGCAGATAGGTACATCGACGAAATTCTACAGGACTTTGTTGCCCGAACGTTAATTTTATTGAAAATAATTTTCGTCTCATGCCTGTTAATGGCAGGCCCCTCACAGCGAGAATCACCCAGCAATACTTAAATGACGTAAACATTCCCGTTATAGACTGGCCCGCATTAGGTCCAAATCCAAACCCTATTGAGCATGTTTGGGACATGCTTGGGAGAAGAATTCAAAGTCGCATTCCGATTTTTTAACCTTAAACGAGCTGCAACAAGCTCTTTTAGAGGAATGGGAGCTTATTCCTCAAGAGGCCAACCGATATTTAATTTTAGGCATGCCAAAAAGAACGCATGCAATAATTCGGACACGTAGGGGTAATACACGTTATTAAAAATACACCTATTTAGTTTTTTGCAGAAAGATTTTAAGTTGCGTCAATTTATTTCAAGCCCAATTTTGTGTTTTTTCTTCTTTTTGACTTAGATTGAAACAAAACCGATTTTTTTTCAAAAAATGTTAAAAATCGCATAAAATTTGTTATCTCGTCTATGTAAAAATTATTACAAAAACAGCTCAGATAAAAGTTTAGGTATATATTTTTGTCATAAGTGCTTCGATTTTCATGCCGGTGAGTATACAGGGTTATGATAAATTAAGGAATAAATGCATTATCTTGGAAATTAAAAAGGTAATAGAAAAACGCTCGAACCCGTCGATTTAGATTTATTTTTACGCATATTTAGAAATTATTTTAAACTATACAGGGTCGCTCACAAAAGTTGTACAACTGTCATCTTTGATTTTTTCAATACAACGCCTTATTTTTTTCTGCTGGTTTGAATTCTCTATGAAATTCTAGATATTTTTGGTATAACATAACCTGTACTGAAAATCAACAGTTATCGAAATATTATCTAAATAAAACCTGTGTATTTAATAACCTATCGGACATTTGTATATCCTATCTATGTCTGTCGCGTAATCCCAAAGAAAAATGACTTTGTCACTGTCACTGTGTTGACAAGTCAAATAATTTATTTACGATCTGCCATTTTGATTTCAAATATTGACTATGCGTTTAACAGAGAAAGAAAGAATTGAAATTCTAATAATGCTTGGTACTGGTGATAAGACTAGGACACAAAAAGAAGTTTGTCAGCTGTTTAACAACAGATATCCTCATAGGCAACCTATTACTCAGTCTGCAGTGAGCAAAATAGAAAGGAAATGGACGGATACTGGTAGTGTTACGGACCACTTTGGAAAAGGTCGCCCTAGGATCTCAGATGAAAAGAAACTAGACGTTCTCTTAACTTTTCAAGATAATCCACATTCCTCAACTACTGACGCAGCCTATGATAATGATATACATCAAACAACAGTTTTCAAATTTTTGAAAAAAGAAAATTTTTATCCCTATAAAGTGAAATTCGTTCAAGAATTAATAAATGATGATTCAGATCGCAGAAACGAGTTTTGCGAAATTATGACCAACATGTGTAATCATGATCCATTATTTGTCAAAAGAATTTGTTTCACAGATAAGGCAACATTTTGTCTCAATGGAGAAGTAAATAAACAAAATTTTAGACACCGGGGACAAGAAAATCCTAACTGGTACAGGGAAAGTCATACACAGTATCGTCAAAGTGTTAATGTATGGGCAGGTATTGTAGGCAATAAAGTTACACGTCCATATTTCTTTGATTCCTCACTAACGGGGCAAATGTATCTTTAATTTTTGGAAGAGAATCTTATACCACCATTAGCTACCCTACATCCTAATGTAAACGATCCGGATCTTCCCAGTGAACTGTTATGGTATCAACAGGATGGGGACCACCCCATTTTGCAGCTGATGTCAGGAGATACTTAAAGGAAACCTTTCCGAGACGATGGATTGGGCGACGTGGGACAATAGAGTGGCCGGCAAGATCGCCGGACTTAAGCCCGTTAGACTTTTTTCTTTGGGGGTATGTGAAAAACGAAGTGTATAAAAATAAGCCACATACTATTCAAATTCTTAAGGATCGTATTAGAACTGTTATAAGAAATATTCAATGTGATACAGTTACTAATGTGCAACAAGAGTTTTTCCATCGTCTAGGGCATTGTAGAGCTGTAAATGGTGAACATTTTCAAAATTTAATAAAGTAGTTTTCTTATTTAATTTCCTGATATGTGTTTTATGTTTTATTTAGATAAACATATTTCGATAACTGTTGATTTTCAGTATAGGTTATGTTATACCAAAAATGTCTAGAA
This sequence comes from Kuschelorhynchus macadamiae, assembly GCA_030620095.1. Classification (NCBI taxonomy): domain Eukaryota; kingdom Metazoa; phylum Arthropoda; class Insecta; order Coleoptera; family Curculionidae; genus Kuschelorhynchus; species Kuschelorhynchus macadamiae. The sequence continues at coordinate 224,650 of JAUTXW010005151.1, read as the reverse complement.
TTTCATAGAGAATTCAAATCAGCAGAAAAAAATAGGGCGTTGTATTGAAAAAATCAAAGATGACAGTTGTACAACTTTTGTGAGTGACCCTGTATAGTTTAAAATAATTTCTAAATATGCGTAAACATAAATCTAAGTCGACGGATTCGAGCGTTTTTCTATTACTTTTTTAATTTCGAAGATAATGAATTTATTCCTTAATTTATCATAACCCTGTATATAACATTGATAATTTTGACACGTTTCAGTCTCTGTGATTCAACCCCCGCCCCATTTTTTTTTCGAAAAATGAAACTAGGTATCATAAGCTGAATTATATCTAAAATTTAAAAAATTTCACCGGAACCATTTGGTTTCTTTTTTCTAAAATTATATTATCTTAGGGACTCTAAGACGCCAGAAAAAAAATTCGAAAATAATCGCGAAAACAATACTTCCCTTATAGACTCCATATAGTAAACCAAAAAACAGAATAACGGCCTGTTGTACGGGAAGTAAAAAATTGATAATCCAGTGAATGCTGTTTTCAAAACGTTTGTCAACGAATACCGAAAATGCGAGACGGGAAATAACCACTGCCATTCACTCCATTCACTTTTAATAACATTTCAATTTTCTTTGTCATAATATCGGTATTGTGACACAATACACCCCTTTGTTTCTGCAAAATATCCTGTGCAAAATTGTTAGGAATGGTAATCGATAATTTTAAATTATTTTGTAATTTGTAGAGTTTGCAAAAATGCGTAAATGCAGAGATTTTAATGATGTTATGCTTATGGGCTTTGAATATTATTTTACATGAACCTAACAGAAACAAAGGATCAGCAATTTCAGTATAAGGTGAAATAAAGTTTCATAAATATAAACATATATTTTCGCATTTGTATATACAGGGAGGGGTCAGAGTCAAAACCCCCTAGTTGACGTTTCAGTAGAGATGTTGGTGTCAAAAAAAGAACCAATTAATTAGCCTTCTGGAATTTTCGAAGTTCGAAGGAAATTTTTACTGGAAATGTATAGTATACAGCCCGATATAGGAAACCATAGCAACCGCCTTATACAGGGGGTTATATAAGACCCTGTCATTATTTTGAACATGCGGGTCCAAAAGTCACCAAGATTATGAATCAAATCAAAAAACAAGTGAATACCAAAATGTTGTGTGATTCTTTTATCGAGCTATTAAATCTCGATGGGCTATTTACAGATATACAGGGAGAAAGAACATAGTTTGTTTTATTATATTACTCAATATTATTAAGATAGCCACTTAATATTATTTTATATATTAAATGCCGAGGGATTAAATAAGAAAATTCGATAAATATGTATTTGGTTAAAATTTTTTGGTTGGCAAAACAAAAATACACAAAATGGCAAGCGCCTTAACAAAGTCGGAAGGCGTGTGTTATTTATTTAAATGCGGGCCACCCCTGTGCAAAGAAAACTTTTTTTTTTGTATTGTGATAACAAAAAAATTTTATTTTGCAAAAATATTATAAACTTTTGTTAAAAACACAAGATAATTACTTATTACTTACCTCGTGGGATTTTTTTCAGATCTTTATAATTATTTATTTATTGCCTACAAAATTACAAATGTACTAAAAAGTAAGCAAAAAAATGGTGTCAAATCTAATAAAAAAAATTTTAAATTAAAATTCACTGGCTAATATCCGGGAGCCATTGGCAAAAGCTCTGAGAATCGGTATAAGGAATGTACAGAAACTTGTGCATAAAAAAAACATCATTTACTTCCGAAGAAGATTAAGAAATGTACACGAAAAAATTTAAAGGCAAAAGACTTAAGTTACAATGCAAAAATGGATATTCATAATGCAATTTATGATTTATACACGTCAAAGACTAATATAATCCTTCAGAAACTTTTTAATATTATAGACTTAAAAACATCATCACTTAATCTTCTTCTGAGTCGTCCTCAAACGGCGCAGTAATCATTGGTGCTATTTCGATATCTAGAACTCGTTCTCGATTCCACCAATCCCATATTAATTTCTCCGTATGTTCCACAGATTTTTTCCAGTACTCCGGCGTAATATAATTTAATGAATCTTGCCAAACAATTTGCACTTCATCTGATGTAAGACCATCGTTCACGTGTTTTTCGTAATATGATTTGGCCCCAGCCCATATTAATTCTATTGCGTTAAACTGGCAATGGTATGGCGGCAGTCGTAAAACATCCATTCCCGTAATATTTCATCTACGGCATATATTGTTAGTTTTTTAATAGATTTTGCCATTAAAAGAAGTTCTAGTTTTAGCATATTGGGTAAAGGATTTGGTTTTTGTTAGCTAGTCATAAATATCTTTTTTCTTCCAGGATGAAGTAGGTTGTTTATTTAAGATTCTTAAATGGTAAGATGCATTGTCCAGAATGATTAAAGTTGGAGCATCTAAATTTGGAATCAGTTGTTCTTTTAACCACTTTTCAAACAGTTCACAGTTCATATTATCATGGTAGTCTATACTTTTGTATGTTGAAGAAAACAGTAAACTTGCACCTGGGAGAAATCCTGTTGAAGAACCTGCATGCAAAATGATGAACCGTTTTCCCGTCTCACATCCCTTTTTTCACTTGACACTTTTTACAGACTCAACCTGCCAAGATTTCGAACCACTTCCATTAGAAAATATCCTAGTCTCGTCTAAAAATACCACTTTTCTAAATTGTGAATTAACATTTTACGCGTATTTCTTTAAAAACTGGATACGCTGACTTGCTATATGTGGCAACTCGCATAAAAATCTTCGATTACAGTCCTTTTAATATCGAAAACCCAACATTTTTATTAATTTTGACAACGATTTTAGTCCAATTTCCAATATGCCTCGATTTTTTAAAGCTTCTTTTAAAATTTGAAGGGTTTTATTAGTTTTTGATGTGTATAAATCGCAAATTGCATTACGAACATCCATTTTTATATTGTCACTTAAGTCTTCTGTATTTGGCTTTTTTCGTGTATATTTCTTAATCTTCTTCGGTAGTAAATTATGCTTTTTTCATGCACAATGTTCTGCACAGTCCTTATACCGATTCCCAGAGCTTTGGCTACTGTCGCCTGGATATTGGCCGGTGAATTTTCATTTTCGTAACATCTTATTAGATTTAATACCATTTTTTTCGCTTGTGAATGCAAAAAACCCGAAAATTGTTTGTCAATCTGCCTTTGAAGTGACACCGCTCAAAGATTTTTGCAACTGCTGGTATTTATATGTTTATCCTCTTTTTTCATATGAAAATATCATAGGTCTATCTAATTCATCTTCTGGATTTTAATCGGAGGATATGATTACACGTAATAAAAGAAAAACAAACTTAAAAAGTTTGTCGTTGATAAATCGTATGACCCGCACGATAACACTGCTTTTAACTATATGGAAGATTTCCTCTTATCTTTGTGCAATTAAAATAATCTAGAGCTAGGCACAAAAAACAATTTCTACCGATTTGAAATTTTTTAAAACAATCTGCTCAACAAAGCCCACTTGTGGTAATCAAAGGTATATTTATCAGATTATGAACAAGGTTGGCGCCCTTAAATTTTCCAACATAAATACTGTATACAGGGTTCACCAAAAACTAAGAAGTGGACGTTAAATAGTGATTTGTTTAATTTTTTAATCAATCTTGAATTGGATGTTGCTTCTAATGCCAGTTTTATTAATAATGGAGAAGTTTACCGAAACAGTTTCTCTACATTTGAAATTTGCTCTAATTCTTTCAGATATTGCCTTTAATTTAAAACAGATTTTTTTAATAAAAAATGAAAAATCGCCTTTTATCATTGGTATAATTCTCTTTTTCCCAATAAAATACAGTTTCACATGTTATTTTTGTTTATACCGACTTACTTAAAGTGTTTAATCCATCATCTCAAATGATTGAGAACATGTCCCAATAATTCAGTGGGTAACAAAGATCTGGAATACTACCTACCTTACGGAGCAGAATTTCAACATTGTTAAAGTTTAGAATCAGTAGAGTTTTTGGTGCAACGTATACAATATTCAATACATAATGGTGCCAACCCTGTTCATAATCTGATAGACTATACTGAATCTGATTGCCATAAGTAGTCTTTGTTCAGCAAACCATTTTTAAAAAAATCAATTTTTCTAAAAAACTCTGTCGGAAACGAAGAAAAAAATTCAAAACCGCTGGACATTGTTTTTTGTACCTCGCTCTACATTTTTTTGGTTGCACAAAGAGAAAAATTTCCACAGTAAGAGTTCTGTAGAAAAAACTTTTAAAAAATGGAAGGGTCTTATACGCTATGTATAAGACGGTTGCAATGGGGTCCTGAGGCTGTCCTTATTGGGTTGCATACTCTAGTAATTGATCAAACAAAGGCCGAAAACCGTAACTCAATATCGTCATCCTTTTTGAAAATATTTCATTTTGAATTTTCAGTAAATATTTCCTTGGTGCAGTTCGAAATTTCAGCAGTGTAGTTAAAAAGCAATATGAGTGAATTTTACCCTCCCTCTTTCTAAAAATTCAGTGTTATTTAAGATCAGTAGCCAATTAGAAAATGTTAGCAATTAAGACAACATTTGTGTTTTTATCTGCTAAAAACATTTTCCAGTGTGTAGGATGTCATAAAAAGCGAGTCTGGGTTGTGACAGCTTTGAATTTTCACAAAATATTTACAGGTGCTAAATTCTAAACGGTTCGACCTAGATCAAAACTAATTGAATATTTGTATCTTAGTGTTTGGTTTTCTTAGTTTTATGATCACATTATTAATTAATCATATGATGTTGAATTTGTAACATCATCAGAAAGACCGGAAAAACCAATATTAATGAGGCCAATCATTTTGCCTTACGTCGCACAGTAGTTCTCTCTCTTGTAAAGTTTTGGCCAAAACTCAGTATATCGAAAACCTTTATTTTAGTGAATATGTTTAAAATATGTTAAAATATATATTTTAAAATCATAACGGTGTTATTTAAAGAATGTCCTACGTAAGATCATACACTTTAGAGCACCTAATTATAAGCGTTTTACATACAAAAATCGACCAAAACTTTCAACAATTTAATATAAAAAACGAATTAAAGTAGCCGTTTAAGCGTTTTTAAAATAATTTTAAATGGTCAAATTTATGCTGAGGCTATACTTCACATATTCTCTTCTTAAATAATATCGGTTTTTATCAATAATTTAAAAATAAATAACACTAATCATTTTTGCGATTTGCATTTTTGCAGTAATTTTTATCTATACAGCCAAATCAGAGTCATCCAAGCTGATCCAAGTTATTGTTTTTAGCTAAAAGTAAGCCTCACAATGTCTTTTTAAGGAATATTACCAAATTAGCTGCTACTATCTGCTATTCAGTTAGTAATATTAATATAGGTTGGCTTTGGAAACATGGTTTGTTTACTTTTCACGCGTCGCGTCATTCTTAGTTGTTATGGTGTCAGTTCAGTTATAACTGAAGAGTTAACATTAAAAATGCAAGTAAAAAGAAAAATATTGTGCGATATTTTAATAGAAAACAACGGAAATGAAACTTTTGTTTTTAATTACCTACAAGAAAAATATCATTTTTCTGGTAATAGTGAAAAGTTAGCGTTTGACGGTTTAAGGCGCCATTTTTTGCCGCAATTTCGTGAAAAATGGAAATTGGCAAGTCGCAATAGAACTTTTTTTTATAAAAAATGTGCTTCGTGGTTGGAAGGTTCATTGACGCTGTTCAAAGGAAAAGGAGGGAGGCCAATTAAGACTCTAGAAAACTGTTCCGGTCGCTCAAAACGAAGAAAAGTGTCCTCTTTAAGTAAACATACCAACTTATCTGCCGCTGAATTACAGCATCTTTTAGTATTAGTGTTAAATTCATCAGGTAAAAAACACGAAGCTCAATTAATTAGTGACATTTTGGAAAACGGTGCAAAAAATTATAAAAAAATCACATGTGATGACATTCCGGATTTGTTTACAAAAGAAGAAGCCTTAGCGTTAATAACCGATACAAAACTTTCTAAATATCAATATGAACATTTGCGAAATCAGTGTAAGCTTAAGAACTATCATATTTTTCCTCGATATGCTTGTATTTTAGAAGCGAAAAAGCAATGCTATCCTACCAAAGAAAAAACTGTTATATCTGAGAGTGGCGTAGATGTGGAACTACAGTCTTTGTTATACCATACTGTTAGACGACTGCTATTAGTTCCAGATATAAAAAGTAATATACTGGCAACACCACCAGAGACATCAAGGTTAGTACTAAAATCAAAATGGGGATGCGATGGTTCATCTGGTCAAAGTATCTACAAACAAAATTTTTCGAATCCCAATTTAACTGACGAGTCTGTTTTTATGTCATCCCTCGTTCAAATCCAACTAAATGACGTTTATATTCCACAACTTTTTTTTGGAAAAATGAGCGACCATCATCCACAAATTACTGTCGACCAATTTCGTTTCATTTTGCTAAAGAAACAAAATCGTATGTTACTGATTTTGTTAATTCCATAAATGACCAAATATCTAAATTGTCAGATACTAAAATTGAATTTCCTGGTAAAACGGTATACGTTAAGCATGATTTGTTTTTAACAATGATTGATGGAAAGGTGTGTCAGATTCTAACAGGCACATCATCTTCAGCGTGCTGTAATATATGCGGGGCAAAACCTTCCGAGATGAACAGTATACAAACTATTCAACAGCGACAAGTAAATCAAGATGCATATAAATACGGATTGTCACCTCTTCATGCTTTAATACGGTTTATGGAATATGTGCTTCATGTTTCTTACCTTTTGGAATTTATGAAATGGACGGCCAAATCATCGAATGAAAAAGAACTTCTAAAATCCAGAAAATCAAAAATTCAATGTCAGCTCAAAGAAAAACTTGGAATAATTGTTGATGTGCCAAAACAAGGTAGTGGCACATCAAATGATGGCAATACAGCAAGACGATTTTTTAAAAATTTTGAACAGGTGTCAGAAATAACTGGATTTAACAAAGAAATACTTAGACGTTTTGCAGTTATTTTACAAGTTATTAATAGCCGATGCGATATTAATGGGACAAAATTTGAAAACTATTGCTATGAAACGGCCAACATTTTCATTCAGCATTATTATTGGTATTATATGCCATCATCATTGCATAAAGTTTTAATTCACGGGGGTCAAATTATAAAGTCCATCAGTCTTTCAATAGGCCAGTTAAGTGAGGAAGCAGCAGAATCTAGAAATAAGGATTTTAAAAGATTTAGGCAGTCTCATTCTCGAAAGTGTTCTCGCGTTTCAACAAATGAAGATGTAATACATGCGTTACTTATTTCTTCTGACCCATTAATTACAAACTTGAGGTATAAATGGCAGATCAAAAATAATGAAACAGAACTGTATAGCGATTCTATAGACCTTTTAAATTAATATCAATGTTATTCTACACTTCAACTTTCTTTTTACTTGATAGCTTAGGAACTATACAGGGTGTTTTCAAAGTTAAGACATTTATTTTAACAGCATACAGAGCTTGCCAAAAGAAATTGATTTGCCAAAAATCACCTACATAAAAGTTCCATAGTAAAGTACAGTGTGCCCAAATTTGATTGCCAAGTGGAAATCTTTTTTATTTTCAATTTTTCAGCAACAACTTATTCTTGATAAAAGTTGGTGCTTGAAAAAGGAAAGCTTTTGACAATATTGAACCTGACTGTACCCTTTGGGATATGCCAATGCAATTGACAATTTTTATTTGTATGGCTAAATAGGCCTCTAATCACTATCTACAAATAAAATTACCAAATTTCAAAAAAGTTGGTTCAACAATTCTAACATAAAAAAAAATTAAACTAATTTTGAACACACTGTATTTTGAAAACTGAGCGACCGACGAAAAAATGTTATTCTTTATTATTGTCTTAAAACTAAGTAAGCATTCATCCCTTTTATTTTGTAAAAAATGTTAGGAAATACCCTATTTTAGGTCGCATATTATTAGCTTATTGTTAGATTCTTTTTGGGTGCTCCTGTATATTGCCAATTGTAATAAAAACTTGTATATTATCAAAATATAATTAGACATGCTTAAAAAATAGAAACTGATACATTATTTTTGACAGATATAATAAAATATAGGTTTTGGCCACATGTGTCCATAAGGGCGAACCAGTGTGCGTCGAGCCGTTTAGATTTTGCAACGTGCTACACCATTTTCAATTGTCGATATCTCGAAAACAATTAAACTTAGCTGCCATGCTACATAAAATATTATAAAATTCTTGCAAAAATACATAATTCGAAAACGATTTTTTTATAATTATTAATTAAATAATAAAGTTTTACTCAGAACCGGCATTAAGGCCTTTGCTGCGCCGAACTCTCATATCAGCTGCCATTAGAACGTTTTAATTATGTGCTTAAAATATACAGATATTTTTGTGGTACGTTTGCGCAGTAATCTTATTATCAAAAACTCAAACTCAAAAACCATTTATTTATCAACATCCAGAAAACTCCTACGCTCATGCGACCGTAATTTGACTCCTAAGTCTTGCATTCCTTCCTAACATCAACACAGTGGGCTCTCTCAGAATGCTTAGGAGCTTAGCCAATAGAATTTCTTGATTTAAGGTATCAAAAGCTTTACTAAAGTCAAGCAAACATAGACATGTGTTTTCTCATTAAATCTGACTTCATTTAAAAGATGCACAAGACTAGTAGTGGTACTTTAAATTTTTTCTAAATATGTTTTTCTACAACCTTAGACAAGACTGGCAAAATGTTAAGTCTTTAAGTTCCATTAGATTAGAGATTTTGCTTACTGGTTTAATAATAATAATAATAATAATAAATGCCTTTTATTTCAAAAGATGAACAATGTATTATATAAAAAGAAATGGATTGTCAAAGACTGCCGTAGTCTAGCTTTAATAGCTACTCAACTCAACCAGACAGGGACAAATTAATTATTAATTTACATATTTCCTTGGCGAGATTGTAAAGTAAGCACTAAGCAAAACAAAAAAAAAACCTCTAACAGTTAATAGGACAGTTAATGATTTGCCACAATACTTAAGTAAAAAAATCAATAGCTTCAATGAAAATACCTGACTGAACAGAAAAAATTATTTTTGCTTTGTAGGTAATAATAATATATTTAAGTGCGAATTTAAAAAATATTAATTAATGCAAAATCAGTTTTTTTCTGCAAATTCATTAGATGTATTTTATATTTGGATTTAAACAAATCAAACTTTAAATCTAAAAATGCAAATGGTAATAAATTATAGAATTTTACAGCATTATAAGAAAATCCACGTTGAAAATGGCGCTCTGGTGATTAGGCAATAGTCAAGCCATGTCTCATTCTAACGTTAAAATTATGAATATCCCTACAAAATAGCAGCCGTTGTCGAGCTGAAGAAGGAGAAGCAGGATCATTGATAATTTTAAATAAAAAAGTACAAAAGTGATTTCGTCGAGCATCAATTCGCAACCAGTTAATTTCCTTAAATAGGTGTGATATATGTTCATATTTTCTTACACTATACACAAATCGCACGCAGGCATTTTAGACTTTTTGTATTCGCGATGTACTCTCTTGATCCAAACAAAATCCATAGATAAAGTCACAGTAATTAAAATTGGACAAAACAAGGGATTCACATTAGTCTTTTTAAATTCCTATTTAATATAAGTCTGTTATTATATAACATTTTTAACGACAATTAAGTTTTTTGAAAAATTTTTTTAAGGTGGTCCTTGAATCTATATTGTCTAGTATCCAACAGTAAAAATTTTAAGTGAATTCCCAAATGTTTCACACAATCAACAAAATTTAGTTTTGAGTCGTTTATTAATATATTAAGTGAGTTTTTCGGAAAATCAACTTTATTCGTATTTCCAAAAATTAAAAGACACGATTTAGATGGATTTAAATGTAAGTTGTTGCTCTGTGAGAATTCACTTAAAATTTTTAGGTCATGATTTATATTGGACTCAATTTCTATGTAATTATTAGAATAAAAACTACAATATATTGGTGTATCATCGGCGAATGCTTGGACTATGCTAAATAAGAAAGAGTAACGGATCTAAAATTGAATCTTGAGGTACACCAGAGAGTAACTTAACTTAACTCGATCAGAATATTTATTATTAGAACATATAAGTACGACTTAGTAAGAAGAAAAGATTCATTTTCAAAGCCATAATATTTCAACTTAGAAACAAGCAATTCATGATTAATAGTGTCGAAAGCTTTTGAAAAGTCGAGCAATACTAACAAACTATTTATTTGCTTGTCACAAGCCCGAACAATATCATCTATTACGTTAGCAAGAGCTACTGTACTGCCAAATTTCTTTCTAAATCCGCACTGGGTGTTGGGTATAATACTATTGTTGACGAAATAAATATACATTTGGCTATGCATTATTTTTTCAAATATTTTTGATTTAGAGGGAAGTATACTTATAACACGCAAATCATTAAAATTTTTCGGATTTGAAGTTTTTGATAGAGGTTTTCCTATTGATATTTTCCATTGATCAGGGAAATAACTTATTTCTATGCAAGAGTTAATTATATGTGTAATCTATTGATCAATATAAAGGCTACAGTACTTAAGCATTACAGCCGAAATGCTATCAATCCCAGTTGCATTGGTATTTATACTATTTAAAATTTTGTTAACATTAGATATTTCTGCTAATTTAAATGAAAATTTTAAATTGTGGTCGTAGATATTGTTTTTAAAATAGTTAACCTTTGTTAATTGAATTGTAGTATTTTTGTTTTCACAAAAGTTAAAGTTTGTGCACAGTGTATCTAATAACTTTTTTTTTCTTGTCTAATTTCAGCGAATGTAAAATTCCTTAAATATTTATAGGTAATCCAATCTTCATGAAGTTTAGTTCTCTGGTACTTCTGCAATGCGCTGTATCTTTGCCTTATAAAAACCTTTATATTTTCGGTTAACCAAGGAGCTTTAGGTTTAGTTATTCGCCACCCCCGTATCGGAGGGTGTTTATTAAACAAATTCAAAATAAGATCATTAAATATTTTTATTTTATTATCAATATTATTTTCATAAATTATATTCATCCAAGATAGGTTATACATGTCATTTAAAAAATCATTCAAATTGAAATTTTTAGAACACCGGTATTGAATTAATTGAGAATGAATTGTAACTTTCCCCAAATTCACCTCACAATAAATAATTTTATTTTAGTCACACTTGGTTGCACCCGACTGCACCGTTGTCAAGTAAACAATAGAGGGAACTATAGGGAAGAGGCCCTCTGTCTTTATTTAGTGCTTTCTTACCACATTTAACTATTTCTATACTCTCAAATGCATCCAATAATCTATTATTAGATACATTTTTAATCAACTTAAGATTATTTATTCCTATTCGGTGATTATTTTCCAAAGCATGTGGCATGTGTTCTTTAAAACGAATGTTTATGGAGCGTTTAGTTTGCTCAACATATTTTAGATCGCAGTCATTACAGCTAATTTCATAGATGCCACTCCTCTCCTTCAAGTCGACTTTGTCTTTAGGGTTTCCAAGGAGATTTTTTAAACTGTTCTCCGTTTTGTAGGCTACTCTGAAACCTACGTTTTTAAATACTTTTTCTACACCTCTCGTCTATCTGGGATATATGGGCTTACTATGAATTTATTGGAAGCCTCAGGTGTTTGAAGAGTAGTGGCATCTTTTAACATTTTCTTATGCTTATGTCTATTTACTAATTTATGTACAAAATTATCATTATATCCATTACTTTTAGCTATATTTTTAATCCGATTCATTTCATTGTTAAAACGTTCTTTACTTAATGGAAAATTGACTAACCTGTGAGTTAAGAAATGGAATGTTGCCATTTTGGGTTGACGGCAATGAAATGAGTCGTATGTTATATACCTATCAGTATTAGTAAATTTCCTATAAGTACCAAATTCTAAATTATCCTTATTTCTAATAACTAACGTGTCGAGAAAAGGTAATGCCCATTGTTCTCCCTTTCGTACGTAAAATTAATGGAAGGATATTTATTGTTTAATGTTTCTAAGAAAAAGACCAAATTTTCTGTTTTAGTATCAAAAATAGCAAATATATCGTCTACGTATCTATATCACACCCTTGGGAAATACTTGAGTTCTTTTTAGAATTGGGTTTCTAATCTGCCTATAAACAAATTTGCAAGGAACGGAGATAAGCATAAGAACAGCTAATAATAGATTATTAAATGCATTTGAGAGTATAGAAATAGTTAAATGTGGTAAGAAAGCACTAAATAAAGACAGAGGACCTATTCCCTATACCCCCTCTATTGTTTAATTGACAACGGTGCAGTCGGGTGCAACCAAGTGTGACCACATTTACCTATAAATAGTTTCGATTATGATAAGTTACTTTAGTTTATATCATCTGCTGATAATGCTAACTTAGTTAGCGAAACGCGCGTCCAGAACGTAACAAGTTGTGGTGTAGTGTGGTTAGAACTCTTGTATTTTGATCTATCTTCCACCACAGTTTCCAGTGTTAGGTCAGAAATATTATCGGCCGGCAAAACTGCGTTTTTAGTTACTAAAGACTGGTTTGTAACAAAAAGTACGTCAATTAACGTACTTGTAGTCCCGCATATCCAAGTAGGTTCTTCTGTGATTTGTACAAGGTTATAATTCTCAAAGAGAGATGTTAATGGGTTTTGTAAGTTTAGCAGATTAATGTTAAAGTCCCCCAAGTAAAAAACTACGTCTACAGTAGGAAATAATGAAGAAAATATGTTAGCGAAATCTGGTATCAGATTGTTGAATCTCAAAGAAGGGGGTCTATAAAATACGAGAAAAGCATACGTTTTATTCGTAATTTTAATTGTAAACGCTAGGAATTCCAACTGTACATTTATATTAAAGTGAAATATAATAATATTAAAGACATATCCTGTTTTAACGTACACTGCCACTCCTCCCCCTCTGCCCACACGATCTTTTCTGAAAAATTGATAATTTCAAATTTGAAACGAGGATGAGCTATCCCCACCAGAAAGCCAGGTCTCAGACAAAGATACTATGTCAAAATCATTATCCTCGACTAATGATCTAAATTCATTGAAGCCAGTAAACATTGATCTTACATTTAAATGAGCCACTTTCATATCAACGATCAGATTAATTATGTAAGAGTTTTATTGTGGCAAATTATCAATAAATATAAATTACAACAAAGTAACAACACAAATCCTATAATTAGTACTTATGTTAATACAATTATGAAAACAAAAAGAAAAAAGCAAAACAGATACTCTGCCATATCGCTCAAACTGTTTCGTTCTTTAATAATACCCTTTTTCCGTAACGCTGGAAAAATATTTCCCGAAATGCACGTGTTAATTATATTAATTAAAGGTTTTATACAAAAAAGGCAAATAAATCTTTTATTTGGACACTGTTTTCACCAACAGCATTGTATTTATAGTATTTTTAATTTTCTTCGTTTATGAATTCGAAATTCAGTTCAGACCTTACATTTGTGTGCCAATTAAATTATAAAATTCGATTTTTTGGTTTGAAGTGGTATCTATTACGTTATTGCAGCTTGAAAAATAATTATTGAGAACTGTGGCATCATTAAATTTTATAGGCAAATTAAAGTCAATATTATGTGTTAAGTTTAATTTTTTCGCATTATCCCAAAAATCTTTGCCCTTTGTTTGAGATACTGTTTCCCAATAAGCTATCCTGTGGAGAATTGTATGTGGAAGAAACAGGACCCTCAATATCACCTAGACACAAGGTTCTAGCATCGGTTCCAGGATTTTATAAACGAACGAAAAATTAGAGAATGTATTGAAATGTTTAAACGTACAAAAAAACTACAATAGAGATACGGGTTACCGCTCCATCACACGTGGAATACGAACTTAACGGTTCGGCGAGCACAAGTCTGAATGGGTATAAAATCTCTTCGAGCTCATTCAGTGTTTAGATCTTTAGAGGTAAAAATCCCTGAAGATGCCTTGTGCACTTGAAAGCGAAACGTCGGATAGTAATTTAAATTTGACACGGTCTAATCCCAAAAACAATGATTTCTTAATTGATCAAAGCCGTGAAAGCTTCCTTTCAATGTTACTAGATAATCGTTAATTTTGTAAGCAACTAAACATGCAATGATTTAATTTATCATAACTAGCATTATCGTATAATTGAATGGTCCGTACTAAATACCACTTTGACTACAGTAATTTCGCGAACTCGTGTCGATGCGGCCATTAGTTTTGAGCGATGTTTTAAAAACGTAATAGTTTATACCATTAAAATACAAAAGCTCTGCGAGCTGTTATTTTGTTTTAATAAGCCGTATATAAAAAATAAATATACTTTATTATGAGGCATCACTAATTAATAGCTACTTAGCTATCTGATATCAAAGTTCAACTTGAAAAATCACCATTCATTTCAAAAGTTGAGCAGCTTATTTTCTCATCCCACTTTTAGCATTATTCTACAATATAAAAAAACGCATATAATTAATTTGTAAGTTTAAACTTTTCACTCCAATTTTTATATGATAGGGTTTTTTTTCATTACAGAATATAATCGAATTTTTCATTCCGTTTTAAATTTTGACATGACACTCCATTCGCGCAAGAGATTAGTTTTTGCCAAAACACCGATAGTATAACAAAAGGAAATTGGATTAGTACTGAAGCTCGATAAAATTGACATTTTTTTCGGGATTGAAAAACATTAAACATGGATATTACCAGTCGCAGTGGGAAATATACGACCATAAACACCGTCGATCGTACGTAATGTAATAATATTAGAGGATATTGATGTAACAAAATACTACAGCCTATTATTTTATTTTTCCGAAAAGTCATTTTTGATAGGTCAATTTTAGTAATAATAAATTAATGGCATTTAGATATTAAAATATAGAAACATGTTGAGTTTAAGCAAAATTATTTCAACCCAGAAAATAAATAGCTGTGCTCTAAAAAAATAGAATTATTCTACATGGTAATTAACATCAAGTTCCGAAACTATACCAAATATTAAACTATCCGCTGTTGACGGTGTTTATCTGCGTTTTTGGCTGTTTGAAATGAACCCTTGAGCAGTGGCGGCTCGCGGGTGAAAAAGTAAGTGAAGTGCAAATGAAGCAAGAAAATATCGCAATAATTTTTTTTCCAGAATTTTTTTATATGTGGAATAATTTTTTTTCCAGAATTTTTTTAATGTTCCTATCCTTCATAGCATCAAATTTATTTATAACATGGATGAGTTGCCCTAATCTCCTCCAGAAATTTCTTTTGAATTGAAATATTGCCAAGAGAAGTAAGGCTTTCTTGTGATAATGTATTTCTTAAAAAAGTTTTTACACATTTGAGGCAAGAAAAACTTTTTTCTACTCAAGCACTTGTCGACACTATTGTCAAAATAAGGGAAAACAATTTATACGCTTCGGTAAAAATATATTTACTTTTATTAATTTTTTTCACTTGCTTTGCAGCGATATATTCCAATTACTCTCATTGGCAAAAATAAGACTAAGCTCATTTTTAAATCATTGACTTTTTGAAAATGTTTCGCCATGTAACTGTAACAAATTTTCAAACGGGCCAGTCGGAAAATTTAAACTACTTTCGGAAAATTTAGCAGAACTTGCCAAAAATGAAAATGTAAGTTTTTCACAGTCTTGAAATGTCATTTCCGTTAAAATATGGTCCAATATTTCATAAAAAAGGGTTCTATACTTAGCTCTAATTACTGGTGAAAGCTTTGCAAGCTCACGTTTCTAATGATTTATTTCTGTAATAGAATTTACTTTATCAAACATGGTATTAAAAAAATGTTCACTTCTTTTTTTACAGAGCGCCTCACGACAGCGTTTTATATTGGATATGCACAAATGAATGTCAAGCGATTTTTTTTGAAGAACGTCAAATAGTATGTCCGTGATTGAAAAAATGTCATTAGACAATAATGCCAGACACGTGAATTCAACACAACAACACCATAAATAAATATAACACATAACAACACCATAAATAAATATAACACAAAACAGTCAAGTTAACTGCAAAGGAGCTCACCGGTTGCAGCAAAATCCACGAAAATAAAAGTAAACAACTACCGTAAACTGAATGACACGTGGGTGTAGTGTACTGCGCCTGCAATTCACCGAGAGCGTTGTATGGCGATGGGGTTGACGTCATCACGTACGCGTTGTCATGGCAACATAACGTAAACTATACATAGGAAAAAATCAAAGCGGTTGTTTGTATATAATAAAGTTCGATTGAAAGTTTTAAAAAGACATGCCGCCAACGGTCAAGTGAAATATTTATTCGAGATGTATGTACAGTTTCTTTTTTACCAATTAGGTGTATAAAAGAATGTAAAAACTAAAATTTTAAGAGATATATAATAAATATAGTTCGATGTGTACTTTTTTATTTTTGCTGGTGAAGTAGCACTTCACCTACTTCACCTACTTCACTTGAATAGCCGCCACTGCCCTTGAGTCGGCTACTCATGACACAACACCGCAGTACTGCTGTTGGACGTACGATTGCTGTTCATTTTTGAAAATAATTAAATAATGAATACCAAAGTTGTATGATTTTTACTCTATTTTCTTTTGACAAACAACATGTTTTCTGAACTCCGTCGGTTTGACTGTTCGCGGCGTAGCTAAAAAACTACTTACTTGATTGAATTCAACACAAAATCCAGTGTTACATAGAAATGAACTGGTAAGATTTTGATATGAATATTAAGATAGCAAAACAAAATGACGGCCTAATAAAATATTTTAAAAATCAGCCTGAAAAAACTATTTATTAGACTAATTTAAAATTGTGTGCAAGCTTCAAGTGTGATATAGAGATAAACTGGTTAATTACGAATTCAAGATGACTAAATAAAATGGCAGCTAAATAAAAATAAACGTAAAAAAATCTTATTCAACTTTAAATTTTCCAGAAAAATTTAATGTGATTTAGGGATAAACCGACACATGTGTGTGAATGTAAAAACTACTTAGTGAATTTATTTTAAATTATGCCAAAAAACTAAATGTGATATAGGTAGAAACTAGTAAAATATTGGTAGGAAAAAACAAAGTAGCGTCCAATAAAAATGTTTGAAAAGACAGTATATTGTTACTAAATGACTATGTACTGAACCAAATTGCGTCACAATTCACCATTCCTAGTAAGAGAAAAGATTCATAAGGGAGGGAAGTTCTGGGTAAAGGAAATTTACCGATTTTTTAGTATTGTTATTCAAATAAAAAGTTTATAAGATATTTTGGCCAAAAATATAAAAACAAAACAAATTTATTTAAAAGCATTTAACAAACAATTTAACTGGTATATTATAGAAGATATTCACAAAAAACTACCTATATATATTTTCTATATTCCGGTCGTTTTTAAACATAAACATGCGAAGAGCATTTTTTAACTTAATTATCTAGGCGAAAATAAATTCAGGATTATCCCACTTTAATTTTAAAATTACTTTTTATATTTTTTCTCTTCATATTTCTAAATGTTGTGCTCTGTCATAATATATTTTATTTTTTAAGTACCGCCCTCCAAAGAAATATATCCAAGGGACTTTGGTCACTGCTATATTCGCCAATCTCAGAGCCCATTGTTTAGCCATACAAGAGCTATATTTGTGTTTTAAATAAGGTAAAGCCCGAGGAGATATGGCAACAATAACTTTGGTATTTTTATAGTGTAGTTTAGAAAAAACAAACACTTATCCTAATTACATAGAAAATAATAAAGCAAAATTTTACAATATTCCCTCTGTCCTACTTAGTCTAGGAGGGTTGGATCGTTAGGGGTAGGATAGATGGACTTTATACTTGCAACGTTTTTTTTATTGCCTTAACTCCGCATGATTGAGAAATATTCTTATAAGATGTGCAGCCTTCATTTCTTTTCGTTTGTCGATAGTTTTCCTTGCATCCAACGCATTAATTTTCAATGTCGCTGAAATGTGTTCATCATCATTCGACGAATCATCTTAAGCCATGTCTTCAGAATCAGAAGAAGTAGAAGACTCCTGTCTGATAGTTTTTTCTTCGTTTGCTTTTTTTGTTTGATTGCTTTGTGGCTAATTGTAAAGTTTTATTCTTGTTTGCTTCAATTTCTACGTCGGTGAACATAGAACTCCCTTCAGATTGACTGGAACTATTCTCGCAGCTGAATTAATATTAGGGACAGGCTAAATATGGTCAAGAATTTTTTCCGGCGTGCTTTCTGGATCATTTCTTTTCTCTTCTTGGTAATCTTTGATTCCTGGACATCCTGGTTTAAGATAAAGCACATGGATATTTTGATCAATAATTTCGTTTTCATTATTTTGTTAGACGAAGTTTGTTGTTTGCTCAAATGAAAAAGCACGTATGATATTTGGGTTAAATAGGGATATGTTTGCTATAAAAGCAGAGACTACATTTTCCACAGTTTACACACAGGAGTTTACCAAATTGCCTATTAAGCTTCTTATTTGGATCGGCTAATACCATTCGCCGGTATGCTTCATAATAATATCCTCTGAGTCTCTTAAAAAATGCTCCATCTAGCGGTTCAGAATAGTGGGTGGGGTAGGGTGAGGTGAGGTGGGTGAGGGGGTAAACTAAATATAATTATCTAATTTGTCCAGCAAATTCCAAGGCGTCAAAATTGGCAGTTTGAGAAGTATGGCCATTCAAGATCAACCAAACTTTTCTTGGTGGTCTTATAGAAGATCATAGATTTGATATATTCTCACTTTTAAGACACGTATATCCTGGTGGCAACCCTTCGGCCCAATTTTTTTTGCTCTTCGCTTTGAAAATACAATAAGGGGGTAAAAATATACCCTCTGTATTGAAATATGCAATGACAGATTTTGCTTCGCTCTTTTCACCAGGGCTTGGGGCTGGTACACTTCTGGAACACGTTTCTGCAAGAACATGTTCTGTTGTTGGAAGTCAGTCTCATCAGTAATAAAAATATGGTTAGGTATATCGAATAACTCATTTTCAGCAAGAATATTCTGAAGTGATTCAAAATATTTGACCACAGATTCTCTTGACATTCCTATGGCCATGGATACAGAAATGTTTTACAATTTGGCAACGCCTAAATCTGGATTTCTCCTTAAGAATTCTTGTAACCATACTCTACCTAAAACTGCTTTTTCTTTCAGTTGAACATTCCCACTGTAGTAAGACTAGTCTCATCTAAGAAGGGAACTTTGTTTAAAAAGTCTTCTTCATCCTGAATGCCTTAAAATATTTTCCCCCTCCCTGTATTGTAAGCAACCTATTTTGACACTGCTTTGACAGACGTAAGTGAAAATTACTCATCAAGGTTGCCCTTAACGACACGATGTAAGTTGGTGAGACTGGTCATAGTCGGGGCCCGGGCGGTGTGGTACTGTTGGCGGTCGATTTTTGGTTTTTCGTGTGAGCAACTGTGTTTTGACCAGAGTAGTACTAATATGTCTTCGCTTTTCGATTTGGTAGGAGTTAAGATTACAACCCAGAGAAGTTCCCTGTTTATTTTATTAGTGTATATACATCCGCGCCTTAACGCAGATCATTATGCAGTATTTTTTGATTTCTTATCTTCTTTATATTTTTTACAAGAAGGCGACACACGTTTACTGAGTGACTGTAATATACCTAATTATTCAGAGTTTTTCTTAAGAAATGGGAGACAAGATAACTATGTTACCAATTTCATACACTTTTTAAACTTGCAAGGATTAAATCAAATAACTATGTTGAAAACAATGAAAATCGGTTATTGGACTTAGTAATTTTTAATCGACACTGTACCGTGAGTAGTGTAGATGTCGCTCTAACTTGAATTGATAATTATCATCGTCCTGTATTAATCTCTTTTCATTATAACGATAGTATTAACCGAAACAGACAGATTCTAAAAAACAATTCCGAGGCTTATAATTTTAGAAAGGCTGATTTTTTTCTTATATATGAAATGTTATTTCATATATAATAACATCGACTGGTCTTTTCTTGAGCAAGTAAACGACACTGAAGAGTGCTGTAAACAATTCTACGCTAAAATTTACTCTGTGTTTGAGCTGTGTGTACCTAAGAGTAGGGCGGCAAATCGACGTATTTACCCACCTTGGTTTGATGCTGATATTAGGCACAGAATTAGACTTAAGGCTATTCACTGGAGGAAGTATAAGCGAACTGGAGGTAAACTAGAATATGACTCCTTCTCCAGGGTAAGGCATGAGCTGAAAATAGATATTGATACTGCCTATAAAAATTATATTCAACAGGTTGAAGACGATGTTCGCCTAGATCCTAACAAATTCTGGTCATTTGCTGCCTCTAGAAGGGGATCACCAGGTATAACAAGAGGAATCCGTTTTAATGACTCAATCCTTTCCACAGTTGATGAAATTGTGTGTTCTTTCGCAAATTTTTTGGTAGCTCTTATCTTGTTCCCTCTAATTTACCCATAACTTTGTCACCTATGTTTTCAAATTTAAATATAAATATTTCTAATTTTAATTTGTCTGATGTCTTTAGTGCAATAATGCGAATAAAGCCCAAGATGACTACTGGTCCAGACGATTGTGCAGGAATTTTTTTTTATCCTCTCTCAATAATTTTTAATAAGTGTCTAACAAATTGTTCAATGCCAGATATTTGGAAGCGTTCAAAGGTCTGTCCGGTCTACAAAAAAGGTGACAAACTGGATATTACCAATTTTAGACCCATCTCTATCAACGGTAATTTTTCCAAAGTCTTTGAAATACTCCTTCATGATAATATCTGGTGCAAACTTAAAAATCTAATTTCACCTGCGCAGCACGGCTTTGTCAAGGGACGCTCGACAACTACTAATTTGGTTTGTATTATTCAGTTTCTGGCTGAGGGAATAGATCAACGTGGACAAACGGATGTCATATACACTAATTTTTCTAAAGCATTTGATCGAATTGACCACACGATTCTGCTGCAAAACCTACAACATTTTGGATTCTCCGACAATTTGATATTATATTTTACCTCATATCTACAAAATAGAAAACAGTTCGTAGCTTATGGTGGGGCCAAGTCGAGCGGATGTTTGGCAACATTAGGAGTTCCCCAAGGATCTATACTATACGCTCTTTTTCACCCTATTTATCAACGATATTGTTGACAATCTTTCGGCCCAATGTCTGCTTTATGCAGACGATCTAAAAATTTTCTCGAATATATCCTCTGTAAATGATTGGCTTGAGTTGCAGCGAAACTTTGACATTTTGCATGATTGGTGTATTGTGAATCGTCTGGATTTAAACGAGTCTAAATGCAATGTTATGACATTTACGACAAAAAATACCGCTATTAACTTTAATTATATCATCAAAGGTGTTACCCTTACTCGTCCTTAGTATCAAACAGCCTTAAGCTTCTTGGATTTCTCTTTAGTAAGGCCTAAACTGGAATATGAGTCAATAATTTGGTGTTTATAAGGTCCATATAGACTGTATCGAATTAGTACAGAGAAGATTTGCCAAAGCATTGTGGTTTAGAGCTGATAGAGCTTACCCAATTAGAGGTTTTCCCCACGATCAGTTGCTGCATCGGTTTTCGCTTATCAGCCTTGACGAGAGACGTGTATGTTCTTCCCAGCTATTTCTCCATAAACTTATTAACAACATAATTATTTCCGAAGAACTATTGTCAAAATTAAATTTTCGCGTTCCTACGCTAAACTTTCGTAGCTCTGATACTTTTTATTTACCCCCTTGTAGGACAAACATTTACAAGTTTTCACCAATTAACCGAATGTGTAGTAATTATAATAATCACAAAAATTCATGTGATATTTTTAATTGTAACCTGGGCAACTGTTGATGTTTATTGTTTAAATTGTATTTGGTTTTTTCCTATTATTTAAGAATTTAATTTTGCTAAAACTATTTTTATATATGTAATTGCTGTTTTGTACCTGTTTTATAACTGGGACGTAGTTCTCTAAGACAGTGTATGTATAAATAAATAAAATAAAATAAAAACTTACATCCCTAGGGAAATAATAATCTGAAATTATTATAAGTAGCTTTAATTTTTGATTTCATCAACATATTACGAAAATCCGGTGATATTAATTGAAATGAATATTAATGGTACAATTATTACAATTATTCACATTATTAACAAAATTTGGAAACACGTTTTCTCGTTTCTTCTCGATGTGTATTACATTTTCTGACTCCACAGATCCTTCATTCCTAACCAATGTTTCTGTCACTGTTGAAGCACTGCATTATACAAAATTTTATTTGGTACTTCCTTTTTATTATTGAGGTTCTCGGCTACGTAACTTTCCGTAATAGTAGCGGATTTCCATCCACCATGTCGCTTGATAGCTAATACATCAACTTCAGTATATGCTAATAAAGTTGCCGACGTTCTTTCAAAAGAATGTCCAATATACATTTTGAAGTTCTCAACCTTTAGAAATTTCGCGATTCTACTTGGAATTGACGAAAAAGGAATTTTTCCCGATAGGCTGGTTTAAGCATTTTCCATTTTTATATCGCAAAGAAGCGCGTATTAACAGTCATCACGTTGGATCTTGTATTATTTGAAATGACAAACCTTAGTGTCGTCACTAGAAATCTATTTATAAATTAGTTTAAATTTTGATATCCCCAAAAGATAATAGGGTAAAGATTGTAGGTGGTTGTCAAAATATAATAAATAATCCTGTACAAGCAGTAAAATCGAATGAGAATACATAACTGGTTACGACTTATAGCTGGAAATTTCAATTCATGATTTTAAAACGTCAGATAAAATTTCTTTTAGCAATTGTCGCATCGGAGCACCCATCACACTCGATCAAATTTCGTTTTAAAATGCACTATCGTATTGCGAAATACAGACATGTTTGTCGGATGTCAAAATCCGACTGACCTGTTTAAAGAATTTAAAATTCGGTGTTGCATCTGAAGTGATTGGATTTAGACGTGTCAACGATATTTGCCCGGATTGCCTGAACCTATAGTGCCGGAAACCAAAACACTGGACGTCCCACTGTATGTTGATGCATTTTAACTCTTTATTACTAAAAACCAGATTGATGTAGGGAAATGCGGTTTTCGCCAATCATCTTTATTGTATTAAAAGTTTTATGCATAAATAATAAAATTATGATACAAAAGGTGTAATATGCAAAACATTCAGGCATAGGACAACTTTGTTATTTTAAATGGAACACACTGTATGTTAATTTTATTATCAGTTACACTTTATTCTTCAGCCTTAAAAAATATATAGTTGCTATATTTATCTTTAGAATCAATGAAGTTTATATGAAGTCAAACTGATCAGTGCTTCTAAAACAATTTGAGGCATTTTAACTAAAATTATAAAAAATGTAAAAACAAAACTATTTTCCACAGACACTTCCACTATATTTTTAAAATAATTCAAAAACCGCTGAATATAAGAATTAAATTTAACTTAGGAAACATCTTAGATTAATTAGTAACATCGGAGAATCTATTTGCATCGATTTTTTTTGAAATTTTTCGTACAGTAGACTTTGCTATTGGATTTCGATTAGGATATTTATCATTAAATATTTCACAAACTTGCTGCAACGTTCTTTTTCGACCCCCATAACCCAGTATCATTAGAATATTATCTATTCTTTGAGTTTCACATAACGAATCCATTATCTCATATTTGACGCTAACAAAAATCAATAAATACTGGTTTCCGTTCAGGTGAACAATTAACATTAATCATTTTTAAAAATGGTCCTTACAACAAAAACTGTTAAATTTAGGAATTAGATGTATCTTTAAGTTTTGAATAATTTATAGAATATTTATATATATATATATATATATATATATATATATATATATATATATATATATATACCTGGTTACACACGAGACCTGTCCGTACCAGTGTTACTTAGGAAGATAAAATTTTGTAATTTGGGGGAGTCCTATTTTATATAAGTGTAATTTTTTTAGGCTAGACAGCCATTTTTTCAACTTCTCTTTTAACCGGAAATAAGCAAAATTTTGTTATTTTAAATGGAACCTTATCAGTTACTGATACCCCAGCTAGCATAAAAGTAGCTACAACTGTTTCCACTACTACTCTTTAAGAGTTTTTAAGTATTTATTACTAATAATCCTACTGAATATCAACAAACACTTTGGGTTACACGTTTTTAAGTATTATATATGTATTTGTTACTGCGAATAATACTTTATAGTAATTTTCCAAGTAAGGTAATTATATAATAACTACTGCCAAACAACTACTTAATGAATTGACTCCAAGGTTGTCATTTCTTTTCCGTTTCAGAGGCTACTCCATTACGTTCAAATGTACTCCTATAACCTATTACTATAAAGTAAAACGAGTCGTTGCAGAGTAGAAAAAGTTATCGTCTACTGCTACTTTAAATTGGCTATTACCACTCGTTATTCTTCTGATGCAACGTAGAAGTAAGAATTACAGTAATTATTTACTACAAATAAACTATAACCTCTTGTATTTAGGTTCCGGAGATAGGGGGCGCTGGTAGGAGATTCGGTCGGTGATTTTATAAGGACAATGGCAACAATACAGTAACCAATTTTTTTATTGGTTTGGCCATATTACTGCTAAAATCGTTTTGTTTACTTTTCGTCTACGTGGGTTTCTTATGAGGTTTGTTGTTTTAATGTCTCATTTTATTATGTGTGATTATTAAAATGAATATTTTAATTCAAACAAGAAGTTCTCAGCCATTGGCGATATAGAGAAATGTATTTAAGCCCGGTTCCCCAGTTTTTTGCTTGTAATTATAAAATGTTTGTGATGAATGTGTAAATGACTATGACCTAAATGTCTTAAGTTTAAGTTTACTTCAAGAAAAGTTAATAAATATTGCAGATTATTATATTTTGATTTTATTTTGCTGTCTAAGACAAGACAATTATTAGCAACCCTACATTTACAACTGACGCTGACAGAGGTTGGGAATGTAAAAGTAGATTAATTTATAGTCATATTTTGCGAAACTAACGATAATATGAGTACCCCCATTTAAACCTTTAGAAATTTTGCATCAATATGGCGTGTGGGATTCTATTGTCCCCACTATCCTTCTAAAGACATTGTAATTCGGTCTACCGCTATTAATTAGTTGTGTATGTGTTGTGTTATAATCTGCGAGTAACAAGTTAAATTGGTTCACAATGGCTTCACATATCATAAGAAAAAATTAGCTTTCGTCACTCAGCCCAATTTTATAGAAAATTAAAAATATCGCAACTTAGTTATGTCATACCTGACCTAAACAAAGGGTTACGGTTATGATAGATAGCAGAATTGTAGTAGTGACTTAAGTACCACAACTCTTCGCATGCTACGACACAACGCATTAAATTTTAAAGAACCGACGGAATGTTCCCAAATCGTAACCGCTTGATAATAGTAATATACAGTATAGGTTTAATAAGAACTTTGTAGATAACTTCATTCGTACCACCTTAGTGTTCAAGACTTCAGTGTAATTGTGTATAAGTGACATCAGTTGCGTATTTAAAGAATCCGAAACTATAAAAGCGTATGGGAGCAGTCGTAGACATATGATGTTAAGTAATTTTCTCAGCAAAGAGATGCAGCCCACCTAAAAGTAACAGTCGAATAAAACGTTATTGTTTATTTTCATCTCCCGTATGAATATTTGGCAATCATGTTTGTTTTTGTGAGTATAAAGATTAGAAATGCATATAAATTAAACATAACGTTAAAAAATAATCACTCTTTATATTAAGATATTTAATGATAATTACTATTTAAACATAAAGTACAAAATTACATTTTTGAGATTTAAATCAACATATTCACCAGAGAAATTGCCTGCGTTTTAATTTTAGGTCTTTAGCATATCCAGAAATCTAAGTGAATAACTGTTTTGTTTGTATTAAAACGAATCATACATATTTTTAAAACGGATTAAATAAAGACGGAAATAAGGAAGTGGCGAATAGGGTGAATTATTACTATTCGGCTACTTAAACGGAACTACACAATTCCATACTATCTACGTAATAGTCAAAGTCACAGTTACATGTTATTCACGAAATAGTTACCTAAAATTGTTCCCCGTTTTGGTAATGGTAATTATGCTTGAGTTTTACACATACTTTTACGTCAATTTAATATCTTGCTGGAACTATACAACCAGCTGTCGAAAAAACTGATGCATTTGTAAAAAACTCGGAGCATTTCACTCGAATTATACAAGACAACAATACAACCCTCGGAGCATTGCCATATAAATACTTATTTTTCATTCAACGGGCAAATGTATAAACAAATAGATGGAGCTCCAATGGGGTCCTCGCTAACACCAGTAGTCGCGAAATTATTTATGATATACTTCGAGAGAGAGAATCCCTTAGGAAAGCAAGTACGAAATTATGAATTCGTTAAGAGGATGAATATTTATTATATGACAACATGGTCACGCGAAGCTCGAAAAATGTGTGACTCACTTAAATTCAATGCATCCCAAAATACAATTTACTCTAGAGTTAGAGGAGAACAACAAACTTCATTTTTAGATGTTCTGGTCACCAAATTGTATAACGGATATTTTGAATACACCATGTATAGAAATCCAACACATGCGGACAGATATTTAATTGCAAGATCATATCATACCCTAATATCCAGATCCGTGCGATTGACTGAAACACTGGAGAGACAGAACGAATACACAACCCTGTGCTTTCAAGAAAAATGGCTACACAAACCGCACCTTAGAGAACGCTTAATTAATGCACAAGGTCCCCAAACAACGAACAAGAAAAACTATGAACCGGGAAAGCAACAAGTAGTCTTACCATATATAAATATATAAATGACACAACAGACAGAATCAGAAGAATTCTTAGAAAACACAAGATACAAATAATACACAAACCACTAACAACTATAGGTAAACTACTTGGAAAACCAAAAGATAAAATCAAACTAGAAAATCACGAAGTATACAGCTTTCCGTGCCAGAACTGTGAAAAGATGAACGTGGGGCAAACTAATAGGCAAATATCAGCAAGACTGGAAGAGCATAAACTCAACATCAGACACAAACAAACAACCTCAGCTCTATTCCTACGTCATCAGGAAACCGGCGAAATAAGTTTCGATGGCTGTAGGAAGATTGCCAATATAGAACCTGATAAGATTAGAATAATCTGAGAAGCCATAGAAATTGAGCAACAAGGTGTTTTAAATTAAAGGTACGAATTAAAAAAACTACCAACAATATAAAAGACATTAATCGACAAATCTAAAACCACAAAAAACAACAACACCACCCGGAAAATATGAATAACGACCAACGGCTGCTCAGATATAACATTCGGCCCTCGGGGGGGGGGGGCATAGAAGGAAGCTTCGCAGTCACAAACATTTCGGTCTCTATTCAAAGGCGTCTAAAACAATTTGTATTACAAGTATTTCAGAGACATTGTAGTTAGAAACTGTTACATGATGATGCACGTTTGGTATTTAGCAATTTTGACATTTTACCATTCATTATTAGAGAGGTAATTAAATTTTTTTATTAGTGGAGGAGAATATCATTTCATCCAGATTGTTGAATCTGCAATGACAAAGAGGAAGTACAACCGGGGGTGATTAATACCTGCCAAGTGGTTAAATGTTAAATGGAATTAATGGCATAACTTTAAACCGAGGATTTCTGAAGTTGGTCTCAAATCGGCAAGCCTTGTACTGTGGTAACTTATATAATATGAGGTCTGGATCAGAAATTTGGACCAACGGGGGCCATACAGTACCTTTCAACAGTTAGGTTACATATATATATAAAACAGTAAATCATAATAGGTTTTTTTCTGGCTTGTGTACCAACCATGTTGAAGGATATTACTTCGTTGTGGAATGGTATTTGCGCAGATTGGCTGAGTATATACTCAGCCAATCTGAGATCCATCTATATAGATATGTTAATGTAGTTTGGGATATATGGGCTAACGAGTACAAATCGTATTATTCATTTAACTCGGGTTATTGAAGGGGATTACTGATAATTTTGTATTGTTAAATAATTATTTTTTCATTATATTTAAGCAACCCTGTTAATTAAAAACTGTTTAAAAACTCGTTACCCATGTCTGCCTCCATTTTCCACACATTTGTCACACATCCTTAAAACTTTTCTTCTAAATTATGAAGATTTTATGTACCTCACTAGCGATGATTGCGTTTATTGACTATTTCATAATTTAAATAGTGTTTTGTCTGTCCAAAGAACTTGAGACTGAAAACCAGGTATTTCTCGGCCTTTATTTATAAACCAATCGCAAATTGTTGTTCGTCTCATTAAATCATGTTCGTGAAGAGTCTGAACTATATGAGGTTTATATGGATTAAAGCGATGTTTTTCTAGAGCTGAATGTGCAGTAGATTTCGGAGTTGTTCTTTGTTCTTCAATTTTAATGGGTTATTCTTGACATTTTCTGCGATAACTACATCTCTTTCATCATTATTTTTAACAAATGTCTTAGGTTTAGATTTCGAAAAAAACAATAAGCTAGCAAATTGGTATCTTATAATCTAAAATGCCTTTCGTTGGGGTGATATCGCTCCGGAAATTGTTTTTCTTGTTTACGTACTGCAACTTATGCATTCCTGATAGCTTTAAAATACACTTCATCCTATATATCATGTCTAATTTTTCTTTGTCGGAATTAGTAGCAGCCATACTATTAAATAATCTTTAGAAACTATTTAAAGGTAACATAATGACAGGTTTCTTTTGTCTCATTATGCGGTGGTAATTTCGATTTTTGGAGCTTAAGGAAAATAATAATTGTATTATTAATAACACATCATTTAAAAGCCCTTGACAAGCTCTTTCAAAAAATGCAAATATTCAACATGGCGTTCATAGGAAATCTGAAATGTCGCAGATATATATAAAAACCAGGGTGAGCTGGAATTTTTATTTTACGTGTATCACATTGTTCCAAAAAAATTGTTTTAATAATATATTACTCCTAAAATTACAACCCTCGTGTTTAGTGAGCTATAGAGAAAAATCGAAAAAACACATTTTTAGTTTCTCCTAATTATCTCAAAAACCACTCAAGTTAATTTAAGTATTCAATCAGAATCAAATTTGTAATGCAATTCTCTACAACTTTCATAATTTAACCATCTATATAGCTGTAATAGTTTGCAATACATGTAAATCTTTCACACACTGTATACAGACTACTACTGAACTAAAGAAAATAAGCAAGAAATTATGTTCAGATTAATTTATTTATAGTTTCAGTTTAATCAACATTTTTTTTTCTTTTAAATCAAAAAGCTGGAGCCCTTTGAGAATGTTTAACCAACATTTGTATGTTTTTCCTATCATAGAAATTTATATTTAAGACTTATTCTAGTGTTAGATGATTAACATATGTTTTTAACATTGAAATTGTGACTCCTCTTAACTTTTTTCGGTTAAACTTTATATCTTGTAAAGGTAGAAATATTAAAAAAAAAACTAACACAAAACATTGAACCAACACGGATATAAACTATATATCCGACCTTGCAGGGCCAGCATAACGCACAAACTATATGGTTTATTGTCAATAGGATGTACGTATAAATTTAAAATAATAAAATAAATATCAATTCCATCATGACTGGTACTGATTTGATGTTTCCTAAGATCTTGATGGCACAGGCCAAGGAAACCCCTTTACACCGCGCATAATAGAAAACCACCCTTCACCTGCAAACACGGAAGAAAGGAACCCACTCTCTTTTGTACAGTTTATATAAAAATAGCAATTTAAGTTTATTTAGTTTCAGACATTAGGTGGATTTTCATAAAAATGTTTGTTTTAGATAGGAAGAAATTTAAATCGGTAGCTTCTAGCAATACAAATATGTAAATTTATTTTAAAAAAGATAAATAAAACCAGTGCCTTACTTTGTTAAGATTTTGCTGAAAACAATGGATTACCTAGTGTTTAGTAAAGACCAAAACTACTTTTTAGTTGTCGTTTTTCAAAATTAGCATCACTTTTATATCACACATATCATTTTAATGTCAAAAGTGTCAAAAAAAAAAGGAAAGTACGACAAGTTTTCCACTTTTCCGAAATTTCAACTGTTTGGAAATTTCAACAAAATATAAATTTAACATGAACTTATATGGACATTTTCTAAGCTCCGCATCTCTTTCATAGACTATAAGAAGGACTTCGATTCAGTAAAACATACATCACGGGTGAAATTGATATGGCTGGTACAGACCAACCACTTAAAAATATATACTAAAAAGCAATACACAATTAAGCTACAAGAGGGCTAAAACAAAATAGCAATTGTTTCCAATAAAAGAAAAAAAGTGACTAATTTAGTCAAAATACAACACAACTGATATGATAATAAGCAAGTCACAGTGACCAAATATTTAGGAAATATATGCCCTTCTTGATTAAAGCTCTGTTCGGACACAAGGATACCCAAATATCAACAGCATTTACTAATATTTTAGCATATTTAAAAGTCAGAAATGTCATAAACTAAAAGCAGCGCAAAGGAGATATTGTTAGGTTCTAAATGTTTGTTGTTAAAACTACTATCTAAGACTTTTTTCGTAAAGGGTTCCAATTGATATCTTCTCTTATCTTCCCCATAAGAAACATTACAATAAAATTTCACTTTACCCTCACCCAACTTTTTTACAAATTGTTAAAAAAACTACGACATCAAACAATAATGCTCCAGGAAGGCAATTTGGCGCCCTAAAAACTCTATCCCTTGAAGTGTCCTCGTTAAGTTTTGTCGTTAAGTATATCCGAGGGCTGATTAAATGAGGATCGCCACGTTTTCGAGGACTTTTTGTTCAGCTGATGAAAAGAGTGTGTATAAAATCAATCATACTTTAATTTGATAGATCAAGAACACCGTTAAAAAGATTATAAAATATATTATTTTTACGCATTCGCATATTAAATATAGAATTACTAAAACATATTATAAATAGTAATAAAAATATTGAAAAAAACATTAATTTAATAATAATTTCATATAATTCATTAATACAACATATAACTAAATATAGACAATAATAATTTAAATAAATTAATGCCATTTTGACGGTATCGATGTACGATTTCTCAATATCTAATTGTGGTCCATTAAAATAAAGTTTTAATGAAGGTAAAATGAACTATATTTATATTTAATTTGAAAAAACAGTTTGAATATTAAAATTTAATGAAAATTGGTTTTAACGAACGTTTTTAAAAAATGTAAGAATATAAAAAAAACATTTTAATGTTATAACATTAAAATTAAATATCCTCACTTTTAAAAAGTCCAGAACAAAGACGGTACTACATAAAAGAATTGTGACTGTATTTATATTTAATTAGAAAAAAGCGTTTAAAATTTAATAAAAAGTAATTTAACAAACGTTTAATAATAAATTGCATTTATGTAATAATATAAAAAAGCACATTCAAATGATATAACGCGTGAATTAAAGCACCTTACTTTTTAGAACTCCAGAATGAAGACGGAATAGTTTCTAGGAGACACAACAGGTAAAATCGAAACCATGCGTAATTTGCGGTCAGGTCAACTTAGCAGTTCGGCGATATAGAATTTAGATCTACTGAGTGTACAAATAAATAATATTTATTGGATACGGAACAGACAGATTAAGATGAATTTGTTTTATGTCTGATGACGGTTCGTCAACCGCAGGCAAAAACTTTGCTTAAATGGATAGTAACATTAAAATGGTCAAAATATATTAAAAATTAAAGTTTTTTAAATAATGCAAATAATAATAATAATAATAATTCGAAAGTACAAAGATCTGGAATTCCAAATAAGAAGGCAATGGGTATCGTACCAAGGAATCTACTACAGAACTTACAGCTACTAGGTCTAAGTGATTATCTTTTAAGGCCCATCCAGAAAGCTGTACTTTTATTTTGATGGGCAAAACATCAGCTGAAGACATCTAGGGCCCGATAACCTGGGAAGAGTCCCTACAGAGCCCAATCCTTTTGGTGTAAAAGTATATCTGAGGAGGTGATCTGCAAACTGGAATTTTTGAAAAATTGACAAAATTGAGTTAGGCATGTAATATAGTATATTTTCAACAGTCCTCTACACGATAAACCTAATTTGGAACGTCAAATCGAATTATTTCTCTATGTAAAGCAATGTAATTCTTTTCGTGTTTTGTAAAGCGCAATCTTTTGTTTTAATCAGGAAAAACAAAACGCAATTTATTACTCCATGCTTGGAAAATCATAATGCAACTTTGCAAATCTATGTTTGTGTGTAAAATTACGCTTGCGCGACAAAACGCAGTATTTCTTGGAATAAGTGGGAGGTTATTAAGATCAGCTGTAAATAATTCAGTTGTTTACAAGGAGTTGCATGGTATGCATATTGAACTTTTTTGTTCTGTTTCTGTTAAATTACGTATTATTTAAAAAGTGAAAATGGTTAATAAGTTATAAATAAAAGAGAAAAGAAAAAACGAATGCGGTAAGTTTAGACATAGGATTAGTCTGTCAGCAGCAAATTTGCATTTTTTTTTTCATTTAATTTGGGTACATGAATCATATGCCTAATGATAGAAGATGTTAAAAGTATTAGAGAGTTTGTGTATAGACAACCTGTAAATGCTACTATACAGGAGAAAATATCCCACATGATTGAAGTAAAGCAGCCTAAAAGAAGAAAAAGTAAGGATACATTGAAAAATATAGGTCAATCAATTAGCCTTAGATTATTTTTTAAAAATAGAAAATCTGAGAGTCTACTGGAATGCCAAAAAACTTTTTTAGCTGCCTTGAAGATTTCGCAACGGAATATCCTTACTATAGAAAAGAAAAAGGCAGAAGGGCAGATAATTGAGAAAAGAGGCGGTGATCGAAGAAGGAAGCAATATAAGAAGCAGGAAGATAGCGTAAAAAAATTCGTTGCGTATTTATATGCACGTGAAAATCATTACAACCTTCAGAAATAAAAGAGACTTTATTTCTCATCAAATTTAAATATCTCGAAACTATCAAGAATTTATAATGACTCTGTTGAGCTGAGTTTAAAAGTGTTTCGTCGATATTTTTATAACATTTTTGCGCATTATTTCACTATCGGTTTTGGAAATCCCGCAAAAGATGTATGCAGTCTATGTACACGTTTGAAAAATACAATTAAATCCACAAAGGATGCAGCTTTGAAAGTAAATTCTGTTACTGAACTGAGAGTTCATAAATTGAGGGCCAAACAATTCCACGCTTTTTTGAAAGAAAGTCCGGAGAACAGCTTCACAGTATGTTTTGACTTGCAGCAAGTTCATGCTTTGCCTAAACTGAATATAGGGGAAGCATTTTATTTGCATCAACTTGCATTATACAACTTTTGAATAACAGAACCTAGTACAAGAGGTCCTTACTTTTATACATGGACAGAGAATCGAGCGAAACGGACCGAATGAGATAGGATCAGCCCTATACCATTTCTTGACAAATCGCGAATTTCCAGACAGTTGTTACTTGGTTAGACTATTCTAATAAAAATTCTTTTGTTATCCAAATGTTGATGTTTTGGCTTTCCAACAAGGCACCTAAACATATTCAAGAGTTAGTGCTGTATTTTTTGGTGAGAGGGCACTCTTATCTACCTGCGGACAGAGTATTTGGTCGGATAGAGAAGATCTGTAGAAAACGTTCTGAAATTATCACAAAGGATGAATACTGGAATATCTTTAGAGATGTTGTCAATGTTCGAGTGCTGGGACAAGATTGGGATTTGTTGGATTGGAAGAACTCACTGGTATACAAGAAATTAAGCGAGTTCATTTGAGAAGGTACGGTGACAAGTGTTTGACGAAATTAGAAATTCTCTACAGAACAGACAACGACAAAAAATATCAGAGCTATCTGAAACGGGATGAGAAATTGGAGAACTACCAACCTAAGCAAATTGAACTACGCAATACCATTAAAAGAGTCAAGCTAGAAAACGTTAAAACCATGTTGAAACATTACCAAGAAAAATGGGAAGATAACGAAACCTTTGCCTGGTACAAAAACCTATTAGATGAAGTTCTAAGACCAGACAGCGGTCGAGAAAGATGCAAATCTGACAGTGTAGATCCACAGCTATGTGATTGTGCTGAGGACACCGGCTTGAAAATATAAGAACTATAATATAGTATTTTTATATACAACGTGTTCATATTTTGAGACATTCCGTTTTAATAAAACTTTCTGCTCCAGTTATTTTTTGAATAAAAAGTTTAATTGGTTTTTCAAAACGCGGTTTTAATGGCTGTGGAAAATCAAAATGCAGTTTTTTGTTGTTTTTTTTTCGTATAATTCTGCAACGATAAGGGATAGATTTCTATAGGTAAGTGTAGTTATTTTATTGTTTTTAAAGTTTAAGATGGTATATTTGGTTCAGCGTTCTACTTTTCCATTTACGCACATTAAAAAACCTCTTTATCTCAAAACGATAAAATTTCAAAAACTGAAGTTTGCAGATCACCTCCTCATCTGATATGAGTAAAGATTTCCCCGTAAAGGGGGCTAAGTTAAATGATAGTAATAATAATAATAATAATTACAATAATAATTATAATAATAATTATAATAATAATAATAATAATATTGTAAAATAATAAGGTATAATGTAAATTGTACATGGATGACATAAAATTATACGCAAGCAAAAAGGTACAGGTAAAGAAACTCCTTAAAATCACAACATCAACATGGAATTTGGTATACATAAATGCAAGCTACTTCATATCAACAAGGGGACAGTGAAAAGACCACCCTACGATGGAAACAATCAGCAATGAAATCATAGATAACATACCCAAAGAAGAAACATACAGATACCTAGGCTTCCACCAAAGCACCAAAATTAACCACACTCATATCAAGACAGAACTTAAAACCAGCCTCACAAAACTACTAAAGACAAAACTAAAGTCCAGAAATCTAACGAAAGCTATTAATACCTTTGCCATACCTATTCTTACGTATTCTTTTGGTATCATTAAATAGTCACCCACAGACATATAAAACATTCAAATTCTCATACGCTCTGAATTTACAAAACACAAGAAGTTACATCCCAACGCATGCAAGGAAAACAAACTAGCCTCCACAGGGCAATAGTAAAGGCAAATAAAAATCATACACCGTTCGACCCGTCTCAAACGAGCCACGCATCAGATGCACACAATTACATCCAATCACGACTAGAAAAGATGAACACCTGGTCTGAAAAAACACTTCATGTAAGACACAGATATCACATAAAGCAAGACCATAAACATAAAAAGCTTTCATACACGCTGCTTGCCATCCAGGACAAAGTCATAGCAACCAGAAACTACCGAAAGCACATCATCAAGGACACGACCATTGAAATCGAGAGTTGTAAGAGATGTCACCAGCAGAGAGAAACGATCGCTCACATAACGAGTGGATGTAGAATAATGGCCGGAACTGAATACACCGCGAGACACAACTCAGCAGCGAAGATCGTTCATCAAGCATTAGCCACAACATATAAACTAACAGAGAACACAGACCTTTACTACCATTATACACCAACATCCATACTTGAAAACGAAGATTACAAGCTCTACTGGGACATTGACATCCACACAGATAACACAATCCCCGCAAACAGACCCGATATCACCTTTCAATCCAAAAAAGAGAAGATCACTTATTTAATTTACATAGCTGTCCCCAACGACGAGAACATCCAAGCGAAATACTCGTCATATCAGTAACAGGTCTCACCCCAACAACGTTTACACCACATTTGGCTCAATTAGGACTTAATACAGACATTCACAGGAATATATCCAGAAATCGCTCATTTTAAGAACATGAGGCATCGTTAGATCATTTCTTAATACACAATAATTGTTTTTTTTTCCATTTCCTTTATTTTGTGTTTTTTTTTATTTTTTTTTGTACAGATTAATTGATATCATTTTACATACATGCCTTTTCAAATACTAGAGAAAGATACTTACCATATAAACAGACCGAGTAGTATTGACATCGCCGATCTAAATAACCATGAGTTTAAAAGAAAAAAAAAATGGGAAAGCAAAAATAATTAGATATGATTTATCTAAAAAAGAACAAGAAAAATATAAAAATTAAAAGCAAGTACTTGTTATTTCAGCACAGGACTAATAACAACTAATTTAATAATTGAAGAATCTGGATATTATTAGACTGAAAGAAAAGACAGTTTACGTAACATTCAAACATCAGTATTCCTGAAAACATGTCGAAATAAGAGAAATATCTTATCGCAGTTCAAGAATTCAGCTCGATTTAGTGTGTGGTCTACCAGACTAACACTGAATTAAACCCTTAATGGAGAAAATTAAAAAATAATAATACTACTCTCACAATATGGGATCCATTTTTTTAGAATATGTGTAATAATATCGTAGAGCCAAAATTATTAATTATCTAATTTATAAAGCGGATAAGTTCCAACGAACTGGAGAAAACTGAAAAGTCTTCTGCTAAATACAAACTGTAGTATGTATGCTTTAACATAAATCTTAGCGGCTTTACATTGGCCTTTTCAACAAGATTGGAAACTCGGTATTTCGAAGGGCAGATTAATTTATGGTTTAATTTCATTAAGAGCCGGCCATAGTAAATTATTTTAAAACAGTTTAGGAAAAAAATATTAGATATGCAAATTTAGGATGTCTTTTACGGTCTTATTTTGCCTCGCCACTTATTTTTTTAGCAGTGGTTGTTCCATCTTGGAAAAATCAGTTTTTGTTTTTGGTTGTTTCTATTTCCCTCGCAAAGAGAAGTAGATTTTTTTCAAATCTTTACGGTTCAGATGCCAAAAAACATGTTTTCTCAATTCTGGCGGTCTGTCTGTTCGCGGCGTTGCAAAAAAAACTAATTTTGATTGACTTAAAATTTTGCGAATATCTTAAGATATTTGAAGAACATGGAAGCGTAGTTGATCTAAGTAAAGATGTACCTGTTTTGGATTGGAAGTCTGCATCGCGAGGAATTTTAAATCCACCCGCCAAATGACATTTTAAACTTAACATGGCCAAAAGATGTTGCTTGAAAAGGTAAAGAAACAATACAGTGACGGTAAGAGGGGAACAAAGTTACATGTCAAACATAAGGGCATACAAGTCCGTATGAAAACCGAAAAAAAGTATGGATTCTTTAAACCCTCATCCAATAGAGGCTGGAATATCGCCCAAAAATGCAAAACTGCAAGCTGTATCTAAGCTTTAAAGTAAACATTATGGAACAGAATAAATACTTAACAGAAAACAGAGTAACCAATGAAGCAGAAAAAGTGGAGGGAGAGAGAGCAGATAATAATGAACTGTGTGAAGTAATGAAGACATCCCAGATTAATTAGTTTAGTTTAGATATTTTTTAAAATATTTCGATTAATGTTAATGTTAACTTTGTTTTTTTACTATATCGTTGTGCTTTTACATATTATTAGTTCCTGTTGCCAATTGTGTAAGCATAACTTATTTGCAGTGTTTAATTTGTTACATTTTTAAAAATAATGTTGGTTTCTCAAAAATAACGTTTCCCTTTCTTATCCTAATCTCCATTCTATTTTATTTTAAAAGTAATGTTGATATCAAAAACCACTAAATCCGTTTTGGTCAGTTTCATATTCCATTAAATCAATTCTTTGGTTGCAAACTGCACTAAATCCAATTTTATTTCTTAATTTGTAGCTTTATGTGAAATAAAAGCTTTATTTTTAATGTAAATTAGTTAATATATGATTAATTAAAATCTTAATAATGCTGTCTTTCTATATTTTAATTTACTAATAACTAAAAATAATTTTCCGATATCCCGAAAATTTTGATAAGTGGATTTGATCCTAGAGGATTCATTAAAAAGTCAACCTGAAAAAAGAGCTATATGGATTTATTTCAAATTGTATGCAATAATTAATTATGATATAGGGATTAACTGGTAAAATTGCGGTACGAATTCAAGACGGCGGAACAAAATGGCGACCAAACAAAATGTTTTTAACCGTGAAAAATCCATAGGCTTTTACATACATATAAAATTTATCAATTTCGACGGTTTCTCTGTTTGTTTATTGGCGTGTCAATTCCCGATATAGCTCAAAAATTACTTACCAGATCTTGGACAAACGTTAAGAATCTTATGGGTATGACTAAAAACTAATTGTCCGATTTACCTCAAATTTTGCACAAAAATCAAGTGTTATATAGTAATGACCTGGTAATATTTTGTCTTCAATCGAATAGCAAAACAAAATGGCGGCCTAATAAGTTATTTAAAAAATAAGCATGAAAAAACTAATTACTAGATTAGAATAGAATAGAGTGGAATAGTTTATATTACGAGAAAAGACATTATTGTATAAAAAGTCGTCAAAAAGTATATATAAAAAAAAGAAAAAGAATAAAATTAAAAATATATATATATATATATATATATATGCACATTAAAAAACAAACATATTAAAAAAAATGTTTTTTTTATAAAAAATAAATACACATAACATGCAATTAGAATATAAAAACTGAGCAATTCGCACAAGAATATGGAATAAGAAAAACTGTAACAAACTTTTCCGTTCGTTACAATGTTTGGTTCAAAATTCAATTTTAACTAAATAATATTAACAATTTTCTAATTAATAGTATCAAATCACAATTTTACTGGATTAACAATTGCTTGGACTATTAAGTTCTGCACGCATGGCACCGAAGTTATTATATCGATCCCGAATCAACAGATCGCAAATTCTCGCTTTGTAAAACACATTCGAAGGAAATTTCTAGATTCAGATTTCGTCCGCCACATTTAAAATAAAATTTAAACATATCTTCTTGATTTAAATATATCAAATTTAATATAGGTATAAATTAATACTTACACTGTGTATAAATATTGTCTATGTGGCATTGGTATATTTACTTGTAAAAATTATTATCTGTACTAAAATATTACTTTCTTAAAGATTTTTGGACATTTACATTTATCCTAATTAGGTATAAATTTTTTCTTTCTTATAAATTATGTGAGTGTATATTAAATCAAGGTATCATACTAGTGAGTAATACCATTGATATTCCCCTAATTTAAATTTAAGATTGTGGCATTTTATTTCATGGTAATTTATTGGGATTATGGAACTGCAATTTTGATTTTCTTTTCTATTGTAATTTCCTATAATATCAAATTGGACTTTTTGAATTAAAATTTCTCTTATTCTATCTTAATTTGAATTTATAATAACTTGACTATTTATGATTAAATTTTTTCTACTTAAGAAATTTGTTAAAAGTGTCTAAATTATCTATCTTGTCATTTTAGAAATTTTGCATAAGGTCAAATATCAGCCGATCATAAAATTGAGTTTCATTGTTTGTTTGTTCAAAAAGAACTTCATAATATCAACTAATTAAATTAAATCAAACTGATTTAAGATCAGCTGCTTTACTAATTAATATTCAACAACCGAACACATAATTGAGTTTCATCGTTTGTTTGTTCGAAAAGAACTTCATATTATCTACTAATTAAATTAAATCAAACTGATAAAAGATCAGCTGCTTAACTAATTGATAATCAACAATCGAACAAATAATTGAGTTTCATTGTTTGTTTGTTCACAAAGATTTTCACATAAATAAAATTCAATCATACTGATAAACGATCAGCTGCTTAAAAAATATAAAAAAAAATCTAATTACCAACTAAATCTATTTAACCCATTTAATTTCTTTAGATCTATATGATTTTCTTATCCTTACTGACTTAAATCGTAATTTATTATCTTTGTTAAATTGAATCGTTTGAATATTTTAACTTAATTTTACGAGAAAATGTACTTTCTAACCTTAATTTAATAATTAATTGATTTTTATGCATATATTGAGAAAAAATAAATAACCAAATCTTTTCCAAAATATAAAATATAATCATTTCAATTGTAAGAGAAATTTAATTTCACTTCCACTTCTAAATTGTTATAAATCTATATATGTGGAAATTTATAAACTGACGTATGTCAGGTACTTATATTGTAAAAATTGAGAACAATATTAAAAAAAACACAGTCCAAGGAAAAATAAATTGGTAGTTACGTGATTTTGTTTTTCATTTATTTAATTTAGGTCACATTAGCATATATTTTATCTTTATTTTTTATTAAATATCTAAATCTAATTATTTTAAGTTGCTCTCTTCCTTTATTTTATATCTGTATATCTTTCTTCTTCGAGCTCCTATTGCTCTGGCGCCCATAGCCAAATTATGAAAAAAACTTTTCCAACGTTTGCTAAGTTCAATTAGCCGGAGTATTTTACATTAAAATTATAATCTATTAAGTTGCTCTAAAACATCAGCTAGCCGAGTCGAACTTACGATTTTATAATAGCTTTTCTTAGTGATCTTAAGAGTTATTTAACAAACATAAAAATATAAAAAAAAGCACTAAAGAAAACTTTATAAAACAAGACAAACTATTAGTACTAATATTATCGTGTGTCAAGCAGTAACGAAGCGCTCAAGAGTGCAAATATTCTTGTACCGAATATAATGCTTTATCAATAAGAAATTGTCTGACGTTGTTCCTATATTTGTTGCCACTAAGAACTTTATAGTGTTTGGACCGTTTATTATAAAAGGTCAGACAACTGTAATATGGAGATCTCTGAAAGAATGAGTTTTTATGAGATGGTACACTAATGACATTCTCATTTCTAGTCTTGTACTAATTAGTTTCTCCCACTTTGACAAATAATTTATGGTTATTATTTGTATAAATTAGACACTTAAAAATATATATACAGGGCAATGTTAAAATTCGCTTTTGAGTAAATATAGGCTCACAACTATGCATGGGCTTGAGATTGAAAATCAGTCTTAAAATCCTTTTTTGTCCAATAAAGACTCTCCCATACTGCTCTACCTCCCCATGAATAATAAACACTAAGCAAGCCAGAGTCCTTAAGTCTATTCTTTAAGTTCAGAAGAGCAAAGAAGGCAGAGTTAAGCTTAACACAGACTTTTTGTTAGATGGTTGCTACGGCACCAAATTTCCATATCGCTACAAACGCTTTTTAAACTAGTGGAAAGCTCCTCCGGGGTATTTGCCGCTAATACCACCGTCATATCATCGGCATACATTGTAACGTATCCGGTACTAATCTTTTCTGGCAGATCATTGGCATATAATAAAAAAAGTAATGGTCCCAGTACTGAGCCTTTCGGAAGTCCAGTATTTACAGATCTAGGCTCAGAACACACGCTTTTATACCTTATTGTCATCTCACGCCCAGATAAATAGGAATTAATCCAGTTAGACATTTTACTACGTATACCCATACTGTACAGCTTCAAAAGCAAAATATGTTTATTGACAGTATCAAATGCTATTGAAAGGTCAAAGAAGAGAGCCACAACATATTTTCCCTGGTCAAGCATAGAACAGACGTAGTTTAAGAAACGATAGGAGGCTGTTTCGATTGACTTATTAGGTAAAAAACCATGCTGACACTCACTTAAAATATTGTATTTTTTAACAAAATTAAGTATTTTCTCACAAATTATTTTCTCTAAAACTTTAGGAAATATGCTAAGAATTGAAATTTGACGATAATTTTCTATGTTGTCACGGTCGTTTCTTTTGTGTAGTGGTATCACATTTGCAGTTTTTAGGATTTTTGGAAAATATCCTTTATGTAAGTTCGTAAAATTGTGGTACGAATTCAAGATGGCAGAACAAAATGGCGGCCAAATAAAATGTTTAGAAAAACAACGTTAAAAATCTTCTTATTCAATTGACTTTGCAGAAACATTAAAAATAATATGAGGATTAACTGGCACGAATTCAAAATGACGGAACAAACTGGAGGCGTGTATCTATGTAAAAACTAGCTATTTAACTTGTTTTAAGTTATATCCAAAAATTAAGTATGGGATAGGTAGAAACTAGTAAAATATTGGTAGTAATCCAATCCAATATTGTGGAACAAAACGGTACCCAATACAGGTGTTTGAAAATACTGCAAATATTTATTACTAAATGACTATGTACAGAAATAAATTGGGTCATACTTCACTATCCCTAATATAAGGAAAGACTGATGACGGGGCAAGTTCCGGGTAAAGGATATCTACCGTTTTTTTTTTTTAATAAATAGATCCCAGTAAACATGAAGAGAACTATAAATGACAAAACATATTATTTTGTTCCTGTAAACATTTTTGCCTAGTCGAGAACCATCAGGTTATTTCAAGTATGTGAACTTTCAGTTGATTCGACCTGAACCCAGATGCCTCCAAATTGTATGGGGTCACTTGATTCCAAGTTTGGTTGCTTTACTTTGAATATTCCTGTATCTAGTTGCGACTTTTTTTAACAGAAATATTCTGTAGAAAACAAATTTGGAGTTTAGACTTGTGATGAAACGGTTAAAAAATAGGGTAAGGCTCTGCTTGACTCATCAAATTCACTTTCGACAGGCTCGTGGAAATTTAACTAACAGGGAGAAAAATTGCTACACGTATTTCTAATGTAAATTTAGTTGTGTCGCAGCAAATGATGTCTTGCCGTTCTACTTCCAGGACGATTAGGAAAACTCGGGATGTTTTTTATTGTGAGAAACCTTACATCTGTTTGCATTATTTTAAAAAGAACATCTTAAAAACAGGAATAAAAGTAAGCAGATGAACAATATAATTTCGTTAGCCCTGAAGCTCTATGGGCTAAGAACTAGGAAAAATAAGTTATACATTCGATAATAGAGAAAATCTTTTACCAAATCTCTATGATTTGCAGTCAAAAATGTTTCTTTTTTAATTTGTCTAATTACATATTCTGCACATAATAATATTTAACAAAATAAGATAACATGCTAAAGCGAAAACCCGTTGCTCACTAGTAATTTATGTTCCAAGTGATATATAATAATAATAATAATAATAATAATAATTAAACGTTTATTAACCCAAATAAGGATGTACAATGTGGAGTAAAAAAATATTATTAATTTTGAGGGTTAAATGGTTTGTTTTTAGCCTCCCATACGATCAAAATAAAAAATGCTCATATTAGGTTCTGTTATAGCCAATGCAAATCTGGTCGAATAGGAGTTGATACACACTTAAAGATATGAGGTTTACATAATGAGGTAGAAAGGCTAGATAAGAAAAATAATTTTAAAAATATTAAATTGAAGAGGAAAAGCGAATAAAGGAAAGGGAAAGGAGAAAAATAGCTTATATGGACAAATAATTACAAAACCATTGCAATGACAAAACAATCAACAAAACTAGAATTAAAAAAAAGTCAGGCGGGCACAATTGAAATAAAAAAATTAAAACTCAATTCAGCAAAGTATTATAATTGCTGAGCAAGTAATTTGTTTTTCAAATGTCTCTTGAAAACTATAAACGCAAGTGAAAAATCAGTAATTTCGAATTTATTGACACATAAAGCAATATTGTACGAAAAAGAACGTTTAAATAACTCTTTATTATGTGTTGGTATTTTCAATATTTTCTTCCTACGGATATTTAAGTTGTGTACATCCGTTCGATAAACACGATCTAAAAGGTAAGGAGGATATTTATATTTTAAAATTTTATAGTAAAAGCAAGTCGAATGTAAAATGCGTCTATTGTACATGGTTAACCATTTTATGGTTTTAAGTTTATGTGATATATGTTGTCTTCGGCGAATTCCAAATATTAGTCTTAAGCAAGAATTTTGTAACGTTTGAATTCTTTTTACGTCTAAGGCATTTAAACAGGGTCCATAAATACTATCACAAAAGTTTAATGGTAAGAAGACAAGAGATTCGCAGAGCATTTTTTTTGTTTCGCAACTAAGATAATTTCTATGGGAATATAACATTTTTAAGGTAGAATATCCAATTTTTAATTTCGATGTAACATGTTCGGTGAATTTTAATTTGTTATCCAAAACAAGCCCTAAATTTTTCGCAGAATTTTTAAATATGATAGATTTATTTT
Organism: Kuschelorhynchus macadamiae; assembly: GCA_030620095.1. Taxonomy (NCBI): domain Eukaryota; kingdom Metazoa; phylum Arthropoda; class Insecta; order Coleoptera; family Curculionidae; genus Kuschelorhynchus; species Kuschelorhynchus macadamiae. The sequence goes on along the minus strand of JAUTXW010005151.1, from coordinate 180,487 downwards.
CAAGTGTAAGATGAAGATTTTGTAGCAAGTTATTTCTAATATTATCACTACGAGGGCTTAAAAGGAAAAAAAATCTGAGTATCGTCAGCGTACATGTGATGGTTACAAAATCTTAGACATCTTTCAAATTGTGAAGTGTATATACTATATAACTGTGGGCTTAGTATACTCCCTTGGGGAACGCCAGTTGTAACATTCAGAGGTTCGGAAGTATTTCTATTAACAACAACATGCTGCATTCTATGTGTCAAAAAAGATAAGACAAAACTTGCTGCACTTCCACTAAAACCCACGTACCGCAACATGGAGATCAAAATTTCATGATTTACCATGTCAAACGTCTTGGTAAAATCAAGTAAAACGAAAACACAAGCTTTGCTTGTATCCATATCCCTAAAAATATCGTCGGTGACAATTGAGAGTGCACTGGGACAGCCGTGGTTCGCTTGAAATCCAGATTGTTTCCTGTGAAGTATTTTATTGGTTTCCAAAAAAATGGACATCTGAGATTCCATAATTTTACCAAGCACTTTGAAAAGCGTCGGAAGAATTGAAATCGAATGCTGAACTGTGTGGGATTGCCTACCTTGGGTAGAGGTACAATATTCGCCTGTTTCCATTTCAACGGAAAATACGACTTTCTATACAAATATTTAAAATATGCGTAAGAGGGGGCAAAATACAGGGACAAGTTAGCGAAATTAGAGTGATATTTAACTGATCTATCCCAAAGGCTTTAGTGTTAATATTTTGCAAAATTGTCATAACCACATCTTCTCTTACTGGAGAAAAATTAAATGTAGAGTTAGTAAGTCTATTATTACTATAGATTGTAATCAAATTCTGATCAGGTATATCGTTAATTGGTAGCAATTCTAGAGAAATATGTATTTAAATCATTTACATTTGTTAAGGATTCTGGCAACCTATTTTTTTCTCTTTTATTAATATTTAGTTTATTTAGCTCGTACCATTTTTGTCTTTGATTAGAAATGCTAAACTTATAATTTAGATAAGCTTTTTTTTCCGACCTTATAGCTGAAGTTGTAAAATTTCGGAGTTGTTTATATTACCCCAACTTGTTATGCTTTTCGTTTGTCTAAATTTATTTAAAGCTTTGTTTCGTAATTTTTGCATCAAACATATATTAGGCGTAATCCACGGTTGATACGCTTTCTTTTTACCTTTAACTGTTTTTAATGGGGCATGCATATTTATAATCTCTAGAATGCTTGACGTAAAAAAATCGACTTTACTGTCAATATCTGTCATGCCATACATAATGTGCCATGGCAGTGATTCAATATCCAAACTAAAGTTCCTTAGGTTAATATTATTCAACTGTCTGTAGACAAAACTGTAATTCGGTGGGGAATCTCACATGAACAAGTTAACTTGGCAGTATACCAACATATGCTCAGATATTTCGATATCTCTAATACTCGAATCCGTAACATTATCAGTATTACAAAAAAATAATTCGATCAAAGATGCGGCTGTATTCGAAATCCTGGTGGGCACACTAATGATTTGTTTGAGACTGAAAGGTTCTGTAACAGTGTTTAGCAACGTGGACATTTTTCTACCTAAATCGAGCATATTTATATTGAAATCGCCTAAAATTAGCATAAAATCAGAGTCAGCAAAAAAGTCTGTGAGCTTGTTTTCGAAATAAGAACAGAAAATGTTTACATCAGAGTTGGGGGGGCGGTATATATTACCTATCAATAACTTTTTTCCTTGGATTCTAATTTCTATCCATATATGCTCAATAAATTCTCTAGTTTCACTAAGAATAATTTTAAAATTTAGAGACCTTTTCAAATACACCGCAACTCCACCACCCCTTCTCATGGGCCAGTCTTGCCGTACCATGACATAATTCTCAATGTTCAAGATAATATTATTTATTTCCGCGTGCAACCAAGTTTCCGAGACACTCAGTATATCATAACTATTATCTTGCAAAAGTGTTTTAAAATCATTAAAATTATTCAAAAGTGATCTAGCACTAATATGTCCACAGGATACCATAGAGGAAAGAAGGTATGGGAGGAGGTAAGTGTAGCAAAAGAAAAATAAAAAACTGCTTTTAATTAACAATGCCTTTTAAGGTAGGCGAAAAATAAAGTTTGTGAGATAAAAAATAATAATTAAAAAATTGTAATCCAAAGTGAGGCCTGTGTATAAAATTACCTTGAAAATTTTGTGACTAAATAAACCAATTAAATGAGGAAAAAAAAGGTTATCCTAAGCAAACTAATTAGCGATACTGACATCTATAAAATAACTACAGCCCAAAAAGGCAAAAATAGAGAAAACAAATGAACCTATGTGTTTTGCACCTGCTTTAATCATATAGAATCAGTATACAAAAAAAAAGTACGTATAACCCGTAAATAGATTTCATCTACAAAAATATTAATCGAGGAAAGAAAAAAGAAAAAATTTCATTGTAAATTAAAAGTAAATTTGTACATTCAGTTGAGTTATTATGACAAACATTTACAAAAAAAATTAATGCATTTTATACCAAGTTTGTGACATGACAACGGCTAAGGGAATTATATAAGAAACTTAAAATTAGTATGCTCAAAGTATAAATAGAGATAAACCAAACATCAATTAATTATATATAACCATTCTGATGTATAATTGTCTCCAAATAAAACAAAATAAATAGAGAGTATGTAAGTTGTACATACATACATACATACACATACATACATATATACATATATATATATATATATATATATATATACATATACATACATACACACACACACATATACATGTACGGGGTTCACGTACGAAATACATCGCGAAAAGGGGAAAAAATGGACAGAATTATAATAATAATTATCAATGTACCTGTTTACAGTTTCAAACGGTGAATATCACTTTCACTTTCTATGCGATGTACCACCCCTTCACTTCTCACATACACGTTTCCGGAGACACCAGGCACTTCTAGCAGAAAACTTAATAACTGCCGCCCGTAACAATTTCAACCGGAATTGCGTGAGATCCTCTTTGACTGATATGTTTGAGTTTTTTAGAGATTTTCGATGCATTGGTACTTGAGAACGTTTGTTGACATCCACAAATTCGACAAGAATCGCCGGTGGCTTGTCAGACTGTTGTTTTTTTCGTGGAACTCGATAGCACTTTTTTATATCGGTTGAATTTAACGTACCGGCATTCATGGTTTTGGTAAATAAATCGAACACAGACTGAGAAAGGTTTTCATTATCTTCGACCTTCATGCCAAAAATGCGCAGGTTCCGACCTCTTGAATGTTGTTCACTAGCATCTATAATCTTTTTGAGATCTTGATTTTCTTTTTTTAATGAGACTAATTCAGATTTTGTTTTCGAGAGAGATTAGTTTGAACTTCCCTGAATTTCGTCTCAAATTTTTCCTCAACTGCCAAAGAAATAGCCTGTACCAGTTCCCTCTTAATTTTCTCCAAGAAAATAGCGCGAACCTCAGTAATGATGACCCTTTTAATCTCCTCAAGGTCAGTACGTGTGAGTACCATTTTCTTGATTTTTAGAACTTCTTTTTATTTGGACAAAAAAGAAAACTTAACCTTTCACTGGGCAACACCGACACAAAACTTTATTTTTAACATTTATTATATTATATAGCTTCACTTCTCAGATATTTCGCAAATTTTCGGGAGCTACCTTACACGATTATTCTAGCGTCATCTATATCGTCCTACTAGACAACTTTATGTTTGTTTACGCAGTTAAGTATGTTAAAAAATTATATTTTGAACTAAATAACAGGTTTTGTATACTTTTAGCAACAACTAGATGCAAAATTGACAATAACTAGCAGTAAAAAGGCCAAACTTAATTTGCTAAATATCCCAACAAAGAGATATAATTAGATATTTTCACGACGAAAGAGAGAAGGGATCAGAGGGAAGAAGCAAGATTTACAGTTATGACTTTATTAAAATATTGTTGCTTATTTATTGCCTCAAATAAAAAGAAATAAGCTTTTTACCTATTTATTTTGTACATTATTTAATTAAAATTGCTAAAAAATAAGACACATTTTAAACCCGTATATTTGTGGAAGTGCATATCACCAATATTCCCGATACCTCACTTGTGTTCCTCCTCTATGATGATATCCTTATGTGTTCTTTATGTGGAAAAATTAGGTACAAAAAACGTATAGTATAGTTGACGGGAGATGGCGCTCCGAGATAAGAATTTAAACACATGAAATTAAATTAGCTATATGTCTATAACGAATAAAAAGGAAAAATAAAATCCATAATGCAAACAAATTATTATATACTTAAAAGTAACTATTTATTTGGCGAATGGTAGTAACTACATAGAGCTAAAGAAAACTGTTTAAAAAAATATTCTCTGTTTTAATAAACATGGTAGGTAACCGAAAATTTACAATAGTAAGCGTCATAAATCGTGGACCAAGAAAGGCTATGCATCTCTGTTAAAAGTATGCGTTCTCTCTTATATATAAAAATATTTACCGACTCCATTCTTATTCTCGACTATATCTCTAATTATAGGAGAATCTACATTAAACTGACCAAGGCAGCCAAAAAAATACTATCAAAAACGTCTAACAAAGTCTAGAAACGTTTCAAAGGAAACCTGGTCCAATGTCAATGACCTCAGAAACAAATTAAACCCTGTGATATAGATCTTGCCAATGCCAAATGACCTAAATGATTATTTTATTAATGTAAGCAAAAATGTTACCTCTGGTATCTCACCAAGTTTAGATCTTCTTTCGTTTCTCTCTTCATCAAAAAACGTTGCCGATAGCCTTTTCTTAAGCCCTGTAAGCAGCATGGAACTATTGGCTTGGAAAGGTGGCGAAAAAACTAACTCTTGCAATTATCGCCCAATTGCTCTACTACCACTGCTATCAAAAATCATTAAAAGGTTGCTGAAGAATCAATCGTCTTATGTCATTTTTCCTTAAACATCAGATAATATCCCCGGATCAGTTTGGATTTTTACCCAACAAGTGCCCCAGTGACGCCATTTTCCCGTGGGTTAGCGACGTCTACTTTTCCTTCAATAAAAACCACCCCACCGGCTTAGTTTTTTGTGACTATGCGAAAGCCTTTGACTGTGTTAGTCATGAAATTTTGATAAACGAGCTGAATTTGTATAGAATCCGTGGTATTTCTTTAAATTGGTTTAAATTTTATTTCGAGAATAGGCAACAATTTGTAAGGGCAAATGGTTCTGATTGGGATTGTAAATTGATTACAAGTCCGTCAAGGCTCGGTCTTGGGACCTATTCTTTTTTGTTATACATTAACGATATGACCAACCTAAAAATTAATGGCAAAATCTCTCTCTTTGCTGACGACACAAGCATAACATGGAGTGATTTTGATACAACGTCTTTACATTCTAATATTTCCAGTGACCTTATTATGATTGGGGCTTGATCCGATGCCAATCTGCTTTGCTTTAATGTGGATAAAACGGTGGCCTTATCTTATAAGGGGACTTTACAACCACTTCAGCTACTTAACAGCAATATTAAGTATGTTGAGTCGGTTAAATTCCTGGATTTAAATATAAATAACAACCTAAAATGGCCTAAGCATATTGACACCTTAACTAAACAACTTTCTATCGCCTGCTTTGCCATTCGATTAGTTTCAAAAGAACTGGACGTGTCTTCTGCCAGACTTACTTAAACTATTTGAATTCCATCTCCGCTATGGCCTTCCTTTTTGGGGCTGCTATACCACCGAGCAATTAGCAGTAGCTTAGTAATTTTATTTTTTAAAAGAGAGCAATTCGCTATTTGTTTGGTCTAAATACAAACAAACAAACAAAAGTATGCTTTATTGCCGCAGAAAAATTCTACAATTTTATGGACAAAGCAAAATATACCTAAAAATAAGACATATCAAAACATTAATCGAAAATAATTTCGACAAGTCAGTGCTTTTATTTTTAAAATGTAAATTATCAATTTACCAAATCGTAAAACACACGTTAGAATATAGCATAACATTGCAAACAGTAAATGAATCATGATAACCTTATAAAAGTAAACAAACACACATGTACGAGGTGAATAATTTCGATGACATTGAAATCAAAATTGCAACTATGCGACCTTAAACTCTATGTTATTATAGTTATACAAATAATTGTGATGTTAAACAGAAGGTATATTGAACTAGTGCAGAATGTAGTATACAAAAAGAATTAAATTGTTTTTAATCCAATACCTAACAAAAATAATTAAGTTTTAAGTGAATGTTCGACAGTTCTTTTCCCTATATAATGATTTACAAAATTCTATGCTATGAGTTAGGACATGACTCACAAAAGATTTAAGTAAACAAGCGAGTTTAGTGACAATTTAAAGAGACTTACTCACTGAAAAAAAAAAATCATTAACGCTGTAAAGTGGTCTCTCAATGAGGTATGCTTTGGTGTTTTTTCGAAATTGTGCAAGCATAGGGATAGATTTTAAATGTACTGGCAGATTGTTGTAAAGTTTTATGGCGTTGTAAATAATTGATTTTTTTATTAATTCTGTGGAAGGAATGGGAAGATAAATATCATGCCTAGAGTTTCTGGTAGGGTATACATGTTGTGGCCTTTCTGGGAGGGTGTTTATATGTTTTCTCAGCAAACATACCGTTTCCAAAATAAATAATGCAGGAAGTGTTAATATTTCATGTTTTTTGAAATAGTATTGGCAGTGAGCTCTATTATTTAGACCAAACAAATAACGAATGGCTCTCTTTTGAAGCATAAAAATACTACGAAATTGCTCGGTGGTACAGCAGCCCCAAAAGGGAAGGCCATAGCTCTTCAAATAAAGAGAAATAAGTAAGTCTGGCAGAAGGAACGTCTAGTTCTTTTGAAACTGATCGAATGGCGAAGCAGGCGGTAGAAAGTTTTTTAGTTAAGGTGTCAATATGATTAGACCATTTTAGGTTGCTATTTATATTTAAACCCAGGAATTTAACCGACTCTACGTATTCAATATTGCTGTTATGTACCTGAAGTGGTTGTAAAGTTCCCTTATAAGATAACGCCACCGTTTTATCGACGTTAAAACAAAGCATATTGGAATCGGACCAAGCCTTAATTATAACCAAGTCTTTGGAGATACTAGAGTGTAAAGACGTTGTATCAAAATCACTCCATGTTATGCTTGTGTCATCAGCAAAAAGGGAGATTCTTCCATTAATTTTAAGGTTCGTGATATCATTAATGTATAACAAAAAAAGAATAGGTCCCAAGACTGAACCTTGAGGAACTCCACTTGTAATCAACTTACAATCAGAATCGGAACCATTAGCCCTTACAAGTTGTTGCCTTTTTCCGAGATAAGATTTGAACCAATTTAAAGAAGTACCACGAATTCCATAAAAATGTAGTTTGTTTATCAGAATTTCATGACTAACACAATCAAAGGCTTTCGCATAGTCACAAAAAACTGAGGCAGTTGGGTGGTTGTTATTGAGAGATGAGTAGACGCCTCTAAGCAACGTGAACATGGCGTCACTGGTGCACTTGTTGGGTAGAAATCCGAACTGCTCCGGGGATATTATCTGATGTTTCAGGAGAAATGGCATAAGACGGTTCTTCAGTAGCCTTTCGATGATTTTTGATAGCACTGGTAGTAGTGCAATTGGGCGATAATTGCAAGAGTTAGTTTTTTCGCCGCCTTTATGAAGTGGAATAATTATAGCTGTTTTAAGGCAATCAGGGAATACACCTTTTATAAAGGACTCATTTATTAATGTTGTAAGGGCCTCTATGACTGGGAGTGGCAAGTTCAGGAATATTCTAATTGATAGGCCATCAGTGCTACACGAAGATTTACTTTTAATATTATGTATTACCTTCAATAGTTCAGTGTTGCTAACGGGACTTAAGAAAAAGCTATCAGCTAAATTTTTTGAAGGAGGGAGAAACGAAAGAGGGTCCAAACTTGGCGAGATACTAGAGGTGACATTTTTGCTTACATTAATAAAATAATCATTTAGATCATTAGCCCCTGGCAAGTTCTGAGTCACAGGGTTTGATTTGTTTCTGAGGTTATTGATGATGGACCAGGTTTCTTTTGAAACGTTATTAGAGTTTGTTAGACGTTTTCGGTAGTGTAATTTTTTTGCTGACTTAATAAGAGTAGTGTAGATCCTCCTATAATTAGAGATATAGTCGAGAATAAGAAAGGAGTCGGTGAATTTTTTTATATATGAGAGCGAGCGCATATTTTTAGCAGAAATTCGTATTCCTTTCGTGGTCCACGGTTTATGCCGCTTAGGTTTGATATTCTTAAGCGGGAAGGCCTTGTTAAAAGCACTTAAAGTTTTATTTAAAAAAGTTCTGAAGTTTGTGTTGACATTATCAGATTCAAAATTCCAATTGGTGTTAAAGCAAATATTATGAAATACTGAGAAATTTGCGGCCGAGAAAATTCTGCCCCGATGGCGAGATCTTGGTAAGGGCCTAATAGGTAAACTAAACCTGGAAATTACCGCCTCGTGATCGGAAAGACCTGAGTTATAGACCTGTGATTGCACCTCTGATGGAGAAAAATCAGACGCCATGTAATCGATGATAGAAGAAGAGTTTTTTGAAATTCTAGTTGGCGAGGATACATGCATTGAAAGACCGAAAGAGTCGAATATAGAAATTAGATATTTCTGGATGGCACAAACAGTAGCATAGTCAATATTAAAGTCTCCGCATAGAATTTTTTTACCTTTAATCGGTAGGCTGTCTAGCAAACTTACCAGGCTATTTAAAAATGATTGTACATCAGAGTTTGGTGATCTATAAATACAAATTACATAAAGATCAAGGTTTTGATTATATACTATAGAGAATTCAAAAGAGCTATCCGCTAACAAATGATCATATTTAGATACCGACATGAAATCTCCATTTAGGGATAGAATCAGTGTTCCCCCATGAGCTGAGTTTTTTCTGTCATATCTAGCTACTGTGGTATACCTCTCAATATAAAAGGGTTCGTTTAGATTCAGCCAGTGCTCAGTAATTGCAACAAGTTGGGGGAACTCCAATTCTTCCAGAAATAGGTACAACTCGTCAGTTTTATTTCTTAGAGAAGCAATATTAATTAGAACCATATTAAGACTAGTAACAACAGGAAGTTTTGAGGAATCTAGTTCCTCAGGACACGTCGTGTTTTCTAAAAATTTTTTTTGGGAGAATTGCTGGTAAAATAATTTTTATGGCATTCTCTGGTCCTCTGAAGATGAATCGATCTCTCCGAAGATATGTAGGATCCATAGGCTGCAAGATCCGCTTCCACTTCTGCTGCGTTAAATCCGTAAGCAGCATGAAAATCGAAATATATCTTGTGTAGGGTTCTATAATCTATAGGAATGCCTTCAGAAGCCAAAAACAGCCTGGTGCTTGTATTTGTAAACCCTTCAAAGTGAATTGGCGCAGGTTGGTCGTGCAGGAAGGCGAGATATAACTTGAAGGCCTTTAAAATGGCTGGTTCTCTTAGTCTAGACATGAGGAAACGGTTATCAGAACTTTTTTCGGTTCGCGTAAGCATCACTGTTGGGGGAGACATTGGATCAAAAATAGGTTCTTGGTCAGTAGGAGCTTTCTTGGAAAGACTATAGTAGTTGTCGCTCAACAAGACATCTGCTTTGCAGGCAGCAATGGCCTCTTTGTCAGAAGATATTATAGTGCCCTTTTGAGAAATTGGAGAGGAGACAACCAGTGAACTGACGGAGCTCGAGTTGGTGGGCAGTTTTTTCGGTGTGGAGGGAGGTGGGAGGTTCGGTGTAGATTTTTCTGTAAGTTCGGATACAGCTGACCGTTTTATTACTACGCCATGTGGCCATAGATTGCTGTCTAAAAGCTTTTCAGCTGACTTTTTTGACTGAGTTCCAATTTTAAAATCAATGTTTGAGATATGATTTATTAGGTGGTAGCATCGAATAAACTCTGTAGTCCCAAGCTTTTCCTTAACGTAGTGAACTATGTTGTTAGGCGTAAACCCTGCAGGAAGATTTCTTACGACTACATAGTGCCACCGTTGTGTATTATTACAAGCCAGCTTGCTGGAGCCTTCAGTAGTACTGGGAATATCCGTAGGTGTTACCTCAGTTTGTGTAGAGGCGGTGGAGCAGGTAGTTTCCATAGTTGGTGTAGGCAAGGGTATGGTGGTAGGGTATGTATTTTTGATATGCTTACACTTATGTTGGCTTTCATATTTGGAGTATAACTCCTTTACCAAGTCAGTTACACAAGTTAGGTTGCTCTTTATGTTTATTAATAATAGAGCTTACTGCCAATACTATTTCAAAAATCATGAAATATTAACACTTCTTGCATTATTTATTTTAGAAACCGTCTGTTTGATGAGAAAACATGGAAACACATCCGGGAAAGGCCACAACACGTATATTAGGGTGGATCGAAAATAGCAAAAATTGAAAAAAAAAATTTAATTTGTATGTCATACTTACCAAAAGTTGACTTTTAAAGTCATAAAAAACTTTGAAAAAACTCGGTGTTATAATTTGATATCTTCAGGTTCCTTAAAGGAACCAAAGTTTGTCAAATATAAGAAAAATAATAGATTTTTTTGTAACTATATAAAAAATTTATTTAAAAGAAAAATGTATGTCATAGTTACCAAAGGTTGCCACTTATAGTTGCAAAAAACCTAAAAAAAACTGAGTAATATATTTTAATATCTTAAGGTTCCTCAATGGAACCAAAGTTATGGCAAAAATACGTTTTTAGGTCCCTATTTTAAAAAATTATGTTTCTTCTAATTTTTATGCCGTGGTTACCTAAAGTTGCCTTTTAATCACAAAAATCTTTAAAGAAATATTTTTATATATTTTTATAATTCCATAAAGAATTCTAAATTTTACGAATATGGAAAAAAATACATTTAATATAATTGACTAAAATATTAACAATTTTTGGAGTTTTTCTAAAACGAATGATAACACAAACACAAAAGTAACGTAAATTTTTTTAAGGTAAGAGTAATTTCTGTACCTACTTTTCACTTAAAACACATTGACTATAAATTAAAATAGTTTTTTTTCAAAAGATGGCAATATACTTCTAGATGCTATCCGTGCTTGAATAAATCCCTCACGGTTTTCGTGACCACACTCAGCAAAAGATGCCTCAGTAACTAGACGCACACATCGTATCTGCCAGCTCCTTGTCTTTTAAAAATTGCATTAGTTCCTTAGCGTTATTTTTTGCGCTAATGTCATCAGTTTCGTAAATCACTTTTAGTTCAGATCGCAGTAACACTCGGTCGAAGAACTGGCCATAATGAAGAAAAAGATATTTAAACGCATCTTCTGGAAAAGTTTTTCCTTTAAATGCGCCAAAATTGCAGAGCTCGAGGAATTTAAAATCATTTAAACCGTTAAATCTATAGTTCATTTGTTGCTGAATTTGATCGATTATTTCATAAAAGAGGCGTCTGTATGATGTTTGAGCATCTTCCACCTTGTCTGTTCGAAGACGCTTGGCTTGTGGCTTTACATTTAACGTCATCGTTTTCTCCCAAAATAGGTCAAAATCATCTCTTTTTTGGCTTAACATGGACTTAAAATCATCCACTTTTTTTTAGGCAAAAAAGCAATATCATTTGTTTTAGTTTGTAATATATTAAAAACATTGTCCGAGAATAGAAATATTTCTAAAAATATGCTCAACAAATAATTAAAATTAAAATCTCGTTTCAAACAGTCCAAAAATCCCCTTGAAATATTTATTGCTTCTGAGTCCCACGTTTCATTATTTTCTATTATGTTCTCAAATAGTTCAGTCAGTGATTCACGATTTTCAGACACTGTTAACACAAGTCTTTTATTATAGTTCCACCTAGTAGGAGCTACTTTGTACTTTAAAATCAATGTTTGAGATATGATTTATTAGGTGGTAGCATCGAATAAACTCTGTAGTCCCAAGCTTTTCCTTAACGTAGTGAACTATGTTGTTAGGCGTAAACCCTGCAGGAAGATTTCTTACGACTACATAGTGCCACCGTTGTGTATTATTACAAGCCAGCTTGCTGGAGCCTTCAGTAGTACTGGGAATATCCGTAGGTGTTACCTCAGTTTGTGTAGAGGCGGTGGAGCAGGTAGTTTCCATAGTTGGTGTAGGCAAGGGTATGGTGGTAGGGTATGTATTTTTGATATGCTTACACTTATGTTGGCTTTCATATTTGGAGTATAACTCCTTTACCAAGTCAGTTACACAAGTTAGGTTGCTCTTTATGTTTATTAATAATAGAGCTTACTGCCAATACTATTTCAAAAATCATGAAATATTAACACTTCTTGCATTATTTATTTTAGAAACCGTCTGTTTGATGAGAAAACATGGAAACACATCCGGGAAAGGCCACAACACGTATATTGTGGTGGAACGAAAATAGCAAAAATTGAAAAAAAAAAATTTAATTTGTATGTCATACTTACCAAAAGTTGACTTTTAAAGTCATAAAAAACTTTGAAAAAACTCGGTGTTATAATTTGATATCTTCAGGTTCCTTAAAGGAACCAAAGTTTGTCAAATATAAGAAAAATAATAGATTTTTTTGTAACTATATAAAAAATTTATTTAAAAGAAAAATGTATGTCATAGTTACCAAAGGTTGCCACTTATAGTTGCAAAAAACCTAAAAAAAACTGAGTAATATATTTTAATATCTTAAGGTTCCTCAATGGAACCAAAGTTATGGCAAAAATACGTTTTTAGGTCCCTATTTTAAAAAATTATGTTTCTTCTAATTTTTATGCCGTGGTTACCTAAAGTTGCCTTTTAATCACAAAAATCTTTAAAGAAATATTTTTATATATTTTTATAATTCCATAAAGAATTCTAAATTTTACGAATATGGAAAAAAATACATTTAATATAATTGACTAAAATATTAACAATTTTTGGAGTTTTTCTAAAACGAATGATAACACAAACACAAAAGTAACGTAAATTTTTTTAAGGTAAGAGTAATTTCTGTACCTACTTTTCACTTAAAATACATTAACCATAAATTAAAATACTCGGATTTTTTTTTCAAAAGATGGCAATATTCTTTTAGATGCTATCCGTGCTTGAATAAATCCCTCGCGGTTTTCGTGACAACGTACCGCAAGGGATGCCTCAGTAACTAGACGCACACATCGTATCTGCCAGCTCCTTGTCTTTTAAAAATTGCATTAGTTCCTTAGCGTTATTTTTTGCGCTAATGTCATCAGTTTCGTAAATCACTTTTAGTTCAGATCGCAGTAACACTCGGTCGAAGAACTGGCCATAATGAAGAAAAAGATATTTAAACGCATCTTCTGGAAAAGTTTTTCCTTTAAATGCGCCAAAATTGCAGAGCTCGAGGAATTTAAAATCATTTAAACCGTTAAATCTATAGTTCATTTGTTGCTGAATTTGATCGATTATTTCATAAAAGAGGCGTCTGTATGATGTTTGAGCATCTTCCACCTTGTCTGTTCGAAGACGCTTGGCTTGTGGCTTTACATTTAACGTCATCGTTTTCTCCCAAAATAGGTCAAAATCATCTCTTTTTTGGCTTAACATGGTCTTAAAATCATTCACTTTTTTTAGGCAAAAAAGCAATATCATTTGTTTTAGTTTGTAATATATTGAAAACATTGTCCGAGAATAGAAATATTTCTAAAAATATGCTCAACAAATAACTAAAATTAAAATCTCGTTTCAAACAGTCCAAAAATCCCCTTGAAATATTTATTGCTTCTGAGTCCCACGTTTCATTATTTTCTATTATGTTCTCAAATAGTTCAGTCAGTGATTCACGATTTTCAGACACTGTTAACACAAGTCTTTTATTATAGTTCCACCTAGTAGGAGCTACTTTGTACAATCGTTTGTGGACAATGGAGTCCAAAGCTTGTGTACGTTTTGATGACTTGGAAAAAATAGCCATGCCACTTAAAGTAACGAAATATACTTTACACTCTTTAATGTGATTGATGGACTGGGATAAAACTAAATTGAATGAGCAAAACAATGGACAAACACAGCATTTGGGAAAGTTTCTTTCTTTCTTCAAACTTTAGCTTGCAGACCCCCTAATTGTCCTGCCATCACTGTAGCTCCATCATAGCTTTGAGCAACTAATTATTTCTCTCCATTAATTTCTTTAGTAACGTTCTAAACTTCGGTATCTAATGCATCAGCTCTAAGATTTTCGGACACATTCTTAAAACCTAAAAATCGCTCTTGATCAGCTCTAAGATTTTCGGACACATTCTTAAAACCTAAAAATCGCTCTTGAATACTTCCGTCTGTTTTAACATAGCGTATTACTATAGATAATTGGCTAAAATTAGTGATATCAGTTGTTTCGTTCAGAACAATAGCAATGAACCGCGCCTCGCCAATCTCCTGCTTAATTCTTTTTAGAATAATGGTTGCAACAGCGGAAATTAAATCATTCTGGATTCGATTCGACGTCTTTCCGCAAAAAAAAGTTAGAAGTTCCCTTGCTTCCATGGATTGCGCGCTTCTGCTTTGAGATTTGTATTAAAGACGGTTAATTAATAAATTAATAATAAATGATATATAAATAAAACATAAATCGGTTGGCCCAAATTATTATAACTTATTATTTTTATTTTAAAAAATATGATTTCCAATGGATTTCAGAGAAGCTAGAAACTATCTGTGTGTTACAAATAGACGACAAAACCGAATAGTTTCAAATGTAGAATTACCATAATCATAAAACAAATTGCGTATTATAGCTAAAGGGAAAAAAGTTAAATAGTGATCATCGTTCCGTTCAGTTCCGCTGTCATTAGCCTCTCCTAAGCTTTTGTAGCCTGAGACAAACATAAATTTCTCTGGATAATAAAAAGCACTGACCGCAAAAAGTCGGGCCGTCCCTAGTGGCCGGAGTGTTGACATTTCAACTGAAGTAGGGTTATGAGAAAATCCGAGAGCGTAATTCCTAATATGAAATGAAATTCAAGAAAATGGGAAATATGTAGTTGTCCATCGTTGTGGAATGATTTCATTTTTCCAGCCTTAGATTTAATAGAAAAACTATTCATTTTCATATTTTACGCGTTTCTTGATGTTTTTCAGGATAAAATATTCTAAGAGAATGTGCATAACAATTTCATTTTATTATGAACTAAATACTTACATGGCGTAATTTGAAGAGGCTTGATTTATTAAGGCTGTTACAGAATAGGCAACCAAATTCAATTAATATTGTGTGGAAAGAAATTATGTAAATGCTTATGATCGTTTGTACAGGCTTTTGTCGGTTGCTTAGGAACACAGAGGCTTGGCTATAGAAGGATAACGGCGTGCTCAAGCCATGGGCATATCTAAATAAATACAAATTTGATGAAGGTATTTCAAAAAAAAATATCTTTTTTTATTTTTTAAATAATATTAAAATAGCTGCAATGGACTAAACATATTTTTTCGACGACAATATAACAACTGAAATAAACTATATGCAAAATGTAATTTGCACTGTGGTCTAAATTAAATTGGAACCTTTTTTAAACTTTATTATTTTTATTATTTTTTGACCGATTTTAAATATTTTTGGATATGTTTTAGCTGAATTATTTCTGAATTACTTGTAAAATCTCGACTTATTTTTTTTGTACAGGGTGCGCAAGAAAATCGAATTTTTCTAAAACGTTGATTTTAAATTCGTTGCAAAAATCAAGTGATTCCAATGTTTCTACGATTCCATGTTAAAATGGTTTATTGGTTTTCGGATAATGACCAGCAACTTGAAGATTTTGATTGAATTAAATTTTTAATAGTAATTTTTTAAATTTAAGTAGCATGCGAGAGTTATTTAATCGGCTAAAAAACCTATAACTTTGTATTTTGCTGAAGTATATTAAACTACTTAAAATCAAGATTGGCGTGTTCAGAAAATTTCAAAAATTTACAAAAGAACGAACAAAAAACAGGAAATATAAAATAATAATACATTTATTTTTTAGACTCGAGAAAAATGAACTTTAGGTTATTTTATTATAAAGAATAGATAACATCAACAATTTATAAAAACTGATGGTGGATATGATCACCTTCATTTTCTACAACAGCTTTTAGCTTTCCACGCCATAATACGATAGAATCTGTTAATATTTCTTTGTTTAGATTTTGCCAGCCCATTCTTATTCTTTCTTTTAATTCCTGAACAGTGTTAACTACACATCTTCGTAAACCATTCTTTCCCAGAACAATCCATACTGTATAATCCACTGGATTTGGATCCGGACTGTTTGGGGGCCAAGACTGAGGTTCTATAAAATCTGGGCAGTTTTTTCGTAAATATCTAATGGTACTGTTGGAGGTATGTGCAAGTGCACCGTCCTGTTGGAATGTATAGTTATCACAAATTTATTCGATTTCCGGTAACATATGAGATAAAAATTCTCATTGGTAAACGTCAGAAGTTACGTTCTTATCTACAAAAATGATTCTGGTTTTTTCCTTCATGGAAACTTCCACGGAAACCATCACCGATTTCGAAAAATGCACCCTTTCAACTAGCATCCGATTTAAAGGACTATTTCTCTTTTTCATATCAGTGGCAAAATATACTCGGTTTTTTTCAGGGTTTTTTTGGTTGTCGAATAGTAAATGTTTTTTCATCGGTAAACCATATTTTTTCGATATTTCGCCAGCACCTGAATTTTTGTAATAAAAGTTCACATCTTTCAACACGTTTTTGCTTTACGTCAGCCGTTAACTTTTGACAATAAATCTTTTTAAAAGGTTTTAATTTTAAGTCATCCTTTATTATCCTTCTTACTAAACTTCTACTAATTCTCGTTGTTTTAGATATTTTTGACAACTTATTGAAACATAAGCTGGGGCATTTTGAATAATATTTCTCACTTGTTCAATGTTGGAAAGGCTTCTGGTGGATTTTTTCCTGCCACATCCAGAACCATTACTTAAGCGCAAATGCTTTAAAAAGTAACTAATTGTACTTAGCTTCCAATTTTTTCGTGGAAACATAGCCACTAACTTTTTGGCTCCATAATTAAATGTTTCTTTAAGTGACGTTATCAACAATTTATCTTCTAAACTAAGAATGGGCATTATTACAATTTATGAAGATCACAAGAATATTTCAAAATTTCAAAGAAACTGTCAATATTCACTATCAATCGTTTTTCTTTTGTACTACACAGTTCAATATGTTAATGCTTAAAAAGACATCACGCAATATCTAAAACAACGAGAATTAGTAGAAATTCAGTAAGAAGAATAATAAATAATAAAGAATGATATAAAAAAATGAATAAAAAATTATTTAAAACGAAAACCTGTTAAAAAGGTTGTCGTTGATGTTATTTACTTTTCATAATTAAATAAATAAGTTCAATTTTATCGAGTCTAATAAATAAAAAATGGATTATTATTTTATAATTCCTCTTTTTTGCTCTTCTTTTTGACATTTTTAAAATTTCAGAACACCTACCACATGCAGCAAATACAAACTTTTTTAAGCCCATTAAATGATTCTTGCATGCGACTTAAATTAGAAAATTAAGTAATAAAAATTTAATTGAATCAAAATCTTCAAGTTGCTGGTCATTATTCGAAAACCAATGAACCATTTTAACATAAAATCGTAGAAATATTGGAATCACCTGATTTTTGCAACGACTTTAAAATTAACGTTTTAGAAACATTCGATTTTTTTGCGCACCCTGTACAAAGAAATAAGTCTAGAAATCAGAATCAACTCAGAAATGATTCAACTAAAACATATCAAAAAATCTTTAAAATCGGTCAACAAATAAGAAAAAGAATAAAGCCTAAAAAAGGTTGCAATTTAATTTGGACCACAGTGTGTGGACAAGTTCACAATAATGGCATAATGGTCATAATGGACATTTGTAAAGCTTTGGGATTATGTTTTTCATATTATTTTTATTGTTCTGTTTAATTGTTAGGGCTTTTTTTATTATATTGTTAATTTCAGCTTTTCTATAATGTTTATTAGACACTTTTTCGATATGTTTGATTTTGCTCTTAGTACTGTAGTCTTAAAGTTTTCACATGAATAGAGAAGATTTGTTGAAAATGTCACAATTAGAAAGTATTAAATGAGCATTGGCATTGTTATTTTAACTTGAACACCCTCCATATCTTTTTTTTTTAAAACAACCGATAATAAAATATTAATAAAAAGAGAAAGAACATTGTAACTTATAAAACTAAGATTTATGCAAAATATGGCGGGCGATGACAAACAACAATCGGCTGACGATAAAGTTTTATGCAAGTATTGCAAAAAAAGTGTAGTAAATTCTATTGCCAAGTGTGAATCTTGTAAAGAAGTATTTCATACATCTTGTGCGTTAAGAATCCCGGGTCTTATTGCGCTAGGAAAAGAAAATTTAGTAAAATGTTGTGGAAGTAAATCAAGTGAGGTTATGTTTACATCGGACAAATTTATTAAAATTGAGGTCTACAAAGATATGATTGCAGCCAAAGAGGCACTTCTGGTGAGCAAAGATAATATCATTTACGAACTAAAGGCGAAAGAAGTGCTTTTACATCAAACAATTTCCTTGTTGGAACAAAAAAAATTATCAAAGGGAGTGCATAATGCTCCGCCAGGCCAAAACATCGATAAGGATAAACCGGCTACGACGGATAAATTAAACGATCACGGACAAGGCGTCCGTGATAGAAACTTCAGTGTTACCAACAGTGATCCACCAAATCACACCGTATCTTTTGCAAAAGTGGTTGCTACAAGTTCTGCAAACCGTACGAGAAAAAAGTCCCTAGGGTCGCAAATTGACAGCAGCAAAAACGTCAATCAGAATTCTAAATTAACTCAAACACAAAACAATACTTTTACGCCTTCACAAGTAAATTCAGCGATTATGGAAGCACAAACCATCCAAAAAATACAGGAAATTCAAGATCTATCAAATGGTGAAAAAGATAATGAAGGTTGGAAAAAACCCAAACAAAGACACAATCGAAGGTTTGTTGTGGGCGGAAACTCTGACATGGGGGACATTCAAACAGTACCTAAATTTATTTCACTACATGTAACAAGATTAAGTCCTGAAACTAAACCTGAAGACCTCAGAAAATTACTTGCTGTAAAATTCCCAGAGGTAATCTGCGAAAACCATGAATCAAAGAGACCAAATTTGTATAAATCAATGAAGGTAACTATAAAACAAAATAACTTCAAAGAGGCATGGAAGCGTGACATATGGCCAAATGGTGCATTAGTATCAAGGTTTTTTATGAAACCAAAGATAGCGCCACACTAGAAAGAACAGGCGGATCTGCATCAAAAAATATTGTCTTAAAAATCTGTAATCTTAATATAAGGAGCATAAGAAATAAAACAAATGACTTGCAAGTGCTGCTAGAGTCATTATATCTACCTGAAATAGTCTGCATTACGGAAACATGGTGTTCAGAAGAAGAGATTAAGATTCTAAATATAGGCCAATATAATCTAGCAAACTACTCATGTCGCTTGGATTCGAGAGGAGGTGGAGTTGCCATTTACTTAAGAAAGGACATACAATATAGAGAAGTAAAAATAAACTTGGAAAAGAATGATTTTATATGTGAATTCGCGTCGACTGAATTGTTTTTTAATGATAAATGTGTGTTAGTTACTTGTCTCTACAGAGCTCCAACTGCCAATTTATATGATTTTCATATTTATTTTAATCACATCCTGGATGTATTAAATAATAGATCCCGACCAATAATTTTATGTGGCGATTTCAATGTAAACTTTGATGTAAATGTTTTTAATAAGGATGCACGAGAAATTACAAACAATTTGTCAAGATTTGGTATAAGATCATGTATAAATAGCTTTAGCAGAATTAGTAATAAAGGTAAGGGAACTATTATTGACAACATATTTAGCAATTTAGATGTAAATACATCAGAGGCCAGGGATCTAGAGACTGGATTTTCAGACCATTTAATGCAAATTATAAGTTTTCCTTTTTGTGAAACAAACAATAGTAAAATCTCAAAGGACTTCAAATATATTAGAAACTTTAAAAATGAAGCTAGTTTAATAACGTTTATAAGGCAAATTCAGTCTCAATCCTGGAATCTAGTCTTTGGGGGTACAGATGCGAGTGAAAAATTTGACATCTTTTCAAATTTATTCCTTGACATAGTAGCAAAGGCTTTTCCGTTAGAACTAAAGAAATCTTGTTCTCAAATAATAAAAAATAAGTGGGCTACTCAAGATATTATTGATGAGGGCAAATACCTTCGTGAACTTTTTAGATTAAGTAAGCAAAGTGGTGACACCAAAACCATAGACCATTATAAACTTAGATTAAAGCAACATAAAAAAAACATAATAAACTGTAAATATTCTTATAATGAAGGTTTATATAATAAAAGTAATAATAAAACTAAAACATGTTGGCATATAATAAAAAATGAAATTAATCATAACATAAAACCCTCATATCCTGGAGTATTTCTTGATACTGTAGGCAATGAAATAAAACACAAAGATGCGGCTGATAATTTTAATAATTATTTCTTGGATTCTTTAGAACCAAATTATTCAGGTTCTATTGTTGATGGTTCTTATTCAGTAACTCCTACCTATTCAATGTATCTGTCCCCAGTGACTGTTTCTGAGATTAGACTCATGATAAATGAAATATCTGTTAAGGATTCTTCTGGTCATGATGGAATACCATGTTCCCTGCTTGGGAATATTTCTGATTATATTGCACCAATCCTTACTTACCTGATCAGTGAGTCATTTAATGAGGGTTGCTTTCCTGCAAGCCTAAAACTTTCAATTGTTAAACCGATCCACAAAAAAGGTGAAAAGGAAAAGATCGAAAACTATAGGGCCATATCTCTCCTGCCAGCATTTGCAAAGATTTACGAAAAGGCTTTCCATACAAGACTTATTAAGTTTCTAAATAAGAATAACCTACTTTTTAATGCCCAATATGGGTTTCGAAAGGGTCGATCAACACAAGATGCAATTGTTGCTTCAGTTAATTGTATTTTAAAAGGCTTGGAAGAAAGACATTTAGTTATGGGTTTGTATTTTGATTACTCAAGAGCTTTTGAAAGAGTGGACCATGATATTTTAGGGGAAAAACTTCTTGCATTGGGGGTGAGGGGTCAGCCATTCATGTGGTTATTGTCATACTTAAAAGACAGAAAACAAAAAGTAGTGTTGCGAACAGAGAAGGGGGAGGTAAGCTCTGACCAGCGGGAGATAGAGAGGGGAGTGCCCCAGGGTAGTGTCCTTGGGCCACTTCTTTTTCTGATCTTTATTGATAGCATTAAGAATATTAATTTGACTGAGGGGGATTGTCTGTCACTCTTTGCTGATGATGTGTCTCTTGTTGTTGCGGAGAAAACTGAGAAGTTGTTAAGTGTCAAAGCTTCCAACTATACTAAAAAAATTCAATCATTTAGTGAATCAAATCTGCTACCCCTGAATTCTGCTAAGACGGAATGCATTCTCTTTTCCTATAGACCAACTAATTACTCAATTCTGGTTCAATCAGAAAACCACTCGATCAAACAGTCACAAACAATTAAGTTCCTTGGAATAAGGATGGACTCGGGGTTATCATGGGATGAACAGATAAATTGTGTTTTAAAGAAAATGAGTACCTTCTCATTCGCCTTATGGAAATTAAGGAGTAATGTAAATAGAAGTGTCCTACTCTCATACTATCATGCGAATGTTGGTTTTCTGCTGACATATGGCATTGTCGCATGGGGAAACTCGAGAAGAATGGGTGAGGTCTTAATACACCAGAAAAAAGTCATAAGGACAATTATGTTCAAGAAATCAAATTTCTCATGTAGGGAGTTATTTAAGGAATTGGGAATTTTGACTGTTATCTCTATTTATATATTGCAATGTTCCATTTATATTAAAAGAAATATTGGACTTTACAAAACTACAAGTGATGAATCTCAGATTCACTCATTGAGATCAGTAGACACTGTTCGTCTGCCACAGCATACGAAGACACATACAGCAAATAGTAGTTATATACAACCAATCAAAATTTATAATCATCTGCCAACTAGACTAAAAGAGTTAAAAAACATACACATATTTAGGAAGCAAATCAAGGAGATCTTACTGAAACACAGTTTTTATTCCCTGCAAGAGTTTTTTGAATGTAGAATCAGCTTTAGCTGACTCAACCCTGTCGGTTGGAGCTCTATAATAATTTTAAGTTTATATTAACATTGTATTTTACTATTTTATCTTTACACTTTATTTTAAATTGTTTTAACATTTATATTATTGTTCGACGAAACCTATGTATGTAATGGTACCGCTATGGTGAATAAAATAAATAAATAAATAAATAAATAAATAAATAAAACAACGGCGATGCTATTTTTTTGTATTTTAATTATCATTTGTTAATTGAGTAAGAAGGTTTGATTTCATATTTATGAGCTGGAAAATCCAAACTGTTGGACTTAGATTGTCTAAAGCAAGCAGTGTCTTAATTTTGACCACCCCCTTAATTTTCTACTTTTTAAGGATAGAGTATTACTTGATTTAGCTGAAGCCTTTGATTCTTTAAATCATGAGATGGTTTTAGCCAAACTTAAATACATAGTTTTCAGTGACAAAACATGCCAATGGTTTATTAATTACCTTTCCAACCGTAATCAGTTTACTAGAATTTCTAACGAAACAAATTTGACACTTCTAACATGCTATTGATACATAGAGGAGTACCTCAAAGGTCTGTACTTGGCACACTTCTTTTTATTATTTACTCATTTGATTTTAATTTATCAATTAAACATGGTAACCTTTTACATTTGAAAATGACAACCAAATTTATCATAAAAATAATTTTGTTGATTTAATAAATGAAGAGTTTTTTAAAGTATGTAAAAACATTAAAAAACATGAATTAAGAATTAATGTAAATAAATCTAAATTATTATTAATTGGCCCAAAAATGTACTTACTAAAATAAAAACCAATTCCAATTTTAAAATTACTCACTATTCTATCAGTTACTTCAATGAGAAATCTAGGTGTTATTTTAGATCAGAAACCCTTTAATTAATACCGCTGTAGAACTTAATACAATTTTTAGAAATATCACACAATTTAAACCAACATTTTCTGTTAAAAACTCAATCGAACTTGCTAAAAAACTAAAAGACATAACCCAGCCAAAGAAATGCTTACTTTATGCATAAACGAAAATTATTTTGAATTTGACGGGGAATACTATAAACAAAAAGACGGTTTAGCAATAGGCTTCCCCATAAGCCCATTACTAATAGAAATTTGTATGTCTCATTTTGAAGAAATTTTTTTAAATACACCCTTTGCAAAAGAATCTTCTTTTGACATAGGTACATAGATGACATATTGGTCTGCTTCACAGGACATAAAAAACAACTAGACACAGTTTTAAATTACCTCAATTCAATCTATAACAAATTTAAATTTACACTCGAAATGGAAGTCCTAACACTGGAACCTATGGTGGAAGACAGAATAAAATACAAGAGTTCTAACCACTCTACACCACAACTTGTTACGTTCTGGACGCGCGTTTCGCTAACCAAGTTAGCATCATCAGCAGATGATATAAACTAAAGTAACTTATCCTAACCGAGACTATTTATAGGTAAATGTGGTCACACTTGGTTGCACCCTGTGTGGGCCCTCTGTCTTTATTTAGTGCTTTCTTACCACATTAAACTATTTCTTTACTCTTAAATGCGTCCAATAATCTATTATTAGATACATTATTAATCAACTTAAGATTATTTATTCCTATTTGGTGATTGTTTTCTTCCGTATCTTAAATGTGACATGTGTCCTTTAAAACGAATGTTTATGCAGCGTTTAGTTTGCCCAACATATTTTAGATCGCAGTCATTACAGCTAATTTCATAGATGCCACTCATCTCTTTCAAGTCGACTTTATCTTTAGGGTTTCCAAGGAGATTTTTCAAACTGTTCTTCGTTTTGCAGGCTACTCTAAAACCTACGAGCCTCAGTTGCTTGAAAAGTAGTGGCATCTTTTAACATTTTCTTATGCTTATGTCTATTTGCTAATTTATGTACAAAATTATCATTGTATCCATTACTTTTAGCTATATTTTTAATCCGACTAATTTCATTGATAAAACGTTCTTTACTTAATGGAAAATTGACTGCCATTTTGTGTTGACGACAATGAAATGAGTCGGATGTTATATACCTATCAGTATTAGTAAATTTTCTATAAATATCAAATTCTAATTTATCGTTATTTCTATCAACTAAGGTGTCGAGAAAAGGTAATTGCCCATTGTTCTCCGTTTCGTACGTAAAATTAATGGAAGGATATTTATTGTTGAATGTTTCCAAGAAAGTGTCCAAATTTTCTGTTTTAATATCAAAAATAGCAAATATATCGTTTACGTATCCATACCACACCCTTGGGAAATACTTGAGTTCTTTTTTGAATCGGGTTTCTAATCTACCTATAAATAAATTTGCAAGGGACGGAGATAAGCAATTGCCCATCGCAGTTCCCTCAAGTTGTTTATAATATTTATAGTTGAATTAAAAAAAAATTTGATTCATACATAATTTTGTGAGACACAAATATTCATCAATGATTTCTTTCTTCAAATTATTGATTTCAAGTAGTTCCTTTAGGTACTCTAAAGCTAGTGGTATGGGTACACTAGGAAACAATGAGCTTATATCAAAAGATATTAAAATTTCACCTTCTTTTAAGTGAACATTCTTAATTTTATCTAAGAATTCTAAAGAGTTAGTAACCTCAAAGTTATCGTACGAGATATTTAATTTGCTGAATTCTTCTACTAACTTTTGAAATATTATAGGTTGGTGATCCAATAGCTCAAAACAATAGGTCTCATCGACTTCCCAGGTTTATGGATTTTGGGAAGGCTAATGACAAAGTCGACTTGAAGGAGAGGAGTGGCATTTATGAAATTAGCTGTAATGACTGCGTTCTAAAATATGTTGGGCAAACTAAACATTCCATAAACATTCGTTTTAAAGAACACATGGTACATTTAAGATACGGAAGAACAGAAAAGTCAAGCGTTGCTCAGCATGCTTTGGAAAACAATCACCAAATAGGAATAAATAATCTTAAGTTGAGTAAAAATGTATCTAATAATAGATTATTGGATGCATTTGAGAGTATAGAAATGTGGTAAGAAAGCACTAAATAAAGACAGAGGGCCTATTCCCTATAGTCCCCTCTATTGTTTACTTGGCAACAGTGCAGTCGAGTGCAACCAAGTGTGACCACATTTACCTATAAATAGTCTCGATTAGGATAAGTTACTTTAGTTTATATCATCTGCTGCTGATGTTAACTTGGTTAGCGAAATGCGCTTCCAGAACGTAACAAGTTGTGGTGTAGTGTGGTTAGAACTCTTATATTTTGATCTCGCAATGGAATCACATCATCACACAATCACATTAAAAACATCACTTAATAAATTAAAATGTAATATCTACAGAAAACTCACTTTTACAGAGGCAGCTATACCAAAGGACTCTGTTCATCCCGTAGAGCATAAACTTTCAGCATAAAGGTCTATGATTCATAGAGCTTTTTCTGTGTCATTAGAAAAACAATGCCTAGAAAGGGAACTTGACAGCATTAGATTTATTTCATGGCTATAAATTATCTGAAATTTAGACTAATTTTTAAAAAACGTAAACTTTTAATTATCCAACAAATATATCCTAGGGTTAAAAATTCCCATATAAAATATACAACAATTACATATTTTGGACCAATATCTAACAAGATTCAAATATTTTAAAAAGAAATAAAAATACTAAAGTTACTTTCGATCGTCACAAAAACTCTGTAATTTGATTTTTAACTTCAAAACAAAAATAAATAAGTATAAAAATCTGAAGTGAATAGGCTAAAATGTGAGGAATACAATAGCTGCTATATAAGGCGAACAGGGAGAAATTTCGATGTTAGATTCTAAGACCGCATTTACGAGGGAGCCTCTAGCAAGGTTGCCATTTTTGACTATGTGCAGTGCCACACTTCAGCGCGAAAAAAGAAGAAAGCCAGAAGGCAGTCCCTGTCAACACTGTCGACGTCAACGTCGCCAAACTTCATTTTTATTTATTTATTTTTAATAGTTATACGGAACCGTAACGACTTCTGTTTAATGGTATTTCTGTTAGCTGACTGTTTCTGTTTCATATTTTCATATTTTACCAGAAATTAATTTTTGTGGTTACACCATAAATAAATTTTTCAACTTTTAGTAAGTATTCTATACTACTTAATTATTTTTAAAATTTGTTTTTACTCCAGAGGACTTTGTTAATCTCTTTTTTTTTTTAGTATTTACTGTTTATTTAAGTTAAAATGAAATGAATAATAGAATCATATAGATTAAAAAAACAAAACTCTCGTTTTGCCAACCATTTCTTAGAAACTTCGCATAAATTCCCTGACTGAAATAAGTGAGAAATATTATATTATGAGCAAAAAAGTCGCAAATTCGATTGTTTAATGGCAATAGAAATTTATAAACATCATAAAGACCCAAATGCTAACCTTTTAAATTCACAAACAGATGTAGGAAATACCACTTATTAAAACTTGTTGGCCATAAAACTGTACAGTTGTTTATCTCTAATCAAAATCATAAGAATTTTTGTCTGTATATATACCTAACTTGATTGTAAGTATTTCCATTGCGTTTCAAAACGTACTAGTAGTATGAAACTGCACTCACGCCTAGTGCAAATATAAAATAAGTGACAGTTAACCAAGTAAAATTTGTGTTTTCATTTATTTGTCAAAATTTAAATTTTAATGACCTTATAAAAAAATCGTTAAAAATGAATATTTTAAACTAAAAGTATTATACAATTTAAAGAATTTTTAAATACTAACATTGAACAAAAACTGGTTGGTTCTTTAGCTCTAACTGGCTTTGATTAATGTGGTTTAATTTATTATAAAAGTATTAGATAAACCTAAATTACAAGTTTTACATACTAATTGTATTACTAAACTGATGGTTGTTATTTAATTTTTATTTTCATTATTTTTTAAATAATTATCATTTTTTTGCTCCGTTGTCCCCTACAATTACATTGTACATACGTATATTTTTCTTTATACGCATGGATGGATGTCCGTCGAGAATTTTCTTACAACACCGCTAATTTGATTAACTTTTGTTTTCTCACTACATTGCTATAAACACTCGGGAAAAGCAAGATGAATTTCCAACCTTTTTTCTCGTGTTTTTTCTTTCAAGATTTATTTGTAAATATACCTGAGAAATATAATAAAACAACATTGTTCTTTTGTCGGGATATAATAGAATCATTCTCCTGCTTTATTACATTCTTCCTCCTCGGTTATTTCGTTTGTCTTTCTCCAAGGCACAACGGAGGTCATCTCGTTTTTTTAATATATTTGCGAGACATCAAGAAACGCAAATTTACCGTGTGTCAGTGCGATTACGAGAATATTGTGTACTTATCGTTATATAAGATATCTAATAGTATCATCAACTTTCTGCTTAAAAACGAGCACAGTTTGAATTTATTTAGATTTGGATTTTTTTATGAATCTCCAGCAAATCTATGATTATATTCGATAAATTTGGGCTAAATGTCGATCTTCTTATAGATTATAAATTTTTCTGCTACAGCATAGAACACTTCTTCCAAAATAAAACTAAAAAATTTCCTAATTTTTTTTTTACCTTATATTTTAATTCTACCCATGTTTTTGGCTACTTTTTGCTAATACCTTCCTATATGGAAACTTATTAATTGTAGAGGTATAGGCAGTCATAGACATTCAGGTTAGACACGCACTGGTTTGGTCGGATAGTCAATGTGTCCGTTCAAACCAGATCTAGATGTCTTGATCCTTTACGGATGGAAAAATACAATGCATTTGTATTCCGAGTGCACATCAATTCATTACTGTCTATTCTGAAAAGAACAGTTTTGCTGACGTTTCGCCAAAATCCCATTTGCCATTTTCGAAGCTTTCTTTCTCGCGTTCGAATAGAGACTGAAGTGTTAGTGACTGCGACGCCTCCTTTATACCCTTACATGTTAATATTTATGTTTTCCGGATGTTGCTGTTGCGGTAAAATTGCTCTTGATTTTTTGTGATTTTTGATTTGTCTATTATTGTCTTCCATACCGTTGGTAGTTTTAATGATCAGCCCTTTTTATTTAAATCACCTTGTTTTTCAATTTTCATGGCTTTTCGGATTATTCTCGTTTTATAGTGATCTATGATATAGATACAGAGCTAAAGTTGTTTGTTTGTTTTTGATGCTGAGTTTATGCTCTTCTACTCTTGCTTGACATTCGCCTGTTAGTTTGCCCTACGTTCATCTTTTCTTAGTCCTGGCAAGCTGTATACTCCGTGGTTCTCCAATTTGATTTTGACTTTAAGGTTTCTAAGTAGTTTACCTATAGTTGTTTGTGGCTTGTGTATTATTTGTATGTTATGTTTTCTAAGAATCCCTCCGACCCTCTCTGTTGTGTCTTTTACATATGATAAGACTACTTGTTGCATTCCTTGTTGTTCGAGAACCCTGTGAATTAATAGCTTTCTTTATGGTGCAATTTGTAGCCATTTTTCTTTAAAAGAACTAGATATTATATTAAGTTCGTTTTGTCTTGTCCGTGTTTCAGTTAATCGCACGGATCTAGATATTAGGGTATTGGCCACAGCTTAAATTTGTGCTGGGTGATTATGCGATGTTGCATTTAATTATCTGTCGGTATGTGTTGGTTTTCTATACACGGTGTATTCGAAATGTCCGTTATGCAATTTTGTGACCAGAACAGTTAAAAATAGATTGGTTGTTTTCCTGTAACTCTAGAGTAAATTGTATTCTGAAATGCACTAAATTTACGTGAGTCATAAATTTTTCGATTTCTGTATGACTATGTTGCTATATAATAAACTACTGGTGATAGCGAGGACAACATTGGGGCACCATCTATTTGTTTATACATTGGCCCGTTAAATGAATAAGTATTTTTAAGGCAATGCTCCGTGAGTTGTATTATATGTGCCTGGAAATTCTCGTTCATAGCAATCTTATCGAATGTTTCGTCGATAGGAATAGTAGAATACGACGACTTGACATCTAGGCTTATATGATATCGTATTTTGCAAGAACGACGTCTTGTATAATTCGGGTGAAATGCTCCAAGTTTTTTACAAATGAATCAGCTTTTTCGAGAGCTGTGTTGCAAAATTTCAGCAATATCTTTTTCCAATTTTTGTACCGGTGAATTAACAGCACTAACAATTGATCTGATGGGCGCCCCTGGTGTGTGTGTTTTTGGTAAACCATAGAGTTTAGGACTTGTATTTCGGGGTTTATTGGTGAACTTATTATTTTATTTTTAGTTGTTTTTTCTAGGCACGTAATCGAGTCCTTGGAACAGGCTTATAACAATTATCTTGTAGGATATTCTGCATTTTTTTTTTATGTAGTCTTGGGTATTCATAACTACGGTTGCGTTTCCTTTATTTGCTGGAAATATTGTGATGTACTTATTTTTTCGAAGGTTTGTTAGGGCCCTTTGTTAAGTGGCATTTGGGTTTTGTTCCGATGATATACTGGATCTTAAAATTCTTATTACCTCTTGCTTTCGTTTCTTCAGAGTAGTCAAAGCAGCTTCCACTCCAGCTATTATTTCTTCTTGAGTGACTTCCTTAGAAGATATCGCAAAATTAAGACTCTTACCTTAAAATTTGCCAAACAAGTGTGTGTGTAATATTCAATTCAAGAGCTATTTTCCGTGTACTAGTTTGCGGGTCTTCTTCAATTCTGTTTAACACAGCTTTTTCAATCTCAACTGCTACAGGTTTTCTGTTGTCCTTTTAAAACTGCCAGTTTCACGAAGTCTTGCGTGAATATTAATAAAAGTCTGGACGTCTGGCACTACTTGTTGATGAAATCGCGCCTGATATATTCGTCTTGCAGCTTGCGCATTACCGCGAGCCATTCCATAAGTAAAATGAATGTCTGCCATTTCTGCGTTGGTATATTGGTACATTTTGGACAAAACACAGGATAAGTTATTACTTATAATGCCAAATGATAAAAAACTACTTGTTTTATTCTAAATCAACTGCCATGACTGATTGTTCTACCATGGAAACATTTCAATTGTTTTCCAAGGCCTGCTATGGATTCACCTATACTATTTTCTTGTGTACTGCGGCTGCAGAGGAAAGATGCAGCACATTTTTACGATTTTATTATTTTCATCCAATTTTCACTAATTTGGTAATTGTGGTATGTTAATGTGATAGAGTGACATAGCACATGATTTTGAAAAAGTATTTTTTCGTTTATTTCTCAAAATCTCGGAAATAATTCAATTTAAAAAATTTCAACGCAGATTTAACTTCAAACCCTTTTTTATCCAAAACGGCTGCTTTTAGCGACAAATACTAAGAGTAACTTTTTTACGTAAAATTGAATGGAAAATATGTCTGCCTAGTCAAAAATGACATAAAAGGCTTCACAAAAAAGTTATGGTTAAGTAAATTCAGGAACAACACTGTATGTGGCGCTCTCTAACATTAAATAAAAACTATGCTAATATTTGAATTTCTCCTCATTGTTCATTGTCATGTTCCTTAACAAAAATATAAGCAAAAAACCAAATAAAATTGTTTTTTTGGACGCCCTGTATATATATATATATATATAATTTCAGATAAAATAATATTTTTTTAAAATAGGTACGAAGAGTAGAAAGTCATACATTATTTCAAAGTGGCATATTTACGATAGTATTTGAAGTGGCAGGTGCACATGCATTTGCGCTCGTTTTCATATCTAAATTATCTTTACGATTCTATGAATATAAAATACGTAAAATAACCCGCGCATTTTTATTAATGTAAATGTGTCCCTCTGGCCTGTACGAGGCGGTTTTTTTCCATTAATATTTGAATACAAATATTTTATTAACAAAACAAATAAAAATATATTCAGATTACAAATTATTCAATTTAAATCTAATCAAAATAGAGTTTAGCGGCTTATTAGACTTCAAATACATACTTCGTATTATAATTGACAAAATAATGTTGTGTAATATCATGACTTAATAATATTATTTAGGGAAAAGGGGTCGAATATCGATCACTCAAAAGATATGTCTGGCAAAAGCAATACTTTCAAAAAAATGGGTTTATTTCTTGTATGGATCTTTATTCATTTTACAACGTGATAACATAAACAAATTAATTCTCTTTTAATAATATAAATGTATGAAATATAAAAAATTAAACTAGAACATGGCCGATATTACCCACATATGGCTGGCTAATATCGATCATATAGGAGGGTAATGTCGATCAAGATCTAACGCATGCAGTACACGAATTCAAATATTCTGGCCGAGACACTTCAGTATAGGCAGCATGCAGCCAAGTGCCACATGACCTACACCGCCACCACATTTCAACTTTCCTAGTTTCTACACATACTGGACATATTTCGTTCTCTTTTTTTGTAGGTTGCCCATGTTGATCTTTACGCTTGGACTTGTTTATTTTAACGGCTGCTGTTTTCGGATTTTCCTCTTTGAAATAATTTTTTGTAGCTTCGTCCACTCTCTTCTTATCTCTTTTTTCTTCCCTTTCTTCCAAAGAGGCCTGCAACGGGGTGGGCGTTAGTATTTGGGACTTCTGTTTTCTTCTCTTAGGTCGTGAGTTTGCTGTTGATCGGGGAGTCGGATAAAAGTCTTTAAATGATGTGCTCTTTAATTGGATGGTTTTGTCTTCATCGTCGGTTGCGTTGTCATCAAAGACTTCGGTTATTGCTGAAGAACTATCGCTGGTAGGTGACCTTTGTGGACGCTTCTTTCTCTCTGATTGAGCAGGTGGCTCCCTATTAAAGGCTTCTAGAAGTGGGGTAACTTGACGCACAATTACCTGATCTTGGCTTCTGTTAGGTACATCCGAGTCCAACTCTCTACTAGTTCCGGGCTTCGGATTTAAATAAATTGTTTCTACCTGTTCGCTGGCTTGTGCTCGGATATCGGAATTTGCTTCAACTGCTGTTTCAGTAAATTCATCCTCCCCAAATACATTTCTGCTTAGTGAGAAGATACCTGTATTTTTGAATCCGTTCAAGCCTTTTTCTTTCGAAGTAATGCGATTGTACGCTTTAGCAAAGAGCTCTGCGATGTTAGTCACTTCAATTTTGTTATAATGATAAGACTTCATATGAAGGTCGCATTCTTTGCTATATTGTGCTTTTAGTGAAAAAACGTCACGTCAAAACCTTTTTTACGACAGAACTTATAAGATTTAAAAGAGGAGTGTGTGACGTGGTTAGCTAGAACAAGTAACACAGGACCTTCTGTAGAAGCACTAACATATTGAGCAAAATTTTTTAACCATTCTAGGAATAAATCTTCAGTGATCCACCCCGATTTTGAGCAGCGATATATAGCATTTACGGGCCCGTTTTTCTCCAAGGCGTTGTTCATACATTCTCGTTTAAAAATAAACATGGGAGGCACAAAGTCTCCTACCGCACTCATACAGCACACAACAGTCGTTGTTTGACCCCTTTCGCCACTCGTAATCGCACCTACCTTTTTTTTACTTGGTGTTAACGGCCAAAATTCGATTGTTATTTAATCTGGGGTTTGTGTAATGGAGTGTGTCTACCTTACAGCTCTCTTCGTGCCTTCCTCTGACCACGCTCCACTGATTCCAGTCTCATCCACGTTAAAAAAGCATCTTGCAGAACTGCCATGCAACTATTAGTACTAACGAGGCTTCGGATTTTCTAATATTGAGAAGTACATATCTTATACGACGAACACAGAAAATAACAAAAATACTGTGAAAAACTGTTTGTGTACGCGCACACTCGATTTACAATGAAACTGCCCGAAGTTGTCGTTAGTAAGTTGTATGTGTTTCAAGAGATGGCACCACATATTCTTTATTTTGATAGGCTACTAGAGCTGTGTAAAATTAAGATGATCGTTATTAGCCGCTGATCGATATTCGACTCCTTTCCCCTAATCTTTTTTAAAGGATGGTTGATTTGCTTGTTTTAGCCCAGTCACCAAGGACAATTTTAGATACTGTCTGGGGAATAATATAATTATGGACCTTATTTTTTGGTTAACAGTACCTCTCATGGGGCTATTTAGAAATGTGCAGCCGTCTGGTACACAAAAAGCGTAAAAGCCAGTATCTTCCAAATTATAGCAGATTGCTCCCTTTTTACAAGGCCCACTCCCTCAGATATTTTAATAGATCTCTTTTTTCAAGATCCATAGAAAATCACACGCCAAAACAAACAAATCTAATTGTTTTTTTTTTATAAATTTCAAGTCAAGCAAATCAAATCACGGTACGTTGTAAATTTATTTAATTTTTCGCTAATTAGTAATTTTAGAACGGAAGCTTTCACGGCTTTCATCAATTAAGAAATCATAGTTCTTGGGATTATCACAAACTCTGCACATTTCGTGGAAAAACTTAGGGCAATCCAGTTGGATCCCGAAGATATTTTGGTCAGTTTCGATGTAGAATCACTATAACAAATTTCGCTGTCGACGACTCAATTTCCATTTTATCAGACATATTTGATCATAATAACCTTGATAAAAACTTAATAGACCAAGTGGAAGCTTGTCTTACATCTACTTATTTCATTTTTCAAAAAGTGTTTGTGTTTGAGTGAATGTCTTTATCGAAGCCTTTGAAGGATATTGCTCTAACATCCGATCCACTAAAACCAAAACACTGGTTCCGATATGTAGACGATACTTTTGTTGTTTGGCCTCATGGACAGGATAATCTCCTCATATTTCTTGATCACCTTAATCAACAACATCATAATATCAAGTTCACGATGGTAATTGAATCTAATGGAAGGAAAATGGTACATTAGGACATTCTGTGTTAAGAAAACCAACGCATATAAATGTATACTTAAATGCAAATTCTCATCACCATCCAGCACAAAAGAAATCGGTTATTAACTCACTAGAATTCAGAGCTATTTTGGTTTTTGATCAAGACTCTCTAGAGTCAGAAACATCGAAACTGACCGAGGCTCACATAGGCTATTGCACTGAAGATATTACACCTTCAGTTAAAAGATATAGCAATCCAATTCCGCCAAAGGAGGATGCTAATGAGCCACCGTTAGGTAGTGTTGTTCTTCCCTACATACATGGCACTACAGACAAAATAGGACGATTACTTCGGCGGTCCGACATACGTACAATCTTCAATACACATAAGAAAATTAGACAATGCTTGCTATTCCCGAAAGATATTGTACCTTTCCAAACAGAAGGAGTATATAAAATTCCTTGCTCCTGTGAAGAAATATATGTGTCTGTTTTCGGTCGGTCAATAAAAACCAATGATGAATTTAAATTAATTTAATTTGAAAACTACATTTCCGGACCTCTCGTATATCTAGAAAAAGTATTTAAAAACGTAGGTTTTAGAGGTAGCCTACAAAACGGAGAACAGTTTAAAAAATCTCCTTGGAAACCCTAAAGACAAAGTCGACTTGAAGAAGAGGAGTGGCATCTATGAAATTAGCTGTAATGACTGCGATTTAAAATATGTTGGGCAAACTAAAAGCTCCATAAATATTCGTTTTAAAAACACACGGCACATTTAAAATATGGAAGAATGATGAAGAACATGCTTTGGAAAACACCAAATAGGAATAAATAATCTTAAGTTAATTAAAAATGTATCTTATAATAGATTATTGGATGCATTTGAGAGTATAGATATAGTTAAATGTGGTAAGAAAGCACTAAATAAAGACAGCGAGCCTATTCCCTATCCCCTAGTCCCCTCTATTGCTTACTTAACAACGGTGTATTCGGGTGCAACCAAGTGTGACCATATTTACCTATAAATAGTCTCGGTTAGTTTATATCATCTGCTGATGATGCTAACTTGGTTAGCGAAACGCGCGTCCAGAACCTAACAAGTTGTGGTGTAGTGTGGTTAGAACTCTTGTATTTTGATCTATCTTCCACCACAGGTTCCAGTTTTAGGTTTTTCTAATACGTTATTGATGTTTTGAAAATCACGATGTATCTCTTGCATCCCTAAATAAAATTCGCAAACATCCAGTAATATGGCATGTCTTTTCTGGAATGCTCAAATATCAAAATAAAAAAGTAGAACATAAATATAAGTTTGCAAAGTGTTTAACGATGATTTTGAGGAGAAATCCTAAGAAATAGAAACTCATTTGTAGGTACCTTCTGCTTATATTAATTTATCGAATTTTTTTTCAATGCATTGTTAATAAAGCTTAAGTAATATTATAAATTTAAATGATTTTGCCTTGAGAAAGGATTGTTCCGACTTCAATATTTTGCACGTAATTGCAAAAGCAATCTTTTTGAAAATTCTAATTGTAGTACAGATTAAATTTAATATTTTTTAACTGGTATAATAAAAATAACTAAACCCGTATATTTAGAAAGCACTTCTTTCTTCTATTCTAGTTCAAAAAAACCAAAGGTTGTTTAAGTTTAGCTAAAGAAAAATAGTCTGTGCAAACTTCAAAGTGAACAGGACCCTTTATTTCCATTTGAAATGATCTAGAACGTTTTTATAAAGTGTTATTAACATAGGAAGCACCTTTTAACTGTTTTGAATTAATGAGAGCTGAGGACGATAAATAGGATGTTTTTGCATATTTTTACCTAGAAAATTTAAAAATTAGGAGTTTCACAATTCCTTTCCAATTCCAAACTTAAAAAAAATACCTGCATGTATTTTTTTTATGTTTGTCCATGCATATTATCTTGAACTTAAATTTAATATATCGAGTTTTTTGTGATTCAGCAGAACGAGTATTAAATTTGTAATTCGCAGAACAAATCTAAAACAATGTGGCAAATGATTAATAATATTCAAAAAAAGGGGACTAATAAAAAGCCACCTCAAATTTTTGAGAATGGGTTAAGGATTCTTGATCTCTGTGTAGTTAAAAATTTTAAATGTGCCATGTGTTCTTTAAAACGAATATTTATAGAGCGTTTAGTTTGCCCAACATATTTTAGATCGCAGTCATTACAGCTAGTTTTATATATGCCACTCCTTTCCTTCAAGTCGACTTTGTCTTTAGGGTTTCCAAGGAGATTTTTCAAACCGCTTTCCGTTTTTTAGGCTAATCTAAAATCTACGTTTTTAAATACTTTTTCTAGACTTTTCGTATATCTAGGATCATATGGGATTACTATGAACTTATTGGGAGCCTCAGGTACTTGAAGAGTAGTGGCATCTTTTAACATTTTCTTATGCTTATTTACTAATTTAAGTACAAAATTATCATTATTCTAGCATTTAGCTATATTTTTAATCCGATTCATTTCATTTTTAAAACGTTCTTTACATAATGGAAAATTGACTAACCTGTGAGTTAAGAAATGCCGCCATTTTGTGTTGACGGCAATGAAATGAGTCGGATGTTATATGCCTATCTGTATTCGTATTCTAATTTCTGGTTATTTCTAATAAACAACGTGTCGAGAAAAGGTAATTGCCCATTGTTCTCCTTTTCGTACGTAAAATTAATGGAAGAATATTTTTTGTTTAATGTTTCTAAGAAAGTGTCCAAATTTTCTGATTTAGTATCAAAAATAGCAAATATATCGTCTACGTATCTATACCACACCCTTGGGAAATCCTTTTTGAATTGGGTTTCTAATCTACCCATAAACAAATTTGCAGGGAACGGAAATAAGCAATTGCCCATCGCAGTTCTCTCAAGTTGTTTATAATATTTATTGTTGAATTGAAAAAAATTTGATTCATACATAATTTTATGAGAAGCAAATATTCATCAATAATTTCTTTCTTCAAATGGCTGAATTAAAGTAGTTCCTTTAGGTACTTTAAAGCTAGTAGTATGGGTACACTAGAAAACAATGAGATTACATCAAAAGATATTAAAATTTTACCTTTTTATAAGTAAACATTCTTAATTTTAACTAAAGATATACAAGAGTTCTAGAAAAAGTATTTAAAAACGTAGGTTTTAGAGTAGCCTACAAAATGTTTGAAAAATCTCCTTGGAAACCCTAAAGACAAAGTCTACTTGGAGGAGAAGAATGACATCTATGAAAATAACTGTAATGAGTGCGATCTAAAATATGTTGGGCAAACTAAACGCTCCATAAATATTCGTTTTAAAAAACACATGGCACATTTAAGATACGGAAGAACAGAAAAGCCAAGCGTTGTCCAACATGCTTTGGAAAACAATCACCAAATAGGAATAAATAATCTTAAGTTGATTAAAAATGTATCTAATAATAGATTATTGGAAGCATTTGAGAGCATAGAAATAGTACAATGTGGTAAGAAAGCACTAAATAAAGACAGAGGGCCTATTCCCTATAGTCGCCTCTATTGCTTACTTGACAACGGTGAAGTCGGGTGCAGCCAAGTGTGGCCACATTTACCTATAAATAGTCTCGGTTAGGATAAGTTACTTTAGTTTATATCATCTGCAGATGATGCTAACTTGGTTAGCGAAACGCGCGTCCATGACGTAACAAGTTGTGGTGGTGTGGTATGATTAGAACTCTTGTATTTTGAACTATCTTCCACCACAGCTTTCAGTGTTATGACGTCCCTCTAAAAGTTAATATTGCCATTTAACTTTGTGCCCAGCGATTGGACGGAAATAGCAGTTTGCGATTGCGCAGTTCCACAAAGGAGCCCTGAGAGCAAGTGATTCAAGCATCAATTTTAAAAGATATAAGGCTGGCTATAGATTTGGTTTATATGTAATGTAATATATAATAAACTTTTTGTAATTGCTGGGTGAGACTTCAAAATGTCTATATTTAAGGAATAAATAAAATATTATTTTTTACTTTTTAGCGATTTATTTGTGTTGGTCCTATTTTTTTTAAATAAGTTATATAATGTTATTTTTTAAGTTTTTGCCTTTGCTTCTATAAAAAAATATGTTTCCTTTGAAAGAAATCTAGTACAATAAAGCCCCAAATAAACGTTTCTAGTCATCTGATTCACACAAGTATTTCACTGTAGTAGGTATATTGCCTCATAAGTACGTAATTATGATAATAAAGCAACTACTCTCTAAAATATATTTAAATGTACTTTGAGGATATTTTAACTGAAAATCTTTGCAATTTGCAAGTCAAAATGACAATATTCCTCGCGGACAGCTTTATGTATAAATGTTTCCAAATGAGATTTTGTGCAGCGGAATTATCATTGTTATATTGTCCCTATGCAATTTTCACCGAATGTATGCATTAAACATTAGAAGGCTATAGAATATCGATATAATTTGTGTTCGTGTGGATATAATTTAAAATTTGATAACTTTTTATAGTCCAGGAAGCAGAGCCATTTTTTATATCAGACCTCAGTAAAATTAGGAAGTAAGCCATTTTTTGCTAGCAGACCCTCGCAAGCTCAAAAAAAACTGCAAAAGACATGCTGATATGTTTTCCTTGCTAAAATATTGCAGATAGAGCAATTATTTAAATGTAAAATATTTTGTAAAAAATGGTACTAATGATATTATATGAAATAATGATTGATTGGAAAATATTCCGGAGTCAAAATATTTCTCCGTTTGCTCTCCCTCGGTCAATTCCTTCAACGAGCTCATCGACTTTCAAAAGTGGATATCCTATTCATTGAATAATTCACTTCCTCTGAAATATGCATCCTTGGCGACAGAAGAACAGGTTTAAAAAGCCAGAGCACTGTGGTCCTAGTTTTCAAGTCAGTGGAAACCCACAGAAGCTGCTGTCCAGTTAGTAGAACGGCAACATGGCCGTTTTGTGCTAGCTAGCTCCTAGATCTAATGGGTAGCTATAATGTTGGATAGCAAATCATGTAAATTGTATTCACACTACTTTTGTTAATTTTAAAGGTCATTTAAACCACATTTCTGTTTTTGATCCGTTGCTCTCGTACCATTTGGCAATTTATCTGACTGTGAGGATAAGCCATGCAGCGCCCTGTGCCTCATTTTTTCTGTTCTAGACGAATTACAAAAAGAGGTATGAATCAAGGGCATGCCTATCTCCAACATCGCCAGGACTTCGTGGAGTATCGTAAATGATATAAGAAATAATAATAGGTTAGATTATGAGGACGTAGCATTAACGGCACAGGAATTCAACCAATTTTTGTGGGTATGGCTGAGGAAACTTGCACACTATCACCACCAAAGTATCACGTTTTCGTTCTCAGAAGTGAGCTTTATAGTGATCAGGGATGTCATAGAGTCGCTCAAAAACAATAACAGCAAGGACAGCTACGATATAAATGATTCAATGATAAAAATCTTAAAAAATCTTTTAATAATTGCCTTCACTAATTTCATTAATCGTTGTATTAGGTCCGGCTTATTCCCTTCTTCCCTAAAACGAGCAAGGGCCATACCTATTCATATAAAGGGTGACAAAACAGTTCGGGCAATTATCGTCCAATGTCATTTGTACCAGTACTGTCCAATATCTTTGAACGTTTGTTGAAGAAATAATTGTATGATTACTCTGAGGCAAACAATTTATTCAATAGGAATGTGTTTGGCTTCAGGGCTGGTAGATTACCGTCCCTGGCGGTTATTGATTTGCTGAAATTTATAGCGGAAACATTTGAGAAAGGGGAGTACGTGCGAATTATGTGCTACGACCGCTCAAAGACTTCCGAGTCTGTTCCTCATGACATTTTATTGAGAAAGCTGATGGCATATGGAATTGACGGAACTAGGGTGTCTTTACTAGGCAGTTAACTTGAGGATCGGAAGCAGGTTACTGATTTTAGATCCACACTATTAGGGGAAGCAGAGATGAGGTTTGGAGTGCCTCAAAGGTCGGTCTTCTCCTGTTTCTTATTTATATTAATGATATACATACGAGTGTGCCGGGGTAAAAGGTTATGCTGTTCGCGGACGATACATCTGTAACAGAGAATGACGTATGTGAAGATAGTCTGAATGAGAGGATGAGTGATAGTGTGGAAAGGCTAAGGGACTGGGGCAAATCGTCTAGCATTAAATGAGGCCAAGATAGAGAGCACGTTTGGATTAATGAATATTGTTGGAAAGTACGTTGTGGAGGTCAAATTTCTGGGAATATATTTTAATTCGGCTTTGAGATTTGATAGGCACGTTGACCACTTGGCAGAACACCTGGCTAGAAACCTATTTCTCCTTAAGTCTCTCCGACGAGTGTTGCCAGAACTCTGCCTCTTGCAGACCTTCCATGGTGTGTTAGAGTCAGTGGATTCCAGTGGCATTTTTGGCTTGAAATCATATGGCATACACATTTCGAATTTTTTGCCTGCATCGGAGTGATGTCAGGGCTGACTCTCGGCAAGCCTTCATGCAGGTTAGAATAATGATCCTGCCTTGCAGATTCATTTATGAATGTGTCGTCTACTGGCACAAGAATGCCTCTTACTATAGTCTGAACTGCTTCTTTCAAAAATACCACACCAGACACGGTAACCTCTTTAGGATTGACTACCATAGACTGGAACGGTCAAAAATTATCGTCAATTATTTTAGCGCGAGATGATATAATAAGCTTCTCCTTTCTAAAAGGAGTTTGTCTGAAAATCGTTTTAAAACAAAATTGAAACAGCTTTTACTCCTAACTTTTTCTATAGTGTCCAGGAATTCAACAAGTGTAGAATAGCTTTTAGAGTATTTTAAGCTTTATTGATTTGTGGCAGTACTTGTAATTTTAATTTGTTTTAAGTATTTTAATTTTAGTCCCACAATAATTTTACCTTTCGTAAGTTTAAATTTATTTTGAAGTATAGTAAATATATAACATAGTGTAGTTTAAATAACTTTATTTTATTTTACAGTGTAATTGTTAAATTTTATTGTTTTAACTTAATATTATACATTATTATCTGCAGTATATTATTGATTGATTGACCAAAAATGTATTCCAGTTGGATATGTAGGTTTTAAAACGGCACACAGGTAGAACAACCGAACGGCAAACCGATAGACTGACTTAAGAAAACATATTTGTAGGAAAGGCAGAGTAAAAATGTAACCTTCATGAGTTCAACTAATACTTCCATAAAATCCCAAGTGCATTGAAAGCCATATTTCATTAATATATTCACATTTATTTTAAACTAAATGTTAATAATATAAAAAAAGGGCTAAAGTCACGACCACCAATTTTTTTTACGTATGCTCTTTATACTGTAATAACCACGCAAGACCGAATCGTAAACAAAGTTACAGAACAAATATTTATTACCTACATATTTCCTTTCAACACTGCAACTGTCAAGACAAATACAACTAATTACATAACTTTTACTAACACATCTTCTATTTCTATAAATCATAGGCAGCCTGATTAAAAGTAAATTATCCAATTAATACGAACCAGATCTTAGGTAATACGATTACCTGTATTAAGTATCATTTAAGTAAGGCCTTGTATTCAGTTACAACATGGTGGCCATCTGATTTTCTCGCTCATATTTCGAATAAAGTATACAAAATCATTTGAAACCTACAACAAATTTACGTTGTAATATGGAATGGTTGTGTTAAAACAATAATATGAACAAAGAATTGACGTTATATTGTTGGACAATTACGCAATTTTAATTAGATTAGAAGGAATTATTAAATAATTACAAAATCGTAGTGGCGGTTTCATGATGTAAGAAGAAAACTATTTTTGGGATTTACGCCACAAATTATAGATAGTTAAAGTTACTAAAAATAATTATATTAATTTACCCTTAAATTTTAATCTGTGGTCTTTACTTCTGGGTGCACTATGAAGATACCCTAGAAACATCGAAAAGTATATACTTTTTTGGACGTTTCGGAGGAAAATCTGTCTCCATCTTCAGCAAACTAAAAAATAAAAAATAAGAGCAGTATATCACTTATGTTTTATATCATACATTGAACCGAAATAGCTAATCTTTGAATGCCAATTAACGTGAATTTAAAGATGTTATTTTTATTGTTAAGATAGGCTGATAAAATATCTATACCTAGACTATGTTCATTTTAATTTACTGTATTCTAAGGTGTTTTTTTTTACTTCAGTATTTAGAAAATTTAACCAAGTGTTATTAAAACCAACTGAACAAGATGCTACACAATTATCTTTATTTAACAATATTAAGGCACATTTTTTTATTTAACGTTTTTTGGAATATGATTTTTTGCCGAAATATTAGAAGCATTCCAATTATTTTTACAATTATTATACAGTGCATGTTGGCAAATGTTTCATTTTTGAAATTTTTTTGTGCGTTTGGTGTTCTTTATTTCTTTTGGCTGGAGGTTTTACCTGTGTAAAGTTTATTGTATTGACATGGAATTTTATAAACAATATTTTTTATTTTTCTTATTCGTTTACGTTTACCTAGTCATTTTATTTTATTTGATAAGTTAGTTTAGGTTATGATTTTAGTAAAAATTTAAGTATCTGTTTGTGTGTGTAGGTTTTTGTTTCATGTGTATGTGTGAAAATGGAAATCGTGAGTCTGTTTCTTTTTAAAAAAAATTGAAGTACTTTTTTAAGGCTGATTTTTTAAAATAATTTATTAGGTGGCCATTTTGTTGTGTTATCTTTTATTCGTACCACAATGTTATTAGACTATTCTAATATTCTAGCTAGTTCTATATAATTATTTTTGTGAAAAATATACTTAATTTCGTTAAAAATTTTATTTGGTTGCCATTTTGTTCCGCCATTTTGAATTTGTGCCACAATTTTACCAGTTCTTCTTTATATCATTCGTAATTCTTGCACAAAATTTTAAATCAATTTAGTAGTTTTTCAAGCTGATTTTTTAAAATATATTAATATGCCGTCATTTTGTTTCACCATCTTGGATTTGGACCAAAATTTGATCAGTTGATTTCTTCGAATACTGGAATGAAGAAAACTCGTCGAGTCGAGTTCTGAAAATTGGTTTTTTTCAAATGTTTCATCTCTTAATGCGGAAAATAGAATCAATATTGAACAACTTAAATTGGTTACAACATGTTGCATTAATATCAAAGAATACCTTTGTTATACGAAACTTAGCGAAAATTATGAAAATATGTTATATGCTATAACAAGTTGGGGTATTCCTCACACACAAATAAGATCTTTAAATTACAGAGACGAGTTGTTCGTATTATTTTTAGATGAACTGTAATGTAATACAAAGAAGGCATTAAACGAAAATATACTAAATAAAATATATAACAATTTCATCATTATACATATATCATGCCTTTATTTTAAAAATCAATGTAAATACAGTCAACAAAATGATATTCATAATTATAATACTGGAGACAGCGGAGCACTCAGGATTGACTTTCTCAGGGTAAGAGCAAGTCGAAACAACCAAAACAATTGATTTTATATTATAAGCTATTAAAATATAGGCTAAATGTGGGTGGAAATCACGGCTCACTACTTGGTGTTGTTAGATTAGGTACGGGGTGTTCGGTTATATTTTGAACGGGGTCTATACGCTTTATTTCTCAAGATATCAGAAAATTTTACACACAAAAGTTTTAGGATTTAGTCTAAGTCGTCAGAATTTGTTATTAAAAAACCATATAAACATCGGAAATTGGGAAAATGAGCATCAGCTTTGTTATTTTGAATGGAACACCCTGTATATTTTTAGTTTATTGAGAAGAGTTTTTCTCCTGGTTCCAAAAATATATGGTTTGTCTATGCTCACTGTAACCATTATCTCATAATTTTGAAAAAACGTGGAAAAATTATCCGCTCTGGCTTAAGTATAGTAGAAATAATAGAAAGCTTTGGTTTCAATTGTTTTTACTTCAAAATGGCCGTTCTGTCACTCACTTATTATCTTATTTTAAAATATTATGCGCTTTGTCTTGGAAATGCAATGGGCGGCTTTTAGTTCAACTGTTTTGCTTTTCATATATGGTCGTTCTCTCATTAACTAATATACCTACCTACTTGTCGAAAATAATAATACCTAATAACTATTATAATTATTACTTGAAATGATAGGAGAGATGGTAGCATAAGAAAATGAAGTAACAAGCTT
This sequence comes from Kuschelorhynchus macadamiae, assembly GCA_030620095.1. Classification (NCBI taxonomy): domain Eukaryota; kingdom Metazoa; phylum Arthropoda; class Insecta; order Coleoptera; family Curculionidae; genus Kuschelorhynchus; species Kuschelorhynchus macadamiae. The sequence goes on along the minus strand of JAUTXW010005151.1, from coordinate 136,308 downwards.
TTTGGTATTATTTTTATATTAAACAAGTTACAATAACGATATCTGTAGAAAACATACAAGAAACTAACAAATAAAAAAGCCAAATTATTAAGAATATTTATTATTAAATTTAGTCTACCCAGCCGCCTTGATTCAATATATATTTCTGAAATAATTCTGAAAATTTGCGAGTTATGGCCTTAAAAGTGAATTCGGAATTATTTTGATTTAAATTGTTAATTTCAGTATGTATTTTTTCGGCTAATTCGCGAATAGTGGTTGGTCTATTGTAATATATTTTATTCTTAAGGTATCCCAATAAAAAAAATCGAGAGGCGAAAGATCGGGGCTATTTGCTGGCCAATTTATGGGTCACTATCTTCCTATTCGCAGATCATATTTGTTGTTTAGGTATTCGGTAACTTCGATGCAATTGTGTGGAGGGGCACCGTCCTGGTGCCAAATAAGGTTGTTCAAAACTTGGAGAGGTAGCTCTTCTAAAACCTCATCGATCTGGTTTCGTAGAAGATCTAAATATCTTTGGCCATTCAAAGTATTCTCTATTACTACAGGCCCCAAAACTCTCTTATCTATCATACCGCACCAAATGTTAATAGACTTCCGACCCTGAATTCGCACAATTTGTTTTTTATAGGGGTTTGGGGTTGTCCAAAAATGTTTGTTTTTCTATTAAACATACCTGCGGTGGTAAACGCAGCCTCATCGGAGAATAAAATTCTCCTACAGATATTAGGATCATTCTGTATTCTTGTCAACATGTCTTGAGAAAATGCGACTCTTTGCATTTTATTCAATGAAGTTAAATTTTGTACCGGTCTAAACCTATAAGGTTTATACTTGTAGTGTGAAGCGCCACTAGGTTTCGTAAATTTTCCACCTTTTTTATTTAAGTTTATCACTGCGTCTTCGATAGATCGTTCTGGGTCTTCTACAAAAAAAACCTGAATTATATTTTATTGAAAACAATAATAATAGGTTTAATTTCCTTACCTTCAAAATATAACAATACTTCGAAATCGTTATCTTCATTTCTAGTGGTTGACCTCTATTTTCTAATCAAAGTTTTTCTGTTCTCAAAATTCTTCACAATGTAATAAATCGTAGATATTGAGTGAGCAACTGAATTAGGATACTCTCTCCTGTATTGATTTCGTGTTTCACGATAATTATTTACACAAAAGTATATTTTTAAGATATTGGCTTTTTTTATCAGTAAATCCCATAGTTTTGAAAATAAAGGCGAAAAACTGGCTAAGTAAGTGATGACAGAACGGCCAGATTGAAGGAAAAACATAAGAACATTAATTGTTGATTTCAAAGCTTCCCATTATTTTTCCAATACGCCAAAGCGGCTCATATTTTAAAACAAGTTTATAAGTGAGTGACAGAACGGCCATTTTGAAGTAATAACAACTGAAACCAAAGCTTTCTATTATTTCTACTATACTTAAGCCTGATTTTAATTTAAAATTAAGATAATTTTTCCACGTTTTTTCAAAATTATGGGATAATGGTTACAGTGAGCATAGGCAAACCATACATTCTTAGAATCAGGAGAAAAAGTTCTTCTTAATAAACTAAAAATATACAGGGTGTTCCGTTTAAAATAACAAAGCTGATCCTCATTTTCCAAATTTCCGATGTTCATATGTTTTTTTTGATAACAAATTCTGACGGTTCAGACTAAATCCTAAAACTTATAAAACTTATAAACCCCGTTCAAAATATAACCGAACACCCTGTACATGATATTGTATTATGAATTAGAGAAGAGCTGCGATATTTTGTTAAATTATGTTAAAAAATTATGTTACAATGATGCCCAAATAATATTTATAATTTTGTAACACATATTGTATTTATAGTTTTATGACACATATTGTACATTAATCAAGTAAAACATTTTGAATTTTAAAAAGGTCTAATTAGTGCCAAATTCTAAGCCTTTAAATTATTTATTGTAAACTAGAATCAGTTCTTTAAATATTATATCGTCACCCTAATTGTAAAACCGCCTAACTCCACGTTTTACCTAAATTAGTATTTTAGCGCCATTAGGTGCTCGAACGGTCAACTAATCTACCTAAAAAACTTCTATCTCCAAAAAATAATTCTACAGGACTACAAACCAGGTAACGTAAACCTCGTATCTCCAGTAACCGTAAATCTGTCAACCGTCAAACAGCTAACTCCCTCACTTAGTGAGGTTATCCATTAGGTTTTCCCGGCAAAAGTTTGTGGAGCTGTTTTACATCAGTTTTTTATGTGACAAAAAGACTATTTTGAATAAAAAATATGGAAAACATATTAGGTAAGCTTTAAACTTTATTTATTTGTCTGTAGTTTGTCCTACTTTTGTTCGTTTTATTAATTATTTGCTTTTAAAATTTTCATAGGAGTTAGGAGGTTTTACCGGTAAACAAATTTTCGTTTATAAATGTATTTTAACCTCCTAACTCCTAATTCTAAACGAGACATAATAGTTATTTTGTTAATTTTTATCCTCAATACTTATTTTTAGGTACGTTAGTTAGCAACAAATAAAATATTTAAGTCTATAATAAATTAAAGTAATAGTTTTTTTTAACCAGTAGGTACTTTATTAGGGTTTTCTATGTAAAGTTATTTAGTTCTGTTCTATAAAAAGTAGGTACGTTCTAAGCTAAAAGTTACGTAATAGCTTAGTTTTAAACCAGGTTTTAAGGTACATACTGTAGTATTTTTTACCTACTTAATAGTCTCTTTCTTTTAGGTTTTCAATCACGGGCGTCAAGAATATTATTAGCTGCCTTGCAAAACGAAAATATAGATCGTTTAGAGGAAACGCCAATCGCAGTGGATGAGAGAAATGAAAATCCGTCACCTGGTGATAAAATTACAGAAAACTTTTGCCACAATGAAGAAGTGAATGAGTCAAGAACAGACACATCGATTTGCACGAGTTCTGATTTATGGAACAATCCTATAATATTATCACCATTGCCACAAATCGCTACCACTAATGTGTTCAGTGAAATATCCACCTTTACACGTTCAAATGCAGACGAGTCTTCGGAAAATTATTGCGATATCTCTTTTAGTAGATTAGAAGACAATATAGTTATTACGCAAAGTAGTGACGATAATCTACTTGACCCCCTAATAATGAAAATACGATATTTCCCAATCTTACCGAAAATAGTAGCAATCATACACCTTCTCTTCATGAAAATAGCAGCATGGATTTTTCGACAATTTCAAATAAAAGCTCAGAATTTTCTGACTCAGACACACAAGGCAAACCTAAAAATGTAATCAAAAATAATAAGTCACTGAAGGAGGAAAAACCCAAGCGGACCAGGCGCAAAAGGCATGAAGTAAAAACCAGTAATTGGGACAACAACAAGCAAAAAGAAGATAGAGAGAAGATAAGACCCTACATGGGAAGACCCTACATGGGAAGAAAAAAAGAAGGAAAATGGCGATACACCGTCAAAAAAGGTCAGAGAGTTCTCAAGCCTAGATGCGATTGTCGTTTAATGAACAAAAACACCAAAATTAATTGTCGATTCGTTTCTGATGAAAATAGACAAAAAATATTTAACTATTTTTGGAAATTGTCCTGGAAAGAAAAGAAAATTTACAGCAATATGCTTATGGTAATGAAAACAGCATCTAGATCTCGAGATAGAAAAGAAGAAAACAAGTCAAGGAGAAGTTACAGTTTTGAATATTACTTAAAGGTTAACGAAAACAAAATTAGGGTCTGCAAAGAAATGTTTCACGGAACATTGGGTATTAAACCCTGGAGTAGTTTGAACTGGAAGAAAAATGAAAGAAAACAAATAGTACAAGAAGATACTGGTCAAGGGGAAGAAGAAAATTTGGGGCTCGCACCAAGACAACAGCCATTTGCCTCCCGAATTAAGTGTTTGGATGAGTTTTTCTGCAGTCTTCCTTCTATGGAGTCCCATTATTGTAGAGCTCACTTAAAAAAAAATACCTGGAACCAATATGGAAATCCAAAGAACAACTTTTTAAATTTTACGTCAACGACTGGTGCAAGAATAAAAATGAAAAGCCACTTTCCATAGCCAAATTTTCACAGATGTTTCAAAAAATTTAAGTTTATTTCGTCCAAAAAAGGACGAGTGCGATATTTGTATGGCTTACAAGGTTAAAGCTGTCGAAGAGGATCAGTATATTTTGCACCAGACAAGAAAAGATGAAGCCAGAAAAGAAAAAGAAGAAGACAAGAAAAATGAAGATAATGTGTTTACTATGGACTTACAGTCAGTACTTTTAGCGCCAAAATCAAATGTGTCAATAATGTATTATAAAACGAAACTTAAAGTGCATAATTTTACTTTATATAACCTTAAAACTAAAGATGGGATATGTTATCTGTGGAATGAAACAGAGGGAGCACTTACAGCACAGGAATTTTCGTCAATTATATTCGATTTTTTAAATAACCTTATTCCAACATTGACTGAAAATAAAAAAGTTATTTTATACAGTGATGGCTGCACATATCAAAACAGAAATGTTATTTTGGCAAATACTCTTCTTAATATTGCTGTAATAAACAAAGTTGTGATAGAGCAAAAATATCTTGAAAAAGGCCATACACAAATGGAGGCCGATTCAATGCATTCGTGCATCGAACGCAGACTAAAAAATACTATAATTAATGTTCCCGCTGATTACGTGACTGTTTGCTTAAAAGCACGCCAAAACCCTCGTCCTTATAATGTCAAGTACTTAGAACACTCATTTTTTAAAAATCTCGATTCAGTTCAGTTTTATAGCTCTATTCGCCCTGGTAGAACCACTGGCGACTCAGTAGTCACAGATCTCTGAGCTTTGCAATTCAATCCAGATGGAAAAATATATTTTAAACTAAGATTTACCGATCAATGGAGTGAACTACCCTCAAGAAAAAATACTAAATTTTCAACAGTACCTTTTAATAATTTACCGCAATTGTACAAAGAGAGGCTTAAAATTAAAAAAAGAAAATTTGAAGATCTGCAAGCATTAAAACAATCTTTAGATTCTGATTATCATTCCTACTATGATAATATTTCTTATCAATAAGTTTTTTCAATTCTAAGTTAATACGTAAAATTAGCGTTTATTTTTTAATGTTTCCTGTTTACTTTGTTTATTTTACGAAATAAAATAGCTACAAGTTGCGTTTTATGTGAATCCTAATTATTTTTAACTGTGTTAATAAAAGCTCTTAACTCCAGTGTTGGTTTATTTTTTAGACAGCAATACCTCCTAACTCCGGTAAATTAAAAAAAAATAATAATAACCTAATTTTCTGTTATTACTATAATTTAACTAAAAAACCATTCCTTAGAAAATAAAATTTACAAATCTGTTTCTACGTGTAAGAGATACAGACTGTTTTTAACGTCCCCTGTAAAAAAGCAAGTTTTGGAGTTACAAGGTTTTACAATTAGGGTGACGATATAGATAACTACAAAAATATAGAATTATTGGAAGATTATCATACCTCGAATATCATATTTTATACACACATAAACAGCGTACATAAAGCATACTTAATATGGATATTAAAAAAAATTACAGAATTCCCAGGCACAAGCGTCAAAAGGGTTGTATGAAATTGCATATTAAACCGAGCGAACGTTTTGTGAACGGATATGTATTAATGTTTATAAACGAGATATTTTATTACCATATATTCAATGATTTTTCAGTATAACACGCATGTAGCCGTCTCATATTCATATATGGTATAATCAGGATTCAAAAAAATTTAAAAATTTTAGTAAGCAGAGAGAGTTTAATTAAAGTAATACAAAAATGTGTTTCTAAGAAGATATTATTATTTGCACTTTCGCATATAATAGCCTATATTATATTTTGTTGTCAATATACTTTAGTTAGGTTCTTTTAACCTAGTTTGCAGGATAGCCATAAGAGGATAAAACGGTTCCTTAAAAACGAAAAACAAAACCAAAATCGCTTTACTTTTTTTAACCGTAAAACATGTTATTTTTTTTTTTTTCTAGATGCGTGAAAGCTCCTCCTTAAAACAAAGATAAAACCTTAAAGTTTTTTAAACAGTAAAATACGCCCAATTTGTTTATCCGGTAATTTCCGACATTAAAAGTAGCACCAGTAATTAGCATAAATATTCCTTTTTTTTTGTGGATTAAATAATTTGTGATATTTCCGACATTGCGAAACAAGGCTTTTTAATCCTCATTTTGACCTAAGTTTGTACTTTTGTTGCGTAAAGGTATAAAATTTGAATTCTTAAAAACGGTAGAATATCAGCACAAACTCTGTAACTATACAGGGTAGTACCAAATATTGGACATATATGATTCGTTAAATTCGTTGCGCTAACTCTCTAACTATACATGGCGCGCGCTATTGTTACACTGTCTGCGTATTTCTCTTCCTGGACTGAACATTTTTGAAATGTGGGTTCTTTGACCATTAAAGTGCTCCATTTCGATAACGGCACATCGCAAAAACATGTTTCTATAAGATTGATCGTAGAAGATAAATGGGGGCTTCATCTGGTTAAACGCGATTTCACTGTGGCTTATAATAAGACGATAGTGGTATCCGATAGGGTCACTCTTTTCAAAACCTAATTCAAAATACAGGTCACTATGGTTAATTTTTCGAAATATGGCATTTTCTCCGCATTTTTCCTCCAAAAATCTTGGACAAGTGCATTAAGGGGCAATATCGCAGTAAGGGATGTCTGTTAAAAATTAGTTAACTTTGAAGGCATTTTGTAGAGTCAAAACACTGACTATTTTGTCAAGGAAAAAGTAGGATGGATGGTGAATTCATGAAATGTGACGAAGGAATGTAACGAGGGGCGGAAATGGTTTATGGACCCCAAATTTTTTCCGAGGGATCTGGTCTGAATAATACCTCATTTGTCTAATGTTCTTGGAGCCTCCAGTATGCATGAATCATACAGGGTGTTCAGAAAAAAAATTAGATTATTTAGTGTCATAGGAAAATCAAAATTTACTCCAGTAAATTTAATGTACTGTAAAGAATAATCAGAAACTTCATTTTTTCTTTAGTTATCTAAATAAAAGAGATGTTTCTATTACAGCCAGTTTTAAATGTGCAGCTTATACATATTTTAAACTGTAGTCTTCATCAATAGAATATCTTAGTTTTGATATTACTCTGGTGCGGTAAATAGGTCTTCAAACAAAATAAAATTTTTTAGTCTTCTAGCAAAAATTGAAATAATCCAGTTCGCGGAGAAAACAAACTTAGTGTTAGAGTATTAGCCGAAAATTTCTGTGTAGAAAAATCTCAAATTAGTAATAAAAAGAAATTTTCGAAAAGTGAGGGTGCTGCCATATACCAAATTGTCTACGACTGGTTTTGTAAAGTACGCTCCAAAAACATTCCAATATCCAGTACAATAAAAAAGGAAAAAACCCAAGACATTGCAAATAATCAAGAAGTTGATGGTTTTATAGGGTCAAATGGATGGTTGGAGAAGTTCTGTCAACGTCATAATATCTCTTTCAAATCCATCTGTGGCGAAGCAGCGTCTGTAGACTTGATTCAGGTAACTGATTGGCGGACGAAATTATGTGCTGTTATCAAAAACTTCGCACCATTTATAACGCCGATGAAACGGGACTCTTTTTCCGCGCCTTGCCAAATAAAACGTTTTCTTTAAATAACGAAACATGTGCTGGTGGGAAAGCATCCAAGGAGAGACTCACTATTTTACTTTGTTCCGCTATGAATGGAGAAAAAGAAAATGCACTAGTGATTGGAAAAAGTAAAAAACCCCGTTGTTTAAAAGGATCAAGCGTGGAAAAATTGCCTTGAATGGTACTATAACAAGAAAGCATGTATGACAAGGGATATAATGTCAAATTGGTTGATGAAATTTGACCGAAAAATGCAAAGGCAAAACCGAAATGTACTTTTATTTTTGGATAATGCTGCTTCTCACCTAAAACTGGAGTAAAAAAATATTTAAATAATTTTTTTACCTACAAATACGGCATCATATTGCCAGCCATTGGACCAGGATTTATATATATATATATATATATATATATATATATATATATATATATTGTTTATATATATATATATAACAAGAAAGCATGTATGACAAGGGATATAATGTCGGATTGGTTGATGAAATTTGACCGAAAAATGCAAAGGCGAAACCGAAATGTACTTTTATTTTTGGATAATGCTGCTTCTCACCTAAAACTGGAGTAAAAAAATATTTAAATAATTTTTTTACCTACAAATACGCCATCATATTGCCAGCCATTGGACCAGGATTTATATATATATATATATATATATATATATATATATATATATATATTGTTTAAAAGGATCAAGCGTGGAAAAATTGCCTTGAATGGTACTATAACAAGAAAGCATGTATGACAAGGGATATAATGTCGGATTGGTTGATGAAATTTGACCGAAAAATGCAAAGGCGAAACCGAAATGTACTTTTATTTTTGGATAATGCTGCTTCTCACCTAAAACTGGAGTAAAAAAATATTTAAATAATTTTTTTACCTACAAATACGACATCATATTGCCAGCCATTGGACCAGGATTTATATATATATATATATATATATATATATATATATATATATATATATATATATATACAGATTCATGAGGAAATGTCAATACTTCAAGTACATATTCAGGATCAAAAAATTAACATAAAAGTCTATATAAATAAGTGTCCGCAAGGCCTTAGTTCTTGAGATACAGGGTGTTAAAGTTTTTATTTAATTCTCCTATTTTTTAAATAAAATCTATGATGATGTAAATAATGGAGTGAAATTCGAATCTAATATTAGTATTGCTCTTACTTGTAGGGGGCGCCACCTACATGTCTTTCTACTCCTTCGAACAATCACAAATTTTTGGTACAGTCAGTACCAAAACAGTTGGTATATTCCCTTGCCATTTCTACGTCAAAAAGGTATACTTGTTGAAAGTGGATACGAGCAACCGTTTTCGAGATATTTGGATTTAAAACAATTTCGGCGCATGTAATTTTTTATCGCAAAATTTTAAAAGTTTGTTATTTTGTCCAAATTTAAACACGTCTTGGCACAGAAGCTTTGAAATGAAAGACTAATACATTTTTTGAGGTGTGTATTCAGTGCCTCAGACATAAACTAAACAAAAGGTATTTAATTTTATTAAAATTGTTATTATTAAGTTGTTTTTAATAAAATCTAGGTTACCTTATATAATTTTCAAAAATTCCACCATTTGCTTTTAAGCACAGGTCAGCTCTATGGTGTATAGCTCGGGTTGCTCTGTGGATACATTTGGGTGCATTTCTTAGTGTTTGTGCTGCGTTTGTTATCCGATCCAATAATGCTTCTCTTGTATTTACTTTAGTGGAATATACCAGTGATTTGAACCATCCCCAAAGACAATAATCCAAAAGATTAAGGTCTGGCCATCCAGGTGGCCAATTAAACGGACCTCCCCGACCAATCCATCGGTTTGGAAAGTTTTGGTTTAAAAAATCTCTTACAAGTAAACGGTAGTGTGCAGGGGCTCCATCATGCTGCAAATACATGTTTTGTCTTACATAAAGTGGAACATCTTCTAATAGATTTCGCAAGTGATTTTCAAGAAAGTTTAAATATTTTTCTCCTGTAAGACTACCGTCGATTATAAATAGACCAATTAAATGACCATTTAACATTCCACACCACACATTAATGCTAAATTTATGTTGGAAATTATGTTCTACTGTAGCGTGAGGATTTTCATAGGACCTCTGGTGTTCATTCTGAAGATTATTTATACCATCACGCGTGAACTGTGCTTCATCAGTGAACAAAACATACCTATACAACCTTCGATCTTCATTAATCCAGTTGCAGAATTGCATTCTCTACTCAAAATCACCCTCCTGCAAATGTTGAACCCGTTGTAAATGAAATGGGTATAAACAATTAATGTGAAGATTTCTCCAAGCAGATGATTGTGTAATTTGATAAGTATCTGCAATCCGCCTACTGCTTAGATCATTTTCGACGGCATTGAGTATAGCCTCTTCTACTTCAACGTTGGGTCCCGATTCCCTTTCAGATACAATTTTCGCACTTGGGAACATTCCAGATTCTCCAGCAGTAGTGAAAATTTGTTGAAAAACTCTTCTATCTGGCACCCTTCTATCTGGAAAACGACGCTGGTACTCCGCGACTGCTTGAATTGCGACCCCATTGCAGAAGCCATAGACGAATATCATATCTGCATATTCGCGATGCGAGAATATCACAGGCATAATGACGTATTTAGATCTAAAGTTTCTTAAATGATTATTGTCAGATAATAAAAGTTATGAACAGAAATTGAGTATGACATAATGTGATCTTATTATTAACTGACATTACTATAGCTAAGCAACAGGAAAAGCGATGAGAACACCAACCAGCAGTTGTTCTGACAGGCAAGGCACACTTCTATTTTTTTACAATACATGCATACTTTATGTGAATTTGATAAAAAAAATCACATGCGCTGAAACTGTTTTAAATCCAAATATCTCGAAAACGGTTGCTCGTATCCACTTTTAACAGGTATACCTTTTTTTACGTAGAAATGGCAAGGGAATAATTTGTTTTGCTTAAAAATGTAATACAAGACTGTACCAAAAAGTTGTGATTGTTCGAAGAAGTAGAAAGACATGTAGGTGGCGCCCCCTACAAGTAAGAGCAATACTAATATTAGATTCGAATTTGTCATACCAAAAAACCCCCGTATATCAATTTTCACTCCATTATTTACATTATCATAGATTTTATTTAAAAAATAGGAAAATTAAATAATAAATTTAACACCCTGTATCTCGCGAACTAAGGCCTTGCGGACACTTATTTATATAGACTTTTATGTTTATTTTTTGGTCCTGAATATGTACCTGAAGTATTGACATTTCCTCATGAATAACCCTGTATATATATATATGTGTTGATTTTTACTCCTTCACAGATGGGAAAATACAATGTGTTTTCATTCCGGGTTTACATCCGTTCAGTACTGTCGTTCTGAAAAGAACAGTTTTGCTGACGTTTCGCCAAAATCACATTTGGCATTTTCGAAGCTTTCTTTCTCGCGTCCTCGCGTCCGAATAGAGTACTGAACGGATGTACACCCATAATGAAAACACATATATATATATATATATATATATATATATATATATATATATATATATATATATATATATACATATATGCATATATATATATATATATATATATATATATATATATATATATATATATATATAAAAATGCGCTCTCACACATCTTTACCAAAAGTTCTTGGCCGGAAAACATATATGTATAATAGCAGAAATATATAATTTCTGCAGGTGCAAAACGGCCTAAAAGAAGAATTGCTTTTGATTATGTCACAGGGTACCCACCTGCGATCATGATTTCTGGGCCTCTAATCAGGCAGGCTTGTTCCCAGGGAGATCTGAAATAACAGATTGCTCGATATGACAAAATCGAAAACGAAACGTCTATCATACTGAAAGAGTACTACCAGTTAAACGTAACATTTAGCACCACCTATCGGGGCTCCGGTGATTTTGGTAGAGGCCCAGAAATCATGATCGCAGGAGGGTACCCTGTGACATAATCGAAAGCAATTCTTCTTTTAGGCCGTTTTGCACCTGCAGAAATTATATATTTCTGATATTATACATATATGTTTTCCGGCCAAGAACTATGTGTGAGAGCGCATTTTTATCGATTTTTAGTATTTACTCTCCGCATGATGGTGCTAGTGCATGCTTTTTAAATTACCTATGGGTTTGCAGCCGGAAATCACCGGAGCCCCGATAGGTGGTGCTAAATGTTACGTTTAACTGGTAGTACTCTTTCAGTATGATAGACGTTTCGTTTTCGATTTTGTCATATCGAGCAATCTGTTATTTCAGATCTCCCTGGGTACAAGCCTGCCTGATGAGGGTAGAGGCCCAGAAATCATGATCGCAGGAGGGTACCCTGTGACATAATCGAAAGCAATTCTTCTTTTAGGCCGTTTTGCACCTGCAGAAATTATATATTTCTGATATTATTATATATATATATATATATATATATATATATATATATATATATATATACAGGGTTATTCACGCAACCTGTTCATTAAAAGTTTTTGATGATGCCATTTAGATAAAAATTTCAAATTTTGGGATTAAGGTAAGGTCAAGGGGTACTTCTTTTTCGATATATTTTCAACTTCCTGTCACTTCCGGTTTAACCGGAAGTTGGTATTAACTTGCTTATTTTAAACGGAATACCCTGTATTTTATGATATTTTTGAATTCTACGGAGAATTTTAATGCTATTTTAGGTACCATGTCCTATACCTAGGTTCAAGCGTTCTTAAGATACTTGACCTTGAACCAAAAATGAGCCTTCGGGGTACCAAATTTTAAAATCTCACATTTTTGTAAGTTTTGAAGATATAATCTTCATATTTTGCAGACGATCGGTAAATAATCTATTTTTTTTATTGAATTTGTCTATTTTTATACAGGGTGTCCTAAATTCAGCGGCAAACATTCACATTTTCAAAGCCGCTGAAGTCCGTTTTTCTAAATGGGACGCCCTATAACTTTATGCGCTATCAAATGTAGAATTTAATTTTCTATCAAACTGTATTAAGGTTCCCTATACCTGTTCGTAACCATTTTTGAAATTATCAGGTTTTTATCAAAATCATATGTATTTGCTAAATACTTACACCTTCCCGTAGTAAGCCATGGAAAAACAATGGTTGTGCTTTTCTATTCAACATGACAGCTGATTTGAAACTTTTAAATTAAAATAAAATAACACTCAAAAGCTGATATTCTCAATTTATTTTATATTCGCGGAGAATGTTACAAAATATTGGAGAGAACGTGCCATGTTTTTAATGAAAAACATCCTCATTTATCGCCAATGAACAAGAAAAAATTGAAGAAGATTGAAACGAAATTTTTTCGTTTCGGAAAAGCTAAAGTTATAAAAAATGTTATAAATTGTTTACATTATTTTTAACCATATCTACTAAGTTCGAGACTGTTCTAAACTTGTTTTAGTGAACTTAAAAATTATAGCAATCTAACAATCAACAATAAACAAATAAAATAATGAAATTGAATTATAACAAATGTTATATATGATGTCCGTTCATTTGAAGACACATTTCAATTCTTCTTTGTACAGTTGCTGTGGCTCGTTGAATTTGTCCGTTTTCTAATTCGGCAAAAGCTGTTCGTATCCTGTCCAGTAAATCTTGTTGGTTATTTACTGGGGAAGCATAGACTTTACCTTTGATAAATCCCCATAAATAAAAGTCTAGGGGTGTTAAATCAGGCGATCGCGGGGGCCATCTTCAAAAATTCGAGATAATTGGAGATAGACTGTAGCGGAATTATGTGCTGGTGCCCCATCTAATTGATACCAATAATTTTGCAGCTCACCAATAGGAATTTCTTCTACAAATTCAGAAACCGTCCCTCGTAGAATTTCCAAATACTTATCACTGTTTAAATTGTTTTCATAAATACAGTACCGCACCTGATCATTTAATACTATACGGAAAACATAGAAGCTAAACCTCTCTTGAGAACGCGTTTCGCGTAAAGCGTGCGGATTTTCTGCTGCCCAGAAATGTTCGTTTCTTCTATTTGTTATTCCTTCTCTAGAAAATTTCGCTTCATCGGTCCAAAATATTTTTGAAAGGAATTGAGGGTCCTCTTGAATTCTCAAAAACATTAATTCGCAAAATTCTACTCTTCGGACGTCATTACCAGGTCTCAAGGCTTGCACGTTTTGGAAGGAATATGAGTGCATATGATATTCGCTCAAGATTCTTTGAACAGATGAAGAAGAAATTCCCAAATCGTTTTCTGCAGGCGGTATTGAACTTTGCGGGTTTGCGTGGAAATAGGCTAATGTGTTTATTAGGTTATCCTCGGCATTTGTCACTGGTTTCGGAACATTTTTTGTAAGTTTAACCTTGCCAAAACGCAAAAAGTTCGTTTCAATCCTCTTGAATTTTGACTTGTTCATTGGCGGCAAATCAGGGTGGCGTTCATTAAACACACGACACGTTCTCTCCAAAATTTTATAACATTCTCCATGAAAATAAAATAGATTGAGAATATCAGCGTTTGAGTATTCTTCCAGTTCGATTTAGAAGATTTAGTTTATCACTGACAGCTTTCGATAAATAACGCATACTAATCATCTGTCATATTGGATATTGGACTTCAATTGTTTTTCCATGGCTCACCATTGGAACATGTAAACATTTAAGCAAATACATACGATATTTTTATAAAACCCATTTATTTCGAAAATGGTTACGAATAGGTATAGGAAACCTTAATACAGTTCGATAGAAAATGAAATTCTACATTTGATAGTGCATAAAGTTATAGGGTGTCTCATTTAAAAAAACGGACTTTAGCGGCTTTGAAAATGTGAATGTTTGCCGCTGAATTTAGGATACCCTGTATAAAAATAGACAAATTCAATAAAAAAAATAGAAACCTAAGATTATATACCGATTGTCTGCAAAATATGAAGATTATATCTTCAAAACTTACAAAAATATGAGATGTTAAAATTTGGTACCCCGAAGGCTCATTTTCGGTTCAAGGTCAAATATCTTAAGAACGCTTAAACCTAGGTATAGGACATTCTACATAAAATAGCATTAAAATTCTCCGTAGAATCCAAAAATATCATAAAATACAGGGTGTTCTATTTAAAATAAGCAAGTTGATACCAACTTCCGGTTAAACCGGAAGTGACAGTAAGTTGAAAATATTTCAAAAAAGAAGTACCCCTTGACCTTACCTTAATCCCAAAATTTGAAATTTTTATCTAAATGGCATCATTAAAAACTTTTAATGAACGGGTTGCGTGAATAACCCTGTATATATATATATATATATATATATATATATATATATATAATATATATATATATATATATATATATATATATATATATATATATATATATATATATATATATATATATATATATATATCGACCTTTGAAGATTATAATTATAAATATATTTTATTTATTATGCGGGGTATTCTGAAACATTTTAGTCCAATACATGATGAAAATTTATTTATCTTAAGAATTTCCTGCTCTATATGGGCGATCATAGTTGTTAATCAAAACAAAATTGTTTCCAAAACTTTGAGCAAATGAAAACAATTTTCATTTAAACGCGGTAATAATTAGCTGATTGATAGACTTAAATTAGTGGTAATATACATTTTGTGTATATTTATAATAATATTTGAAAAAACTTCACTTATTGCAACAGTAATGTCTTAGTTATATATTATACTTAAATAGTGTAATAGTGACCGGCAATAAAATCGGGCACCTAAAAATAATAAGAAAATTTAATGGTTAATAACTTTTCTGGGCCGAGAGAGAAGAACAGTTATGTTTCGAAGGGTGCTTATAACAGGAGAATCACAAACAAGTTTTTTCAGTCTATATTTTGAGCACCGCATAGAATTATCTCGCAGTGCTAAAGGTTTGAAAATTTATTCTGCACCAAGATACATTTTTTTTGGAGAATTTGTTTTTTGGTTCACCTCGATAACTCTATTTTTGTTGGAGATACACGATTTTAACGAATACTTTGCAGAAATATCAATCAAATTTGGTATTTGTACATACGTCATACATTTAATTTGAATCAGAGCAGCTATGAAAATCATGGTAGGCGAATAATTGACATAAGCAATAACATTGAACTGACATTATTAGTTGTGGTTGTCTTGTCATATATTTTGACAGAGTTGGTTTTGAGTCCAGAAGTTGTGGCTGCCATTGTGGCTTTATTACAAGACGGAAGAAACCAAATGTATATTGGAAAAAGATATGGTTGTCCGAGAAGTACAATGCAACGTGTCTACTCTGATTTTTGGAAACAGGTTCTTACGCCAGGCCTTTAGGATCAACTCGGCCCAGAAGCACCACACATCGTGATGATCGGTTCATCATCAATTCATCTCTACGTGATCGACATTCCACTCTACGAATCCGTAGCGAGTTGCAGTATGAAACAAATATTAATATCAGTGAAAGAACGGTGCAAAGAAGGCTCAACGGAGCAAATCTATTTTGCAGAAGAGCTGCAACGGGACCAAAACTTAGCGGAGAAAATAGGGTCGCCCGTCTTCGATTTGCTAGTGAACATCGTCACTCGACCGAGAATGAATAGAAAAATGCTCTGTATACAGATGAATCCAGGTATTGCCTGAGATTTCCAAATGGGCGAGAGCGTGTTTGGCGTCAAACGGGAGAAAGGTATGCTGTATGTACTTTTAGTGCGATGGTCAGTTTTCAAGGCGTTTCTGTCATGGTGTGGGGCAGCGGAGAACACTTTATCTTCATGCATGATAACGCCAGACCCCGGAACACGAATAGTACAAAAATACTTAGACGACGAGAATGTAGAGCGGGTGGAATTGCCGGTCCACAGCCTGGACCTTAAACCCATTGAGCATATCTCGAATAGTCTAGGGAGAAGAATACATGCTTCGGTACCTGTACCAATCAATGTTTGGTAGCAAGTATGCCAAGAAGAATGGAGGCTGTTATACAAGCTCGCGGCCAAAACACACGATATTAATAATTAATATATTTTTTTTACGTTTAAAGTTCAATTGTTAATGCATTTTATTGGCTACGTAACAATAATCTAGAATTTGATCAGTGATATGGTACCACTTAATTATGTTTTATCGTTAACCAAGATATCTAAGTCTGGAATTATCAAACAGATAAAGTCAAAGAAAGTAGTAAAAAATAATACGCATTTTTTTAAATCTGTCAGTATCTAATTATAGTAAAAGTTTTTCGTACCCAATATTTCATCAAATTATTGTATCTATTTATATAAGGTTGCTAGTTTTAATAAAATTCCAGTAGAATCATGAAGTTTAAGCAATGTTTTTGACGTATTTGCGCTCTTCCATTTTACAGTCGGATTAAAGACTAACGTACAATTCCACTAGAGCAACAGGGACTTACTTTACTCTCAAAGGACGTTAATGCATTGTACTTGTCTGTAAAATGCCATTACCGCTGTGGAAAAGTGTCCAGGACAAATATAACGCTTTTACTTGTAAAAATGTGATAGAGTGTTGCGATATTGCTTCGGGTGTTTAGTTAAAGTTTAAATATAGGTACTGTTAGAGAAAATTTATACCTTATACATTAAAGAATATAATATCAGAAAGTTATTTTTATTTTATTAAGTGTTTCTAACATGAAATACGTTTACGAAGGCTATTTTAGTCAGATTTTAGTTTTTTATCCAAATTTTATAATTTTACTTGTTTTTAACGTTTAACCTTATAGTATGCCTTGAAAAATAAAAAAAAATCGCTAAATTTACTTTACCCGGAACTTCCCTTGTTATGAATCTTGTAGCATTATATTTTTCATGAGCTAAATTGTTTCATTTGGTGAACAGTTTAATTCACGCCGATATATATATATATATATATATATATATATATATATATATATATATATATATATAGAAGTAATTTGGGTTGTCTATAAGTGGGATTTATAATGTAATATTTAATTTTAGGGTGGAAATGTCGTTTTCTTTATAATTTGTACATAAATCAAAAGAAGTAATTTACTTCATATTTATTTTTATGTTGCCATCCAGATAAAATCACAATATTTGCCAATCATTTCAATATTCAAAGCAGGTAAAGGAATTTTATATTTAATATAAACATATCCTTTTGGTACTCTCAAGTTATGGATTCACGGCGTCGACGTCGGCTTGCGTTTCTACTTTCGGTTTTCAGTTGCAGTGTTGCCGAATCAAGTTAATGAATTTTCTTAAGTTTCATGGTGAATTTGAATTTGCCGCTTCCTTTCACGAGTCACTTTACTGACTCCGTGACTCGACCTTCTTGGTTGGCCAACCGACTTCATCACTTGGTATCGTCATTCCGGTTGGTAGTCGAGGTACTTACAACACCTCCATGTATACCCAGTGGTGGTGATTTGAATTTTTGTTTCTTCGCATGGATTAACTATCTGCTTTATCTGAGAGCCAAAGTAAAGTTTGGAATTTTTTTTGTATAGTGACTTTGGGATTTAGTTAAGCTAAGCTGCTTATAATAATTTCACATACAAATCTAAAATCGCAAAAACTCAAACGCAATTAGCGCAACAACAACAGCACCATCCGGAAAACATAAATAACGACAAACGCCTGCGCAGATATAACCTTCGGCCCCGAGTGGGGATATAAAAGGAAGCGTCGCACGCACCTACACTTCAGTCTCTATTCGGACCCGAGAAAGAAAGTTTCGAAAATTCCAAATGTGATTTTGGCGAAACGTCAGCAAAACTGTTTTTTTCAGAACGAGAGTAGTGAACGGATCCGTGAAGAATTAAAAATCAATATATATATATATATATATATATATATATATATATATATATATATATATATATATATATATATATATATATATATATATATATATATATATATATATATATATATATATATATATATATATATATATATATATATATATATATATATATATATATATATATATATATATATATATATATATATATATATATATATATATATATATATATATATTCAATTTGTTTCTTAAACCCGATATATATGAATTGGACTTTTATATACTGGGTGGTGCAACCAAGATGGGGTGGACGATTGTGGGCAAACAATCAACAAAATGTGATTTTGGCGAAACGTCAGCAAAACTGTTTTTTTCAGAACGAAAGTAGTGAACGGATCCGTGAAGGAGTAAAAATCAACATATATATATATATATATATATATATATATATAATATATATATATATATATATATATATATATATATATATATATTATATATATATATATATATATATATATATATATATATATATATATATTATTCAATTTGTTTCTTAAACCCGATATATATGAATTGGACTTCTTATATACTGGGTGGTGCAACCAAGATGGGGTGGACGATTGTGGGCAAACGGAGAGGAATTTGAAAAAAAAATTTGGGATATGATTGATAGTCAAGAACGCGGTGTTTTAAAATTATACCCATTATACAGGGTGGTCTGAAAAGTTCGTGGTGAACCAAACTTGTGTTTTTTTAAATGGGACACCCGGTATATTATTATTTTAGTTGATTCTCCTATTCGTTACGACCATTTTGATATGAAGTTTGTTGGGTCTAAAATTTATACCAAGGGAATGGGACGAGGTTAAAGTGGAAAAAAGGGTTATACTCCGGCCATTTTTTGAAAACAATTGAAGCAGGTATGAAAAAACCAAATATTCTATAAAATGTATTGTATTTAGGATCACAATAATCGCTTGTAAGTCGTTCAAAATTATTCACTGTTATACAGGGTGGTCAAGTTTTGCAAATTTACCTTGGATTGAATTTTTTTAGATGGAACACCTTGTATATTTTACTTTCATGTTAAAGATAACATTACTAGCTTTCAGAAAATATCATATTTGATACCTTTCTGACCAACAGTTTTTCAGTAAATTAGCTGTGAAATCAAAATTTCTTCATTTTAACACGAATTACTCTGAATTCACGTTATTAAAATTGACAATTTAATATTAGGAGTCCATGATATCATCATAAATGGAACAAAAGATTGACAGTCCTGTCAAAACAGCAAAGTGTCAGAATATTGTCATCAGTAAATAAATAAATATTGTTCTTTGATGATGCGATGCCGAAATAAAAACAAGATAGAAGCTTTTTTAAGTTTATCATAGAGATTTCAAGAAACAGGAAATGTTGCTTTCAATAAAACGTAAAGTAATTATTAAACCAGTTACCAATGAAGATAATGCTTTGACAGTATTAATAACAGATCTTTTTTTACAAAAAAAATAAATTTAATATAAATCAACAAAAACAATGTAATTAAAACTTATAAAAGATGTTCAAATAAACCACCGTTTTGCTGAAGGCACATTTCGAGTCTATCCATAAATGAAAGTTTCACTTTTCTCAAAGTCAGGTCTAAAATGTTGCGAAAACTGCTTATTATTCATATCTTCCACTGTGGTTGGAACCTCTTTATAAACTTCTTCTTTAACATGTCCCCATAAAAAGAAATCTAGTGGCGTTAAATCGGGTGACCTCGCAGGCCACTTAACTGGTCCACCTCGCCCAATCCAATGCTCTCCTTTCCAATTATTGAGAAAATGTCTTACATGCCTATGGTAATGCGGGGGTGCTCCATCATGTTGGAACCATAAGGAATTTCTTAACATTAAAGGTAAGTCTTCGAGCAATACGGGCAACTCATTTCTCAAAAAATTTAAATAGACTTCTCCCGTTAAATGCTCTGCAAAGAAATATGGTCCTATAACATGAGAGCCAATTATACCTTCCCAAACATTAATTGACCATTTATTTTGATGGTCGACCTGACGAATCCAATGTGGATTTTCGGTTGAATAACAGTGCATATTATGTTTGTTAACCAAGCCGTTGCTTTTAAAAGTTGCGTCATCTGAAAACAGCACCCTACCTACAAAACCTGGATTATCCCAAATTGTATTTAAACACCAAATTGAAAACTCTTGTCGTTGGACGTAATCGCGATCATACAGTTCTTGGTGTAATTCAATGTGGTAGGCATGATATTTATGTTGTTTCAGAATCCGCTTAATACTAGTGCGTTCAATATCAGTAGCTCTCTCAATTTCCCTGGTACTTGTGTGTGGATTTTCTTGCACTGTTAATAACACTGTCAAAGCATTATCTTCATTGGTAACTGGTTTATTAATTACTTTACGTTTCTTAAAAGCAACATTGCCTGTTTCTTGAAACCTCTCTAATAAACTTGCAAAAGCTTCAGGTCTTGGTTTTTTTTCGGCATCGGGATATCGTACCGCATAAACCCTGCTTGCTACTAAAGGGTTTTTTTGACACTCGCCCAAAATAAAAGTCATGTTTATGAACTCTGGAGTACTCAAAAAATGGTAATTGATGCCAATTCCCTGACACTTTGCGGTTTTGACAAGAATGTCAATCTTTCTTTTCATTTATGATTATATCATGGTCTCCTTATATTATAGGTAGTCAATTTAAGCAACGTAAATAATACCGTTTCTGTTAGAATGAGTAAATTTCGGTTTCACGGTTAATTTACTAAAAAACTGTTGGTCAGAAAGGTATCAAATATGGTATTTTCTGAAATCTAATAATGTTATCTTTAATATGACAGTAAAATATACAGGGTGTTCCATTTAAAAAAATTCAATCCAAGGTAAATTTGCAAAACTTGACCACCCTGTATAACAGTGAATAATTTTGAACGACCTACAAGCGATTATTGTAATCCTAGATACAATACATTTTATAGAACATTTGGTTTTTCCATACCTGCTTCAATTGTTTTCAAAAAATGGCCGGAGTATAACCCTTTTTTCCAATTTAACCTCGTCCCATTCCCTTGGTATAAATTTTAGACCCAACAAACCTGATATCAAAATGATCGTAACGAATAGGAGAATCAACTAAAATAATAATATACCGGGTGTCCTATTTAAAAAACACAAGTTTGGTTCACCACGAACTTTTCAGACCACCCAGTATAATGGGTATACTTTTAAAACACAGCGTTCTTGACTATCAATCATATACCAATTTTTTTTTTCAAATTCCTCTCCGTTTGCCCAATCGTCCACCCCATTTTGGTTGCACCACCCTGTATATATATATATATATATATATATATATATATATATATATATATATATATATATATATATATATATATATATATATATATATATATATATATATATATATATATATATATATATATATATATATATATATATATATATATATATATATATATATATATATATATATATATATATATATATATATATATTAGATGATGACTCCATATTGGATTTCTACCACTATTTTACGTTTCTCTACCTAGGCTACTCTTGATTTTAGGGCATAATTCAAAATTTAATAAGTAGTTTTTAATAGACACGCACTGCCACTGTGTTACGTCGTGCTGAATCCGTACCAGCTTGTCCCATATCACATTTAATTTTTCTGCAAATAAAATTTTTCCCGTTTGTTTCTTAAAAATTTGCCCACCATTTTATTTCTCCATCTTGATTTTTTAATTCCTCACATATTTTTGTGGTATTTGGATTGTCTTCGATAGAAAGTACCTCAGTATTTTCATCAATTATCGCTGTTCGTCTTTTTCTTTTTAAATCCGAAGTTTTTTGGAACTATGCATTGAACACGCCTTCAGGTATTAATAGCTCTAAGCTCTTGTTGCGCAGCTCTGTAGTTATAATTATTTTTTATATACAAAACTAAAGTTCTTTGCTTTTCTCCAAAGTGAATAAGGCATATTATTATGATCATTAAATTAAATTAATTTTACCTTAAAACTGGCACTTGATAACCAACCATAATAAATGAGTATACTAATAAATGTTTGTTATGTTTCTTTTGATTTCCACGGCACACTATTATTTTTTTTAGATTAGTTCTTTACCAGTGTAAAAGTTTGCAACCAATGGAAAATAACTTCGGATTTAGAAAGAAAAAGACGAACAGCAACAGTAGCAAATATTGAAGTCAATAATAATATAGTAATGCTTTCAATCGGAGAGAATCCAAATAAATTAATTCGTAAAATATCTGAGGTATTACAAAAAGTACTGAACGCCAGTATATTAATATAATATAATAAACATGATTTCTTGATGTGTGCTAAAACTAGATTAATAATCCTATATGCCAGTTGTTTATTTTTTATTCTATCTTGAATAAGATAGAATAAAAAATAGTAAGAAGGAAGTTAGAGGGGGGTATATTATAAGTTAAGTTAAAAAATAGTAAGAAGGAAGTTAGAGGGGGTAATATTATAGCCTTCTACAGTATCAAGTGTTTTACATTCAACTGTCAATCTGTCAATATCTCCAAATCAGTTAAAGATACGTGAAAATTTTAAATAAAAAAATTTCATAGAAATTTTAGGGCGTACCATTTAAGAAATGCAACTTTTAGATGCCTTGTGAATATTAATAAAGGTAAACTTGATTTCTTTGTGTGTGCAAAAACTAGATTAGTAACCCTACAAGCCAGTTTTTTAAATTTTCGGGAAAATAGAAATCACAAAAAATGTTTTAAGAAAAAAATATGTTCCTCATTTTAGATTTATAATATAATGTTGCTGACCTTTTAAGTTTACATAACGCGGTTAAAGTTCTAGGAAGCGACCTCAATAATTGACTTCTAACAGGCTTAAACAATTAGAAGTCGAGAACTTGTTTTGAATAATTCTAAGGTTGGCCGGAAGACCAGATGTGGATCAAAGCATGGGTTTTGATAAGTTTTTGTTCTTAGAATAGTCCGAATAATTTAATGTTAGTTTAGAATGTTAGTAGTGTGCAAGCGACTCGAAATAAGAAACACATTTAAGAAAAAGAACTCATACTCCGATATTTTTGCACATTATCTTTACGATTGTACTAGATGCACAGAAAACATAACTACACTAGTATCTTTGGGCAGATGTATATTTTAAAATGTATAAATTGTAAAATATATACACAAAGTCTAGGTCTCAGTCGAAAATAAGTTTATAAATTAGAAACAGGATACATGTTTCGCCCTAACGGACATCATCAATGAATATACCTTACAACGGAAAATACAATTAAATAATATATAACTTTACCATAAAAAAACACATTTTACAAAGTACATAAAACAAACATAACCAAACAAAGAGACAATAAAATACGAAACAAGGCTACGCTTGAATGACCAATCAGAGACGTCGATGTAAATTTGTTGTATGAGAGGCGATGGGTCAAAACGAAAAAAGAAGAGATTAATCAGGTTGAGCTTGACTAACTGTCGTAAAGTATATGCTACATTAATAAAAAGAAGAAGAATTGGTGAAAATGACAGAAAAAGCTTGAAGGTTATGCAAAATAAAAATATATAGTTATTCTTTTGAAATGTTGAAAAAATCAGATAAGGTTCAAAATTAAACACTTCATTAACGCAGGTAAGGATGGGGCCCTTTTTAGCTCTTGTTATTTCCATCTTTTCCAAAAGATCCAACTTCTTTTCTTTATCGCATTTGTGAATTATATTTACATTTTCCGATATGGAAAAATGATGTTTTGAGGATAACAAATGATTCGCAAAGGTAGATTTTGTATTAGAGATATCTATATTTTGATGTTTTGTAACCAAGCTGAGGTGTTCCTGGATCCTTGTCGAAATTTTTCTACCCGATTGTCCGACGTAAACAGCAGGACACTCTGCACAATGAAGGGAATAAACTCAAGATTTCTCAAGACTATCCTTTTTGTCTTTGAATCTAACTATGTGTTGTTTTAAAGTATTGTTTGTTTTAAAT
The DNA here is from genome assembly GCA_030620095.1 of Kuschelorhynchus macadamiae. Taxonomy (NCBI): domain Eukaryota; kingdom Metazoa; phylum Arthropoda; class Insecta; order Coleoptera; family Curculionidae; genus Kuschelorhynchus; species Kuschelorhynchus macadamiae. The sequence goes on along the minus strand of JAUTXW010005151.1, from coordinate 111,771 downwards.
GATATGGAGATATTAAATGACTTAAAAAATTTAGCTAAACGTAGAGATATATTTCCAAACTATGTTACTAATCTGAATTTGTCTGTATTAATTAGATTATTATGTATTATGTTATTATGTTATGAGTTTGTATTTGTTCATAAATTTATAAAAAAGTTTGTTGAATGTTTTCATTGTGAAACCATTGTTTAAGGCAATTTCCCTTATTATATATAATTCTTTAGTAAAAGCAGCTTGGGATAGTGGTAATTTAAAAAGTCTGTACAAAAACGAGTCAAAAGCTGCAAATGTGTGAGAAAATGGTGAGTTAGATGTAAACTGAATGATATTATCAGTACAGAAGGGTTTTCTATATACCTCAAAATTAATTTTGTTATCATTTCTAATTAAAAGAAGGTCCATAAAAGGAAGTTTGCTATCAGTTTCACTCTCTATAGTGAAGGATATTTTTTGCGTGCAAACAATTGATAAATTCTAAAAATTTTAACAATTCTTGTTCACTACATTTCGAAACAATACAAATATCATCCACGTACCTTTTATAGCTTATCAGATGTTCTGAAAACGAGCTATACATTATTTTAATTTCTAAGTTGTTCATAAAAACTTCACTCAAGAATGGTAAAAGACAAGAACCCATTGCCAAGCCAGATGGTTTCCGAAAATATCTATTATTAAATTTGAAAAAGTTTTGTTCTAGCACAGTTTTTAGCAATAGAATGAAATCAGATATTAAGACAGCAGGTAAGTTTTTGTTTCTCAATCAAGTCTAGCATAAGGTGGTAAAGATATGTTTTTTAAATAGTTGGCAAAATCTATGAAATTTTTGGTGGAATATTCACTCTCAAACTCAGTGGCCTTTCTTAGAATAGTATGAAATAGAAAGTTGATAAGAGGGCAATTTTATGAAAGAAATCACTGGTCTAATTGAAAACTGTCCTTGTGAATTTTTGGCAAACCGTATAACAGTGGTGTTGTGAAGTTCATTGGATAAAGCTTTTCTTTTGTTATGTCAAAATATTCAAGCGTAACAAGAGTCTTATCCAGAACTTGTTTCACTTTAGTAATCAAACCTTTTCATTATAATAAGACAGGAGCCCTTATCAGCCTTGGTAATCAGAAGATCATTATCTTTTATTTTTGCCTTCAAACTGTTAAGGTTGGCTTTATTAAAATTTTTGTTTTTATTGTTAACCTCGCTATTAGACTTTAAGAAAGTTATTCTTTTTGCCCTTAGAATGTTTTTGTTGTTAATGTCGGTAGATTGAATAATATTTTTAGCACCTACGCCCTTTGTTTTCTTTATCTTTAATAGAAATATTATTTGAAAAATTGTATTTAAGATTATAAATCAATATTTGTTCTTCCCCTGGACTGAACGATACGTCAGTCAAATTCAAGAATCTCTTATGGAAGTTAAAAATTGAATTACCTATTTGCCCTCGATACTCGTTAGCGTTGTTTATCCTTACATTTTTAAATTACCACTATCCCAAGCTGCTTTTAGTAAAGAATTAGATATAATAAGGGAAATTGCCTTAAACAATGGTTTCCAATGAAAACATTCTACAAACTTTTTTATAAATTTATGAACAAATACAAACTCCCTTATAACATAATACATAATAATCAAATTAATACAAACAAATTTAGAGTTTTAATATACTTTGGAAATATATCTCTACAATTCGCTAATTTTTTTAAGTCATTTAATATCTCCATCATTTAAAACAACACATAGTTAGAATCAAAGACAAAAGGATAGTCTTGAGAAATCTGGAGTTTATTTCCGTCATTGTGCCGAGTGTCCTGCTGTTTACGTCGGACAATCGGGTAGAAAAATTTCGACAAGGATCCAGGAACACCTCAACTTGGTTACAAAACATCAAAATACAGATATCTCTAATACAAAATCTGCCTTTGCGAATCATTTGTTATCCTCAAAACATCGTTTTTCCATATCTGAAAATGTAAATATAATTCACGAATGCGATAAAGGTAAGAAGTTGGACCTTTTGGAAAAGATGGAAATAACAAGAGCTAAAAAGAGCCCCATCCTTACCTGCGTTAACGAAGTGTTTAATTTTGAGCCTGATTTGATTTTTAACAACATTTCAAAAGAATAACTACATATTTTTATTTTGCATAACCTTCAAACTTTTTCTGTCATTTTCACCAATTCTTCTTCTTTCTATTAATGTAGCATGTACTTTACGACAGTTAATCAAGTTCATCCTGATTAATCTCTTCTTTCTTCGTTTTGACCTATCGCCTCCCATCGAATAAATTTACATCGACGTCTCTGATTGGTCATTCAAACGTAGCCTTGTTTCGTATTTTATTGTTTCTTTGTTTGGTTATGTTTGTTTTATGTACTTTGTAAAATGTGTTTTGTTTATGGTAAAGTTATATATTATTTAATTGTATTTTTCGTTGTAAGGTCTATTCATTTTGGGTCTGATGATGCCCGTTAGGGCGAAACATGTAACCTATTTCTAATTTATAAATTTCTTTTCGACTGAGACCTAGATTCTGTGTATATATTTTTTAATTTGTCCATTACCAGGTCTCTTTGAGATAATATGGACACGTTCATCACTTTTAAAATGTAGTCGTTGTGGTGCTAATAGTAATATTTAGAATATAAATCCTGTAAGTTTATATAAACATTTGTAAAATAACTTTTATTTTCAATAATTCTTAATCTTCACACTTAAGAAAGATATATAAAAACATATAAATTTACGGATTGCAATACCGTCAAAATTTCAGTAAATTTGATGCTTTGATTGTAAAAATAAGCAAATTATTCACTTCTGAATTGGTATGTATCTTATTTTTAAAACTTTATATACAATATATATATATATACAACTTAAAGTTTAATATAGGTGTTCCATGTAAGACGACTACTACTTTCTATCAGAAGTGATATGAGTTACAAAAAAAGGTATTTATACAGGATGAGTATCTAAAGCCCTTGGAAAATCAAAAAATCGATACCAAAAAATTGTTTTTTATTTATAGAAAACTTCCATTTTGAAATAATCTGTAGTGCACTTTTGTAAGAATGTTTTTTTACTTCTCTCGTAAAAGGGAAGTACTGAAATCGTGAAAAACAGATCTTTACGTTTCAGGGTCCCTAGATGTCGAAAAACGTGTTTTCTTATTTGCGTCGGTCTGTCAGCCTGCCTGTTCGCGGCATAGCTAAAAAACTACTTAATCGATTGACCTCAAATTTTGGTCACAAGTTAAGGGACATATGGAGATAACCTGGTAACATTTTGTAACACAATGTGATAAAACAAAATGGCGGCCTAGTGAAATGTAAAAAAAATATTGGTAAAAAACTACTTAACCAATTTATCTCAAATTTTGAAAAAAATCAGGTATTATGTAAAAATAAACTGCTTAAATCTTGGTAGGAATCCAAGATGGTGGAAAAAAATCAATTCCGTCGGTCCGCCTGTCGGTTTGTCTATATATATATATATATATATATATATATATATATATGATAGTATGTTTTCATTCCACTTACACCAACGTCATAACAAGAAAATGATCCTTGTTTGGAACATGTTCTGCATCACAGCAGACACAATGATCCATTTTAGTCAAACGACGATCGCGATTTCGCTCTTATTAGAGCTCATCAGGCCGCCATAGACTAGTGAGCCCCGTGTAGGGCAAAGGCACAAAATTGAATCACAAAAACAACTACTCCGCTGGCTAATACCACGACCGCCATATATATATATATATATATATATATATATATATATATATATATATATATATATAGCACCAATAGGTGGCGCTAAGTGTTATGCTTAGCCCGTAGAACTTTTCTGTTTCGAAAGACGCTTTCGTTTTTAATTGTGTGGTGATTGATGGGACACAATCGATCGGTAGGTATCCGGTTACATAATCAAAAGCAATTTCTTTTATGTATATGTAGAAAATCAAAAATTTTTAATTTTTGCAGGAAAGCGGACTATAAGAAGAAATTGCTTTTGATTATGTCACTCCTCTTTCGATCGATTTCTGGGCCATTACCTTCATCAGGCAGACTTGTATCCAGAGAGATCTCAAATGCTCAGAGATAATCGATGTGACACCATCAAAAAGGAAAACGTCTATCAAGGTAAAAAGATTCCACAGGCCTAGGCATAACACTTAGCGCCACGCATTACAGCTCCGGAGAGTTGCATGTAATATGCGTGGGTAATTCTCAAGTCAGATAAAAATGTGCTTTCACACAGACCTTTATTCAAATTTCTTGGCCGTATAGTAATATATATATATATATATATATATATATATATATATATATATATATATATATATATATATATATATATATATATATATATATATATATATATATATATATATATATATATATATATATATATATATATATAAGCCACTTTAAGAAAGTCTTATTAATAATAATAAAACCAACATAAATTTGGTCCGAGGTATTAACCTAATTTGGACTTTAAAGACGCTTTTAAGGAGATATTTACTAATAATGACCTGAGCCTTTAACTAAAAATTTGATGCATATCAAGAAATTTAAATATTCCTAATTTACCACTTTTTGCTCTAATTTACATACTTGTATACTTGTAGGTATTTATTTCTTTGAGGCAAACATATTGGATAAAAAAAGACGAAGGGCCACGCACACGTTTTACGGAAAACTAGTTTTGGAGAAATCGTCTAAATTTTTTATATTTTGTAGTTCTCGAGCTCCTCGAGCAAAAAATACCCGGAGGGCATTCTAATGCTGTGGCTTGTTTACTTGAGAGATATAGGATGAATAAGATTTACAATATAAAGACCTGGTATTTCGAGAATAAAGCATTTGCGGACCAATGTTCATATAAAACTTTTTTTTGTTTTGAAAAGCACTACACGTTAAATATGTTAAAAAACTACTTTGGTGTCATCCTCTTTTCCCTATGTATTTTATATAAAGTTTTACACTCTGTATATTAAAAAATGGCCATAGGATTAGATTGTACTCAGGGTAGCTTTTGCTCAGGAGATTAAGAACTACAACATATAAAAAAATCAGCCTATTTGATCGAAACCGTGCGTGGTTTTTTCAACTTAAGTAAGTGAATCTAACCTCTTTAATAGTATTTAGGACTTTGGTTGTTCGTTGGGATAGGCAAGAGTACGGAATAGTTTTAAAATCATTTATATTGATTACCTGCACAAAAAACGGTCAATGTGGAAACCAGTCTTTCCTCATTTAAATATAATAAACTATTCCAATGATGAACCCAAGCGCAAAAGTGTTAAAGTATATAACACCGCCAATTTTATATATACATATATAACCCGCTGTCTGTTATAAGATACATTATACACACATTTGCCAATTTAGGCGGCAGAGAAGCAACATGTATTCCATACTGGGTATGATTCGATATGAATTATTCATGAGCCTTACCGCGGGCTCCATATCACAGCTGTCATACTTTATTTAAGAAAAGTATTTTTATGGCGTCTTTTTGAAAATAAAAAGACACTTTGCAATAAGGCTTTTACGTACTCCATCTAAAATGGAAAGGCAATTTGCCTTTATCTGTTTAACTTTTATTTTCATAGAAGCAAATACGTTTAATCTATCTTCAAATAATTGATCTGGGAAAGGAACTGAGAACTGGGAACGCCACATACTCTACTGAATCCGGCTGCGAAAACTTACAAATTATTATTTTTCTGTTCGATATTTCCACTCTAAGCTGTATTCGAAACATCCGACTGATGTTCTTTGAAGAATAGACTGTTTATTTTTTTCTGCTACAGTTTTGCAATAATTTAGATGACTAGAATATATTTGTCTGGCTATCACACGATAGCTACTGTTTTACAAGTTTTAGCTAGACCTACAATACTCACACAGCTCCTGGAAACTTATAAGATTAATAAACTCTTTAAATATGTAGTTCTTAATTATATTATTTTGCTTATTGTTAATAATAATAATAATAATAATAATAATAAACCCACCGAAAGTGTTTTGCGGGCTAAGCTGGTACCCACTAAGGCGGGAAAGGCAGGACAACGCATGAGCCTCATTACAGAATCGAGCGAACCGATCATGCCCTGCCCAAATAGATACACAAATAAATCTGACACAGATGCTAACTAAACACAATAACTTGAGCCCATTACAACAGCGGATATATCGCAACGACCATCCACAACTACCAAGGCAGGTAAACCAAGGAAGAGGTTAAAATGGACAGATGCAATGAATCGAGCGGTGATGCATTCCTACTACACCGCTACCAAACTTGAGACAATTTCATCAGGATACGGACATAAATTGCATACACTTTTCATAGCACAATATCCAGAATACAAATCACTTATCACAGAACAGAGAGTAATAGATCAGAAAAAGAGTCATCACTAAGACCAGTAAGCTCACCCCACTCACATTGAAAAACATCAAAGCTATGGTAGTTGCTGAACTAAACATTCATCAACCAAACATTGAGGACAGCGGGGCAGATGCCGAACCGATCCCACACACAAACCAGCCCAACTTTGTGCAAGAGGATCTGTAACCTCACTCAATGCTCAATAGAGGCGAAGCACCCAGCAACAACACACGACAGATGACAAGCACAATACAGCACACAGGACAAGTCATTCGCCCAAAGCACCATACACACAGCTACACCTCGGACCGTCTCTCCCACAAGCAATCAAAGTAGAAATGAAGTCACATCTAAACAAATGGTCAGGCTCCGATCCTACAACAAGAGATCCTATTCCTCGTATAATCTTCAAACGGGACACTCATAAAATCCTAAAGACCATCAACGAACACATAATTCCCGAGTATGTACATAACGAATGCGAGCACAATTGAGGACATTCATACAGTGATCAGCATCGCATCAGCTATAACCACGATAACCCAGAACAATCAAAAACTCTTGCCACGACACAGAAAAACCAACAACATAAAACCAAAATTCAAATGGCAGATAAGGATCGAAAACAAAATTAACAAAATTAGAAAAGAATTGGGACATCTTCAATCCATGAACGGCAACAAGTCAAAACGTATCACATGAAGTGTAGAGAAAATCAAATCTGCATCTCCTGATTACACGCTTACAGAAATCTTTGACACTCTGAAGCAAAAATTATCTGTGTGTGCCGCAAGACTCCGAAGATACAAAGAATCAAATGAAAGAAAGGACGCTAACAACCTGTTTTGAAGAAGCGAAAAACAGTTCTACCAAAAAATCATGAGCAATAAGGAGGCATGAGTAATAGAACCACCGACCAAACAAGAGATCACAGAATAATGGAAAAGTATTTGGTCAGAACCGAAACTACACAATAATAATGCTTTATTGATTAAAGCGGAAGAAGACAGAGGAACAAGAGGACTTTGCAATGAGAACACAAGAAGTTGCAGAAACAATCAAATACACGCATTACTGAAGATGTCCTGGAATAGATACCATTCGTAACTTCTGGTACAAACAGTTTACACATGAAGCTCTCACTCGCCAAATTAACGAAATTATTTTAAAACCTAGCACACTCCCCGGTTTTCTCACTCAAGGAATAACATACCTTAAATCCAAAAATTCAGACAATAAGGACCCGTCAAATTACCGACCTATTACGTGCCTTCCAACCCTATATAAAATCATCACAGTCATAATTACTAGGAGAATAGAACAACATCTAGCACACAAAAACCTTCTAACGGAAGAACAAAAAAGGTGCAGGAAAAACAGCTTAGGATGCAAGGAGCAGCTCATTATAGACAGCGTCATCATGGAGCAAACCAGGAAAAGTTATAGAAACCTACATACTGGTTACATAGATTATAAAAAAGCCTTTGATTCGATACTCCACAGTTGGCTAACCAGAGTACTAGAATTATATAAAGTCAATAAAAACATCAGGCAATTTCTTACGCAAATCATGAGTACGTGGAAAACTGAAATCAACTTGAGAACACAAAAAGAGTACATCGAAACAGAAGAGATCTACATCAGACGAGGTATGTTCCAGGGAGATTCACTCATCGCTTTGTGGTTCTGCCTCTGTCTCAATCCACTCTCAAACACACTGAATAACACAAACTTCGGATTCCGAATTAATCACCAAAAAAATAACCTACACAAAATAAACCATCTCTTGTACATGGACGACATAAAATTATATGCAAGCACAAAGGCACAGCTAAATGAACTCCTTAAAATCACAGAAACGTTTACCCTGGACATCAACATGGAATTTGGTATAAGTAAATGCAAGCTACTTCATATCAACAAAGTACAGTGGAAAGACCGCTATACGGTGGAAACAATCAACAATGAAACTATAGATAACATGTTCAAAGAAGAAACGTACAGCTACCTAGGCTTCCATCAAAGCACCAAAATTAACCACACTCATATCAAATCAGAGCTCAAGACGGAATTTAAAACCAGACTCACAAAGCTACTAAAAACCAAACTGAATTCCAGAAACCTAACGAAAGCTATTATCACCTTCGCCATACCTATTCTTACGTATTCGTTTGGTATCATTAAATGGTCACACACAGACATAGAAAACATTCACATTCTCAAACGCACTGAATTCACTAAACACAGGAAGTTACATCCCAATGCACGCAAGGAAAGACTCACCATCGAGAGAAAAGAAGGAGGAAGGGGAGTTATAGAAATACAATCGCTAAATAAAAAACAAATTTACGAACTCAGAAAATTCTTCCACAACAAACAAACTAACCTCCACAAGGCAATAGTGAAGGCAGACAAGAATTATACACCGCTCGACCTGTCTCAAACGAGCCACGCAGCAGACGCACACAGTCACATCCAATCACGACTAGAAAAGATGAACACCTGGTCTGAAAAAATACTTCACGGACGACACAGATACCACATAAAGCAAGACCATATACATAAAAAGCTTTCATATACGTGGTTACGAGAAGGACAGCTGTTCCCTGAAACAGAAGGCTTCCTGCTTGCCATCCAGGACAAAGTCATAGCAACCAGAAACTACCGAAAGCACCTCATCAAGGATACAACCATCGGAGACGACAACATAAGGAGTGGATGTAGAATAATGGCCGAAACTGAATACACCGCGAGACACAACTCAGCAGCGAAGGTCGTTCATCAAGCATTAGCCACAACATACAAACTAACAGAGAACGCAGACCTTTACGACCATTATACACCAACATTCATACTTGAAAACGAAGACTACAAGCTCTACTGGGATATTGACATCCACGCAGATAAAACAATCCCCGCAAACAGACCCGGTATCACCTTTCAATCCAAAAAAGAGAAGATCACTTATTTAATTAACATGGCTGTCCCCAACGACGAAAACATCCAAGCGAAATACAGTGAGAAGATCGCCAAATACACCGACTTGGCAATGGAAGTAAAAAGGCTGTGGAAACAGGAAAGAGTCATCATTGTTCTTCTCGTCATATCAGGAACAGGTCTCACCCCAACAACATTTACACCGCATTTGGCTCAGTTAAGACTTAATACAGACATTCACAAGAACATCCAGAAATCGGTCATTTTGAAAGCATGTAGCATCGTTAGATCATTTCTTAATACACAATAGCTGATTTTTTTCCATTTCCTTTTTTTTTTAATTTTTTTATTTTTTTTTGTACTGACTTGGTATAATCCCGTTAGTATTAAGTACCACCACAAGAATACTGTGAGACAACAAGTCGAGATAATAATAATAGTAAATCGTCTTTATTCACATAAGTTTGCAGAAAATGCACAACAAAAAACATCTGAAGGGGCGAAGTGTCGTGCGGTAAGGACGTTTTTAGACATAACCCTTTAAACAAAAGATAAAAAAGAGATTGTTGTTACACTATAGTACAACAGCTCATTCTCGGCAGTCCCACTACCTTTTTCGAGGCAAATAGGATAATAGAAGGTTTTAGAGCGTTACGTTTCAGGTTATAGGCAAAGGAAATGTCTACAAAAGCTTCTAAGTCGTTGCTAATTTGGATATTGGTCTCTACAAGTTCCAAGTTAGCAATTTCTGCGAGTGGTGGGTTTTACGACCTTAGGTAAGGCAGAGAGAATACTTATAGGTCGAAGCTGTGAATAATCTTCGTGGTGTGCTTCTTTAGCCAGTGGCAGAACATTAGCTTATTTTCAAGCATCAGGAAAAGTATTTGAAGAGAGTACTTTATTAAAAATATAAATAATATATTCTTGAATGTGTGGAATTACTAAAGACGACATCAGTGGGGATACATTATCCGCACCAGTGGCAGTGTTTTATGCTGTTCAGCTCTCTCCTAACATTCTTATTGGAAACTTGGAAAGTAACTCGTTGGTTAGGGACAACATTGTATTTTCTCAAGAGATCTAGCTGATAAGATAATACGTTGACATCTGGCTCAGTAGCGAAGTGGTTGTTTACTGCATCGACATAATGCAAATTGTCGGGAAGTTCACAGTTTGTTTTGCTCTTCAACACATGTAAAGATCTTAAAGTAGGTTTTTTCTGCACCGTACATATTCCATGTGGGCACGCTTTTCTCGTCTCGCTTTATTGCTCTCGCAGTAAAATTACGAAGTTCTTTATACTAATTAAAATGAGGTACTAGCTTTGTTCTTTTGTACCTTTGGAAAGCTTTATTTTTCAACCCAATAATTACTTTAATGTTGCTGGTAAGCCAAGGGGCGGGGGGCCTAGTTACCCTCCTCGTGCAGACCGAAGGAAAAATAAACGCGAATAATAGAAGAAATAAGAAATTCTGCCATAAGATAAACATGACTAAGATTAAAAATATAGTCCCAATTGACATGCTCCAGAGACAATAAAAAATCATCCTCACAGAAGTTTCCAAAGTCTCGAAAGGTAACGAATTTGACCCTTCTTTCCCTTTAATCTTATTGATTCTACAGACTGTCGTACAATGGTCAGAGACGTCAAGGAGGTTGACTACAGAACAACTATGAACCTTGGTATCATCTAAAATTATTATACTATCCAATAAAGAGTCAAGAGAACTCTAATTCTCAGAAACAACTTGAGCAAGGTTAAAGGCACTTAAGAAATCGCAAAAAAGTTCAAAATTTTTATACTATCCAATAAAGAGTCAAGAGTACTCTAATTCTCAGAAACAACTTGAGCAAGGTTAAAGGCACTTAAGAAATCGCAAAAAAGTTCAAAATTTTTGGTATTAGGAATGAGTACATTAACAATAATGTCTCCCGCCAGTAAAATAGAATCACAAAAAGGAATGACCTCAGAAATTACATTTTCAAGGGCTTTAAGGCCAGTTTTAATATTACTTTTAGCTGGTCGATAAAATATTCCCTAGCCATACTTTCCTTCCGCAAAAGACTCTGCTAAGAAAGATGCTTGAATTTTATCTTCTTGTGAATATAAATACCCACCCCTCTGCCTCTGGTGTCTCTATCGGCTGTGATGAAATTAAAGTTATTAATTGCCACAGTATCTGATAGAATATTATTTATTGAGTCACGTTTCCGATACGCCAAAGACATCAAAGGCTTCAGCCGACAGATAGTCATTAAATAAATCAAAGCTCGAGGGGTTGTTTTTTGCAAAAAGATTATTAATTGGAAGTGATGATGTTTTTCGTAGTATAAATATTCATATACAATTATGACTGTAAGTACATCAATACTAAGCAGACTTTCTAGGTACAGAGTGTTCATTTTATTTTGCAACAATTTCAAACGGCCATATCTACTTTATTTTTAAAGTTAGAAATGTGATAAAAAAACCTCTTTTTGCAATTTTCCCGAAAGCTTTCGTGTTTTTTTTGTCAAGAAAAAAATTGAACATCAATTTTTCGACATATGATTATAGCCTCATTTTTTTTAGTTGAACTGCATATTCATTTTAGCTCATTTTGAAGCTCGTTTTATTTCTGATTGCAACAATAAAAAATACATATTCCTTTACTTCAATCGTTTCATAGTTATTAACGAAAATCGACTCATATTGACATCACCAAATATTTTATTAGGTCATGTATGGCTATAGTGATATTATATCAAAGATTTTTTTTCTAGTTTTTTTACATATTTGTCCATCTACAAAAACAACACATAACACAATATCAGCCCTCAAATCGCAATATCTAATTTGCAATAAACAATTAAAGTTGTGACTGCAAGCTATTCATTTTAAACGACATGAAACTCTCGAGAATGATCGTGACGTCACATGGCTCGTTGTTGGACATTGTTGTAGAATGACGTTGTGGGATTCTGACGAGTAACGAGCTGCATGATGTCACATCCGGTCACAATCAAGGACGGAATGTTACAAAAATTATTTGTATTATGCAATTTTGAATTGCTTATATTTATTACATAAAAATAAAATATGAGCTTTTTTGTAAACTGTGGTTCTTTTAATTATAATAGATTACATTTTTGAATAATATTGTTTTTTCAAATTTTATTTTTGTGTAAGTTCCCTATTTTTTCAATAGCAATGGCTATTTCCGCGGAGTCAATCCTGAACTAATTAAAAATAGAATCATATGCAACTGATCGTGAACTGTGAAGAAACGTTCTTCAACCCGGATCGACTCCTGGAAAATTCCTAATGATGTAAACAGTAAAGCATTTAAAACAACAACAGATTTTATAGAAATCCTAACTTACAACTGGTTTAATTTACAGGGTAACAAAATGAAAACAAAAATTTGATCTGATTTTAGATGTTTTTAATGTGCTGATTCCAAAATGCCACCAGATTTTATCAGCTCTAGTTTTTGAGATACAGGTTACAGGTTTATTGATATTTTTTTCTGATAAAGGACAACAAATAAAGAGATAAATATGTACTTAATCGTCAAAATAGAAATTTCTCAGAATCTAATTAACCAAATGGATACCTGGAATTGTCCCTGACCCAATGTTCCTATACTAGGAACTACTCAATACACTGCTCTTAATTACTTTTATACCTGAAGTTGCCTATGACGCGATCCTTCTATTCTTCTGCTTGGCTGTACTCGATTTACTATATTACTGAGTTTTCCCAAGTAAAGTTGTGCTATCATTTTGTGTAAAATTTGGTCGTTTTGTAGTATCAAGACACTAAACTAAAACAATGGCATCGACAATCAGACGTACCTATGTAATTCATTTAGGAGATCAAGATAAATCTTGGCCCCACCGTTCATATGTAAAACATGTGTTGAACTTTTGCGACAGTGGACAACTGGAAAGAGGAAGTGCCTAATGTTTGGTGTACCAATGGTTTGGAGAGAACCGCGAAACCATCATGACGATTGCTATTTTTGTCTCGTTAATATTAAAGGCATAAATAGAAACAAAAGACACAAATGGACATATCCTGATCTAGATTCTGCAAGAAGGCCTGTAGCGCATTCGGAAGAAATACCCGTTCCATCATTCAGCAGTCTACCCGAACTGACAGAAGATGATACAGAAACATCAACGTCTGACGAAGTTCAAAGAATTCAATCAGAAAAGGACAGCGAATTTGAAGCAGATTTAGCAACTTCGCAGTGTTTCAATCAAGAAGAACTAAACGATCTTATAAGACACCCGAATCTCTCAAAGGAATCCGCTGAATTACTTGCATCCAGATTACAAGAAAAAAATCTACTTTGTCCAGGTACTAATATTCCATTTTATCGTAAAAAAGATAAGGATCTGCTGCCTTTTTTCGCTCAGGAAAATGACTTGGTATTCTGTAACAATATAAAAGGGCTCTTAGAAAAAATGAGTTTGCCTGAATACACTCCAGATGATTGGCGCCTTTTTATTGACAGTTCAAACGTAGTTTAAAATGTGTTCTTTTACATAACGGTAACAAATATAACTCAATTCCTATTGGTCATTCTGCTACCGTAAAGGAAGAATATGAAACAATTGCATTAGTTTTGAGAAAAATTAAATACGAAGAACATCAGTAGGCAATTTGTGTTGATTTAAAAATGGTTAACTTACTACTTGGACAGCAGAGTGGTTATACAAAATATCCTTGTTTTTTGCGCCTTTGGGACAGCAGAGCTAAAAATGAGCACTGGGTTAACAAAAATTGGCCTTCAAGAGATGTCACGATTCAAGGAAAATAAAACGTGATTAACGAACCTTTGATTTCAAGAGAAAAAAATCTTACTTCCGCCCTGCATATCAAGCTAGGCCTAATGAAGCAATTTGTAAAGGCTTTAAATCGAGATGGAAATTGTTATCGGTATTTGTCACGTAAATTTCCTGGCATTAGCACGGAAAAACTAAAAGCTGGTATATTTGATGGTTCTCAAATAAGGCAACTTGTTAAAGATCCACAATTCACCACATCAATCAACGAGACTGAATCTAACGCTTGATGTTCATTTGTTCAAGTCGTACAAAATTTTCTTGGCAACCATAAATATTCTCGGCTGTAACATGAGTATAAAAGTTCACTACCTCCACAGCCACCTAGATCGTTTTCCAGAAAACTTAGGTGATTGTAATGAAGAACAGGGGGAAAGATTCCATCAGTATATTAAAACTATGGAAGATCGTTATCAAGGACGATGGGATAGCCACATGATGGCGGACTGCTGCTGGAGCCTTCAGCGAGACTGCCGTAGTAAATTTCATTCTAGAAAGTCGTATAAAAAAATTTTTATGTGATTAGTGACTAATGTAATTATGTAAATTAAGTTTTTGCAATAAATACTTAAATCCATGTGTCTGGCAATAGTAATAATATATATTATAACAGATATAACGTAAAATATATACACAATTTTTTTTTTAAACTAGATCTGATAGACAAAATCTGAGAACTTTTTTGCATTCTGCATCCAAAAATTACCCAGGAACAGTTAAAAAATCGCAAGCACCAAAATGTGTGTTGGCCTGTGTTATTTATATTACATTGTTCTACATGTCTTCCTTCCATTTATTGTATATTTCTCTTTCACGTCCAAGGAATTTTTCTAAAATATTAAGGTTATTTCGAAGCTCAATCAACGCCCTTTGTTTTTACAAGGGTCCTTAATGGAATAGGAAAGAGTTTTTAAACTAAATTTTGTATATGCCTCTGAAAAACTAGTCTATCACAGTTAAATCGGGGCTATTCGGTGGCCAATAAAGTATCCCAAACTTTCCGACCCATTCGTTATAGCGAGCACTTACAAAATGTCTTACAACATTGACGTTATAAAGAGCCCTATCTTTTGACCAAATAACGTTTCTATACACGTCCAGTATAACGTCAATATTCTTTTTTAAGAAATTAAGGTATATTTCACCCAATAAAGCCCTGTCATATATTATGGGACCGAATACTACACCGCACCAAACCCTTAAAGATTGTCTTCCTTGATATTGGATTATTTCAATCTGTCTTGGGTTTTTATTTGACCAAAAATGCGTGTTACCTCTGTGACAACCCCTGCTTGTTGAAAACGACTATTCATCGATTCACAATACGCGATTTATGAAAGTTTCGTCCAGTTTCTTGCCATTATTGTTCTGCAAAACTCAAAACGTTTATTGAAATCATGTTCTCTTAGTCTCTGAATCCTTCTGAATTTATAAGGGTGTCATTCATATTTTCTTAATGGACCATATAAGTGTTAACTCTCTAACTAAATCCCTTATTTCCTTGCAATATATCTATTACCATTTCCTTGGTCTCACCATTTTTTTTTGCTGTGGAACCAGTAGCCACAAATCTTTCAAACAGCCGCGACCTGCAAAACTCCGCCTGTATTCTCTTATTGGTGCGAAAGAACTTTTATTTTCTTCTATATATATCATAAAAATACCACGCCTTTCATAGTTAGTAAACATCTTTAAAACCCATTACAAGTAATCAAATTTTGACATAACATAGATAAATAAAACAAGTGGTATAATGTCACCTTAGCGATCCATGGGCTACCAAGATATTTCAATGAAGTTCGTATGAGCTTTTTTCCAATAATATGATCTGTTTTCGTTAATAAATGAAAAACGATTGAAGGATTGTCTATTTTATGTCGTAATAAAAAATTGTGCTTTCAAATTGGCTATAAATGAATATGCATTTTCAACGGCTGTTTAAAGGAGTTGCAGCTACTGGTTTCACAGCGAAAAAAAATGTTTAAGCTAATTCTAACCAAATATTAAATGCGATTGTTACCTTGGCTAATGAAGTAATATATTTCGAATAATAAATTTAGCTATTAAGTGCAAAGCCACGGTTTTCTCTAGTAAAAATTCATTCAACTAGTTTTCAAACTTTTTGCCAATAGTTATTACTTTTGCTTTGCCAAACTCTTCCTGGACATTTTCCAACTCCGACAAATCACCTCGAATAGAGCAAAATTATGTCTTACTCTTCCATATTTTTAAATGTGGGTATAAGAAATACTATGATTTGTAAAGTGTCTATTTTTGGAACAAATTTTTAAGTGAAAAAATATAGTAGAATCCTTAGTTCCAATAAAATAAATTTATCTGAATGGTTATATGCAAATAAATCTTTTCTAAAGCTCTAATAAATTACTGCAATAACGTATGCAAGGCGTATTCCTAACTGCAATATTTTTTAGGAGGTTGTAATAGATATGTCTGAGGTTGAAAAATATCGGTCAATTTCCTTTACTCTCGTATTAGAAATAGCATAGTCACCTAGTTTATTTAGTAACACATACATACGACTTTTCTTCAAACGCTTTTACTGGGCGCCATTATATTCCACCATATTGGATTCGTACCAATATTTTATCAGTTTCTACCTAAGGAGCATGTTGTTCCGTCTTGTTGTATAACATATAACAACTGTATAACAAGGTTTTTACGTTGTTTTTTTTTTTAAATTTTATTTAACCGTTACTTTGTTCCACCATCTTGAATTCATACCACGATTTTCTCAGTTTATCTCTATATCCATTTTGTTCCGACATATTGACCAAAATGTTACCAGGCCATCCCTATATCACCCTTAAAACTCAATCTAATAAGTAATCTTTTCAGGCTGATTTTTTAAATATTTTTAAAAAATTACAATTTTATCACAATTTCATAAAATTCTAAGACACTATTTATTTCAAACCAACCCCTTTAAAAAAACATAAAACAAAACGGCTCGGACGTAGCTCTTAAACACTGAACAGTCTATCAATAAAAACGACTGAATGACAATCCTAACTTGGGGGGGGGGAATATCGCTGGACGATCTGGCAACCCTGTCATTAAATGTGTATCCTCAAAACGGATGAATATTGATACAAGCGTTTTCGTTAATTTTTTGGTTGTTAAATGGACTGTATCTTGTATATATATATGTTGATTTTTACTCCTTCACGGATGGATACAATGTGTATATATATATATATATATATATATATATATATATATATATATATATATATATATATATATATATATATATATATATATATATATATATATATATATGTGTGTGTCAATTAAGTACTAGAACACACTTTAAGGGATGACTCTTTGACTAATTTTAAGATTAAAAGTTCGTATGAACATGGGTCTGAAACGGCTTTGTTTCTGAGATAAAGGGCGTCCAAAAAAACAATTTTATTTCGTTTTTTTTTGCTTATATTTTTGTTAAGGAACATGACAATTGGACAAAATTTGGAATTCTGGGTATATTGATGACGAGGAATTCAAATATTAGCTTAGTTTTTTATTTAACGTTAGAGGGCGCCACATACAGTGTTGTTTCTGAATTTAATTAACCATAACTTTTTTGTGAAGCCTTTTATGTCATTTTTGACTAGGCAGACCTATTCTCCATTCAATTTTAAATAAAAAAGTTACTCTTGGTATTTGTAGCTAAATGCAGCCTTTTGTATAAAAAAGAGTTTGAAGTTAAACCTGCGTTGAAATTTTTTAAATTGAATCATTTCCGAGATTTTGAAAAATAAGCGAAAAAATACTTTTCAAAATCGTGTGCTATGTTACTCTATTACATTAACATATCATAATTACCAAATTAGTGAAAATTGGATAAAAATAATAAAATCGTAAAAATGTGCTGCATCTTTCCTCTGCAGCCGCAGTACAGAAGAAAATAGTATAGGTGAATCCATAGCAGGCCTTGGAAAACAATTGAGAGGTTTTCATGGTAGCAGAATCAGTCATGGCAGTTGATTTAGAATAGAACAAGTAGTTTTTTATCCTTTAGCATTATAAGTAATAATTTATCGTGTGTTTTGTCCAAAATGTACCAATATACCAACGCAGAAATGGCAGACATTCATTTTACTTATGGAATGGCTCGCGGTAATGCTCAAGCTGCAAGACGAATGTATCAGGCGCGATTTCCTCAACGAGTGGTGCCACACGTTCAAACTTTTATTAATATTCACGCAAGACTTTGTGAAACTGGCAGCTTTAAAAGGACAACAGATGTTTCATGAAGGCTTGCAACAGTTCGAACAGTTGAGATTAAAGAAGCTGTGTTAAACAGAATTGAAGAAGACCCGCAAACTAGTACACGGAAAATAGCTCTTGAGTTGAATACTACACACACTTGTTTGGGAAATTTTAAGGTCCCAACAACTTTATCCTTATCATATGCAACGTGTGCAGGCTCTATTACCTAGAGATTTGCCCCTCAGACTCGATTTTTGTGTTTGGTTGCGTAATAGATTAGTACGAACCCCGGATTTCTTAAGACATGTGCTTTTCACATATGAAGCCCCGTTTTCTCAAAATTCTATAATTAATTTTCATAACAACGATATCTGGGCTGAGGATAATCCGAAAACTGTCAGAGAAAATCATTTTCAGGTGCTATTTTCTCTCAATATTTGGGTAGGAATTATCGATGATCACCCTATTGCACCTTGCGTTCTTTCGCAAAGGCTTAATGGCGAAGAATATCGAAAGTTTTTGGAGCACGAACCTTTCCAACTGTTTAGAAGAAGTTGATTTAGAAACTAGATACAGGATGTAGTTAATGCACGACGGAGCTCCGCCACACTTTAGTGTTCGTTGCGCGTCAATTTCTCAACGAGAATTACCCTAACCGTTGGATAGGAAGAGCTGGACTACAAGCCTGGCCTCCTAGATCAACAGATTTGAATCCTTTGGATTATTTTCTGTAAGGTCACTTGAAGTCTTTGCTTTATAAAAGTCCAGTCTAAAATGAACAAGATCTAAAAAATAGGATATTTGAATCTTGAGCCATTATTAATCAGACGCCAGGTATATTTGAAAAAGTTCGGCAATCAGTGTTAAGGCGACTTATTGCATGCGTTGAAGTAGGCGGTGGTCATTTTCAACAATTATTGTAAAATAATGTTATTAACTAGTTTAGTTTTAGTCTTGTAAATGATTTAAATTTTTTACCTGATAATACAATCAATAAAAGATATATTTTAATGATGATCTAATTTAAAAAATTTCAACGCAGATTTAAGTTCAAACCCTTTTTTATCCAAAATGGCTGCTTTTAGCGACAAATACAAAGAGCTCCTTTTTTATGTAGAATTAAATGGAGAATAAGTCTGCCTAGTCAAAAATGACATAAAAGGCTTCACAAAAAAGTTATGGGTAATTAAATTTAGGAACAACACCGTATGTGGCAACCTCTAACATTAAATAAAAAATTAAGTTAACATTTGAATTCCTCATCGTCAATATACCCAGAATTCCAAATTTTGTCTAATTGTCATGTTCCTTAACAAAAATATAAGCAAAAAACGAAATAAAATTGTTTTTTGGACGCCCTGTATCTCAGAAACAAAGCCGTTTCAGACCCATGTTCATATGGACTTTTCATCCTAAAATTAGTCAAAGAATCACCCCTTAAAGGTTGTACAAGTACTTAACTGACACCCTGTATATATATATATATATATATATATATATATATATATATATATATATATATATATATATATATATATATATATATATATATAAGGTTTCTCCTGTTTCTAATGTTATAATCATGAAGGTCACAGTTTCGAATATACTGCTCCTCTCTTTCCTTCACATGGATGACACATGCACACACATACATAATTGGCAGTCAGGCGCGATTTCCTCAACGAGTGGTGCCACACGTTCAAACTTTTATTAATATTCACGCAAGACTTTGTGAAACTGGCAGCTTTAAAAGGACAACAGATGTTTCATGAAGGCTTGCAACAGTTCGAACAGTTGAGATTAAAGAAGCTGTGTTAAACAGAATTGAAGAAGACCTCTCAAACTAGTACACGGAAAATAGCTCTTGAGTTGAATACTACACACACTTGTTTGGGAAATTTTAAGGTCCCAACAACTTTATCCTTGTCATATGCAACGTGTGCAGGCTCTATTACTTAGAGATTTTCCCCTCGGACTCGATTTTTGTGTTTGGTTGCGTAATAGATTAGTACGAACCCCGGATTTCTTAAGACATGTGCTTTTCACATATGAAGCCCCGTTTTCTCAAAATTCTATAATTAATTTTCATAACAACCATATCTGGGCTGAGGATAATCCGAAAGCTGTCAGAGAAAATCATTTTCAGGTGCTATTTTCTCTCAATATTTGGGTAGGAATTATCGGTGATCACCCTATTGCACCTTGCGTTCTTTCGCAAAGGCTTAATGGCGAAGAATATCGAAAGTTTTTGGAGCACGAACTTCCCAACTGTTTAGAAGAAGTTGATTTAGAAACTAGATACAGGATGTAGTTAATGCACGACGGAGCTCCGCCACACTTTAGTGTTCGTTGCGCGTCAATTTCTCAACGAGAATTACCCTATCCGTTGGATAGGAAGAGCTGGAGTACAAGCCTGGCCTCCTAGATCACCAAATTTGAATCCTTTGGATTATTTTCTGTGGGGTCACTTGAAGTCTTTGCTTTATAAAAGTCCAGTCTAAAATGAACAATATCTGAAAAATAGGATATTTGAATCTTGTGCCATTATTAATCAGACGCCAGGTATATTTGAAAAAGTTCGGCAATCACCATCCAGCACAAAAGAAATCGGTTATTAACTCACTAGTATTCAGAGCTATTTCGATTTCTGATCAAGATTCTTTAACATCGGAGACATCGAAACTGACCGAAGCTCTCAGAGGGAATGGCTATTGCACTGAAGATATTACGCGTTCAATTAAAAGACATAGTAAACCAACTCCGCTAAAGGAGAATGATAAAGTGCCCCCAGTAGGTAGTGTTGTTCTTCTACATACATGGCACTACAGACAAAATAGGGCGATTACTTCGGCGGTCCAACATACGTACAATCTTCAATCTACACATAAGAAGATTGGACAATGCTTGCGATCCCCGAAAGATCTTGTACCTTTCCAAACAGAAGCAGTATATAAAATTCCTTGCTCCTGTGGAGAAGTGTACGTGGGAGAAACAGGACGCTCAATATCAACTAGACTTAAGGAACATGAACGATGTATTAAAAAGAAACAAATTGTTCAATCTGCTGTAGCTGAACACCAGCATAACATTGGTTATTTCATAAATGTAAAGGAAACCAAGGTTCTAGCATCGGATCCAGGTTTTTATAAACGAAAAGTTAGAGAATCTATTGAAATATTTAAACATACAAAAAATGTCAATAGAGATACGGGTTACGGTCTACATAACACGTGGAAATCGATCTTAACACAGGGTCACGGTTCGACGAGCACAAGTCGGATAAGCCCGCCTGAATCTCTTCGAGCTCATCATCAGTAAAGATCCCTGAAGATGCCTCGAGCAATCGAAGGCGAAACGTTGGATAGTAATTCCAATTTGACACGGTCTAATCCCAAGAACCATGATTTCTTAACTGAACATATTTAATGAAAGTACATCGCAAGTTAAGTTAAGTTCATCAAGTACATCTGGTGTTAATTTAAATAGCTTCAATAGTTGTGTAATTAATATTTACAATAAATAGTTTGTAATGTACGGAAGCGTAGAAGGGCCATAATTTTTTTTATTTTTCAATTCTGAGTTTAAAGTCGGAATTAAAAAAAATCTGAGTTTAAAGTCAGAATTTAATAAAATTCTAAGTTCAAAGTCAGAATTTAACAAAATTCTTAGTTTAAAGTCGGAATTTAACAAAATTCTGAGTTTAAAGTCGAAATTTAACACAATTCTGAGTTTAAAGTCAGAATTTAGTCCGTACGATTGTATAACAGACTGGAACCAAAAAAACAAGTTCAATATTCTTGTTTGAATAATGGCAAATGCGCTATGAATTGTTCCACCAAACTACAGATAGTTAAAAAATGATAAAAGAGGGAGAGGGTACAAAATAAAAGTTTCCCATTTTGATTTTTGAGTGTTAAATAAGTCCCTGACAAATTAAACATATGTTTAATTAGTTCATTTTATATATTTTTATTTATTTCTAGTGCTGAAAAAAAAGCCAAAATGAATAGAAGAAAAAGAAAAAAAAATAAGTTTTAAGAAACGGTTTATATATGTTTCAACGATTTAAGGGTGTCTCGCGAAATATACTGATAGATCCCCCCTCTGTTTCAAGGTGATTCAAGTTGAGTGTCCTATCAGAAATGAGGATGTTTTGAGAATTTGGCTTTGGCCATAGATGAACATAATATACTCTCGTTATAAAATATTTTAAATTGCGCGGTGTTGCCGCTTCTGCCTTAAACCGGAGGCATCATCAATCATATTTTATTAAATTTTTATATTTTTCTAAAAAATCCAAGCACTTATGGAGTTACTTTTGTCAAGCCTAAATTTAACTGTTTTCGAGAAAATGGCGCTTGAACAATGAAGCTCGGTAAATCTCATACGAGTTTACTTGCAACGAAATGGATTTCACTTATCTGTCTTAATATTTATTTATCTATCTCCTGACACCAATTTCAGGTTTGGCAGGAGACATCAAAAATGCATTTCGTTAAATTCTAACTTTAAACTCAAAATTTAGTTAAATTTTGACTTTAAACTCAGAATTTAGTTAATTTCTGACTTTAAACTGAGAATTTACTTAAATTTCGACTTTAAACTCAGAATTTTGTTAGATTCTGACTTTAAACTCAGAATTTTGTTAAATTCCGACTTCAAATTTAGAATTTTTTTAAATTCCGACTTCAAAGTCAGAATTTAAAAATAAAAAAAATTGTGGCCCTTATACGCTTCCGTAGTAATGCTGTATTTTAAACAAGAATAAATATATTTGTTTTAATTTTAATATTAGAAGATATCATTACCGAATTAGTACGGTAACATCTGCATTACCTAACTAAAATGAGTGCGATAATGGCTTCTTATCTCACGATCGTAAATAAAAATTATTAAAATACCAATACTTACATTTTATAAATGATCTAGTTTTCCTACTTTTCAATAACCCTTATAACATGAAATATAACTCACAATAAGCTAAATTTATCGTTGTTTTAAATACACCCTCAAACCTGCCCGCTACTAACCTACAATAATTTTTAATATTAATAATAACACTTGTTTCACTTAGGATAACAAATTTCAAGTTTAGGTACTGCTGTCCGTAGTTTCCAAGTTCTTAACTATCTTAAGGAATGTTTCCATATTTATTATACTATTATGGAACCAATTTGCAAGGATGTCGAGAGTCGTAACAATTAATGTTTATTTGACGGGGTCGCATGTTGAAGTGCTATTGGTTATTCATTATGGTTTCTGGGACCTAATTAGTAAAATTAATGCGTTAATTAAAAACTATAGATTCATTTCCTCCTCTCTCTCTCTATATATATATATATATATATATATATATATATATATATATATATATATATATATAATTTTTATTTTCTTGGTTAGGGTCCTTATAAAAACGAACAATACATTTCTTGCTTAGTCCTGTTATTAACTAACGTTTCGATCATCTCGTGACCTTCATCAGAATACATAAATTCTATAAAAGAAATTTTCAGACAATAACATTTACAGTTTAAAATTAAATAAAATGTCTTACTATTTACAACAAAAGTTTGAAAAATAGATTTAATATTACACATTTTTAATAACACATTTAGACAATTAAATAAAACAGTGTCACATTCACAATATAAGACTTAATATTAAAAATGAATTTATCTGTGGAAATAAAGGAACAGTTGAAAACTATGGTATTAAAGAGTCCAACTCAGTTTTATAAAATTTTCTTTTAATTTACATGTTATTTAATAATTTTATGGCAGACTTTACTAAGTTGTTTTGTATCAGTTTTTGGATTGATTGAGTTTTTATTCTTTTGCAATTCTATCATTTCATAGAATTCTCTCCTTTGTTAGCGGTTTTCGGTCTTTAAAATTTTTACCTTATTAAAATGGAATGAATGTTGATTTTCAATTGATAGATACTCCTAAATAAAAGTCTCGAAGAGGGGCAAATACCAAATTAGTGGCAAAACGCAGAGGTAATCTTGTTATGTAAAAAATGAGACAATAAAGATTTAGAGAACTGCCGCGCCATATCCCACCTTTATATGCTACTGACCAAGATAATAACAAATAGACTTACAAAAAACTGGATTTCTACCAACCTGTCGAACAGGCAGGTTTTCGAAATGGATTTGGGACGACTGATCACATACAAACAGTTCATTTTCTCATCGAAAAAGCCACCGAATATAACATCCCTCTGCATCTAGCTTTTCTTGACTACCATAAAGCATTTGACTCGATAGAATCATTTGCAGTAATCGAAGCCCTTGAAAACGCTAGGATCGACTACCGATACACCACCTTATTGAAACATATATATATATATATATATATATATATATATATATATATATATATATATATGAAACAGCGACATTACATATAAATATAAGCGAAGACATGCAAACAAATAAAATAAAAATCGAAAGAGGAGTTCGCCAAGGAGATACCATTTCCCCGAAGCTTTTTACTCTCGCCTTCAAAGATGTTTTTAAAAATATTGACTGGAGGAGTAAGGGAGTAAATGTCGATGGAACACATCTGAATCATTTGCGCTTTGCAGATTAAGCAGATGCTGGACCAACTTGAAAAGGCTTCAGAACTTATAGGTTTACATATAAGAAAAATAAGCCAGAGTTGCTCAGCATTTAGAAAACAGAACTTTATCCTTGTATTTCTTAGAATTGCTAAATTAAAATGACAATGGGCAGGTCACGTGGCTAGGATGGACGAAGAGAGATGGACAAACAAACTTATACACTGGGGACCCAGCTAAAACAAATGGAGTATAGGCCGACCCCCAAAACGATGGATTGGCTACGTTAAACAAGTTGCAACAAAACAATGGTTCCGAAAATCTCAAAATAGAATAGAATGGAAAAATCTGGAAGAGCACTGGATGAGAAAAAAGAAAGAAGAAGATTTCTGTGAACACACCCTAACAGACATTTACAGTAGGGGGTTCCAATAAAAACATGGTTGGAATTGATTTTTTAGGTTTTGAAAACCACATTTAAGAATGAAAATTGAAACAATTTTTAAAACCAAACCTTTGTTTAATCATAATTTTAATTTTCTTATTATATACATAATATTGCAACTAATACTATGTTTATACGATAGAATAGTAAAATTCAAAATACCTAAACTTATTAGAGCCCCTCTGCCTTACTCGGAGTAGCTTTTATGAATATAAAAGAGAAACTAGTCAAAAGCAATTTTAAAAAGAAGCCCCAGGTAATAAGAATATCAATTACTAACTAAATTAAAAATTTTTATATTTCCAAAGCTTTTTTAAGCTTAAACAGCATTAAATATTAAGCTGAGCATCGCATACAATTTCTGAAGGAAATAAACCGAAACTTTAGATGGAGAGAAAGTCAGTTATGGAGAAAGTTTTCAATAAAAGACTTTTCAGAATTTTAAGGTACTTTTCAAAGGTGTTCCTTTATTTAATATTCTGCTTTAAATAAAATTTAAATTATTTTAGAGCTAAAAATTGGGTTTTTTTCTAGATATTTTATGTAACTTTGAATTTTAAGGAATTATATTTTTCTTTTCAGTAATAATAATTTATTAAGTAAAATACACACGCTTTTCTACGAGGATTTATAAGAGTCTAATATCATTTATTATTTATACTTGCCACCAGAAACTTACCTATTTGTAATGTAATTCGATTCTTCGATCGTTTTTTGCAAATTCGTCAATGACGTCATCGTAAAAACGTCGATGCTCCTGCCACATTCAATTTCTCACGAAATTTTTTATACGTTTAAGTGTTGAAAAATTGCGTTCTACTGATGAACTTGTGGCAGGTATTGTCAATACTAATTCACACAATTTCGACACTTCGGTGTAGGCATCTTCCAGATCCATGTCTTTTAAAAATTGCATTAGTTCCTTAGCGTTATTTTTTGCGCTAATGTCATCAGTTTCGTAAATCATTTTTAGTTCAGATCGCAGTAATACTCGGTTGAAGAACTGGCCAAACAGTCCAAAAACCCTCTCGAGCTATTTATTGCTTCTGACTCCCACGTTTCATTATTTTCTATTAAATTCTTAAATAGTTCAAACCGTGGTTCACGATTTTCAGATACTGATAACAGAAATATTCCATTATAGTTCCACCTAGTAGGAGTTACTTTGGTCAATTGTTTATGGACAATGGAGTCCAAAGTTTGTGTACGTTTTGTTGACCTGGAAAAAAAGCAGCCATGCCACTTAAAGTGACGAAAAATATTTTACACACTTTAATGTGATTGATGGACTGGGATAAAACTAAATTTAATTTATGAGCAAAACAATGGACAAACACAGCACTTGGGAAAGTTTCTCGAACCTTAGATTAATTGTCCTGCCATCACTGCAGCTCCATCATAGTGTTGAGCACCTAATTTTTTCTCTCCATTAATTTCTTTAATAACGTTATAAACTACGGTATATAAAGCATCTGCTATACGATTTTCGGACACTTTCTTAAAACCTAAAAATCGCTCTTGAATACTTCCGTCTGTTTTAACGTAAAAATTTCCTCTATTTGAAGAAACAATTGTTTCGACATGACCTCTAAATCCCAATTCGTGCTATCCGAGAAAACAAACAACATCGATAAGTCTTCTTAATATTTGCCTATTTTTATCGACTTATTCATTGTGTTGGCGGTGACTAATTTCCAACTGTTTATTAAGGGCGTGTTCAATTCTGATTTTGCCGAAGACTTTTTCTTTTATGACGGCCTGTAAATGCGCTTTGGAGATAATGTGTCTTTTTACAGCTTAATTTAAAAAGCGTTAGAAGATATTTTAGCAACAAGGTTTGGTCATATCAATCGCAAACTATGTACTAAATTCTTATTTAAAATCAATAGGATTTTATCTTATCTTTTTCAAGAAAGAATTTAACACAATAGCAACTTTGCCACAACAACGCTCAAATCGCTATTTTCAACAGTAAAATTATAAACACACTAGTTTGTTTATAAATAATTTATCGTCAATACGTATTAACAAAAATGCTTTGAAGATGTCTCACAGGTAACACAGGCCAACACACATTTTGGTGCCTGTGATTTTTTAGCTGTTCCTGGGTAATTTTTGGATGCAGAATGTAAGAAAATTCTCAGATTTTGTCTATCAGTTCTAGTTTTTTTTTTTAATTGTGTATATGTTTTACGTTATAACTGTTATAAAATATAATATTACTATTGCCAGTTAAAAAAACAAAGACACATGAATTTAAGTATTTATTGCAAAAACTTAATTTACATAATTACATTAGTCACTAATCACATAAAAATTTTCTTTTATACGATTTTCTAGAATGGAGTTTACTAGGGCAGTCTCGCTGAAGGCTCCAGCAGTAATCCGCCATCATGTGGCTCTCCCATCGTCCTTGATAACGATCTTCCATAGTTTTAATATCCTGATGAAATCTTTTCACCTGTTCTTCACTACAATCACCTAAGTTTTCTGGAAAACGATCTAGGTGGCTGTAGAGGTAGTGCACTTTTATACTCAAGTTACAGCCGAGAATATTAAAATTTGAAGGCATAGTTTCCACTAATTCTACGTAATTCTCTGCTTTATGATTGGCAAGAAAATTTTGTACGACTTGAACAAATGAACATCAAGCGTTAGATTCAGTCTCGTTCATTGATGTGGTAAATTGTGGATCTTTAACAAGTTGCCTTATTTGAAGACCATCAGATATACCAGCTTTTAGTTTTTCCGTGCTAATGCCAGGAAATTTACGTGACAAATACCCAAAACAATTTTTATCTCGATTTAAAGCCTTCACAAATTGCTTCATTAGGCCTAGCTTGATATGCAATTTTTGTTAACCCAGTGCTCATTTTAGCTCTGCTGTCCCAAAGGGACAAAAAACAAGGATATTCTGTATAACCACTCTGCTGTCCAAGGAGGAAGTTAACCATTTTTAAATCAACACAAGTTGCCCACTAATGTTCTTCGTATTTAATTTTCCTCAAAAGTAACGCAATTGTTTCATATTCTTCCTTCATGGTAGTAGAATGACCAATAGGAATTGAGCCATATTTGTTACGTTTTGTAAAAGAACACATTTTAAACTACGTTTGAACTGTCAAAAAAAAGGCGCCAATCATCTGGAGTGTATTCAGCCAAACCCATTTTTTCTAAGAGCCTTTTTATATTGTTACAGAATAACAAGTCGTTTTCCTGAGCGAAAAAAGGCAGCAGATCCTTGTCTATTTTACGATAAAATGTAATATTAGTACGTGGACAAATTAGATTTTTTTCTTTTAATCTGGATGCAAGTAATTCAGCGGATTCCTTAGAGAGATTCAGGTCTCTTATAAGATCTTTAGTTCTTCTTGATTGAAACACTGCGGAGTTGCTAAATCTGCTTCAAATTCGCTGCCGTTTTCTGATTGAATTCTTTGAACTTCGTCAGACGTTGATGTTTCTGTATCATCTTCTGTCAGTTCGGGTAGACTGCTGAATGATGGAACGGGTATTTATTCCCAATGCGCCACAGGCTTTCTTGCAGAATCTAGATCAGGATATGTCTATTTGTGTCTATTGTTTATATTTATACCTATAATATTAACGAGACAAAAATAGCAGTCGTCATGATTATTTCGCGGTTCTCTCCAAACCATTGGTACAACAAAGTTTAGGCACTTCCTCTTTCCAGTTGTCCACTGTCGCAAATGTTCAACACATGTTTTACATATGAAATTTGGGGCCCAAGATTTATCTTGATCTCCTAAATGAACGCCAAAATAGGCAAGATAAGCTCTTTTTACAAAGTCAGAAATGGTTTTTCTGCTCTCTTTCAAAGTGTATTCACCACACACATAACAAAAACTTCGGGATGATTTACATAGGTACTTCTGCTTGTGGATGCCATTGTTTCAGTTTAGTGTCTTGATACTACAAAACGACCAAAATTTACACAAAATGATAGCACAAATTTACTTGGGAAAACTCTATACTAAATCGAGTACATCCAAGCAAATATAGAAGGATAGGGTCATAGGAAATTACAGGTATAAAAGTAATTAAGAGCAGTGTATTAAGTAGTTCCTAGTATAGTCAGGGACAATTCCAGGTATCCATTTGGTTAATTAGATTCTGGGAAATTTCTATTTTGACGATTAAGTACATATTTATCTATTTATTTGTTGTCCTTTATCAGAAAAACAATTAACCTGTAACCTGTATCTCAAAAACTAGAGCTGATAGAAAAAATCTGGTGGCGTTTTTGGAATCAGCACTTTAAAAACATCTAAAATCAGTTGTTAGATTTCCGGCACCAAATTTTTGTTTTCATTTTGTTACCCTGTGTAATCAAACCAATCCAGTTTTATTTATTTTTAGGCTTTACTTGGCATCCTTAAATAGTCGTAAGAGATAAAAATGCATAAACTAAGAAAATAAAACTCTTCAGTTTTTTTTTATGACACTTACTGGCAAATTTCATGTTTTAATTGATCTTCACTAATCTAATCGATTTTATCAGTCTATTTTAAAATTTAAATCAATAAATCTCTTAAACTTCTGAACTAGAGAACATGAATTTGATTATTATCATTTTGAAGGAAATCGAAAGATTTTTAAAATGAAGTACCACTTGACCCCCCTTTCCATTTAAATTTTAGGGGTGGTGGAAGAAACCTCGTTTACAACCTGTTTTCAAAATTTACTAATATTCTGTTGATTCATTTTGAATTATTGTGTAATAATTGTTTTGTAAAAACGTTAAATGGTACTACATTTCAATAACGCGGAAACATTGTTACATCACATTTTTAAATTTATTATTATCAGATGACAAATAATATTATTATTAAAAACTAGAAGTGTAGCATTTACAGCTCAGGGCCTTTCCGATAGAATTTGACCTCAAATCGTAGTGGTCTTCCGTCTCGCCATTTTAAAATAAGGGACGTCAGTTAATAAGTGCGTTTCAAGAAATAATTAAATTTAAATTCTGGCAACTTTACCTCTAGCAACTCTCACAAAAAACAATGAATAATTGAAAATATTAATTTTAAATATTTAGACTTCCACCGCAAAAGTCACCAATATTTAGGGGCCCAGCCTGGTTGAAAAGAGATTTCAACAAGGGATCGCTTGACATGGCTTGACATAAAAAAATCGATTTCCGTGGTCGGATTAATAATCCTCTGAGCACGGGGCAAAATTTAAATTACGAGCCTCTAAAGTTCAAATTCCGCTTAACACCGTTGACATTAACATTTGATAACCTGAATGAAAGGACTAAAAAGCATATTCCAGTAAACTAAAACGCTTTTATAAATATGAAATTACAATGTGAACGAATGCGGATAAAGTAATCACATGGAACAAGGACGTTTTTAGATTGTTTGCACACAATAATAATTGAAATATTTAAGCTTCAAGAACATCAAATTCTGCTGTATTAAGTTAATTTATCACCACATTGAAACTAAAGTAGTAAATATCGTTTTTTTTTTGCTAAATGAATTGTTTTATGTTATGGTATACTTAAGTGAAGTCAAAATCCCAAATATGTTTAATTGCTTAACAGCGTTCATCAAATTGTTGGCGCGCTCCCCTAGGAGGGCGCTGAAGTTGCACAAGGAGGGCCCAGAATTAATGAACTAAAAAGAATTACTTGTTCATATTTTTATTTCAAATCTTAATTTGCAATAAGAAAATCACTTTTTTATTTTCCCAGAATTATCGTCATTAAACAGGTCATTTACATATTTTAATGTTTTCAGCATTAAATAATATTCAAAAAATAAAAATGTATCGTGTTTTTTGTTACGTTTGTAGAAAATTTAGCCAAATTTACTCCGTATTAGATTACCATAATTTGTTAACTAATTAAATGACCTTTATCATTACTTGTCAGAGTCAAATAAGACAACAATAAGTTCTCTTTGCTACCTTGCAATTTTGACAGTTGCAGTCTTTTTGCTATGTCAACCAAAATACAAATATTCAACCATTTGAAAAAAGCTTCAAAAGAAGTAATTCTGCTTAAAATGGATAGTTCGGAGGAAGAAATACCAGAAGAGGTACTAAAACCTGCGGAATCAGCAAATTTGGAGCTACTGTCAGTAAAATCAGAACAAAAGTATGAAAAGCAGTACGACTTGTTCGGGAAATGGTCCAAAGGAAAAGGTGTAAAAACGGTTAAAAAAGATATACTATTATAGTCGAATGCGGCCTTATCGTGCGGGTCCAAACGTCACCAACATTATGAATCAAATCAGAAAACAAAGTGAATACCAAAATATTGTGTGATTCTTTTATCGAGCTATTAAATCTCGATGGGCTAATTACAAATATACAGGGAGAAAGAAAACAGTTTTTTTAATTATATTAAGCAATATTATTAAGATTTAATATTATTTTGTATATTAAATGCCGAGGGACTAAATAAGAAAATTCGCTAAATATGTATTTGGTTAAAATTGTTTGGTTGGCAAGAATAAAAATTCACAAAATGGCAAGCGCCTTAATAAAGTCGGAAGGCGGTTCGAATCAGTGGAACAATCAGGATATGTTCTGTTTATACAGCCACTTAATGAAAATGAGATTTTTTTAGTAATCACCAAAAATTATGAGCCCCGCTTGACCTAAAAACCTAACCACTTCTACAGTGTCATTTATTTAAATGCGGGCCACCCCTGTGCAAAGAATGCTTGTTTTTTTTGTATTGTGATAACAAAAAAAATTTATTTTGCAAAAATATTATACACTTTTGTTAAAAACACAAGATAATTAGTTATTACTTCCCTCGTGATATTGTTTAGATCTTTACGTTTTTATTTATACAGATAAAGCGAATTTACCGATTTTTAATATCAAATTTTGTCTTATATTAAATGAAAAAATTTACTTATTTTAAACACGCTTTAAGATTGGAATAAGTATTCTATACTTATTTATTTATTGCCTACAAAATTACAAATGTACTAAAAAAGTAAGCAAAAAAATGATGTCAAATCTAATAAAATATTTTTAAATTAAAAATCACTGGCTAATATAAAGGAGCCAGTGGCAAAAGCTCTGAGGATCGGAATAAGGAATGTGCAGAAACTTGTGCATGAAAAAAAAACATAATTTACTTCCTAAAAAGATTAAGAAATGTACACGAAAAATTCCAAAGGCAAAAGACTAAAGTTACAATGCAAAAATTGATATTCGTAATGCAATTTATGATTTATACACGTCAAATGACTAATATAATCCTTCAGAAACTTTTTAATATTATAGACTAAAAAATATTATCATCACTTAAAAAGTCCTCATCTTCCGAGTCGGCCTCAAATGGCGCAATGATCATTGGTGCTATTTCGACATCTAGAACTCGTTCTCGATTCTACCAATCTCATATTAATTTCTCCGTATGTTCCACAGATTTCTTCCAGTACTCCGGCGTAATATAATTTAATGAATCTTGCCAAACAATTTACACTTCATCTGATGTAAGACCATCGTTCACGTGTTTATCGTAATATGATTTTGCCCCAGCCCATATTAATTCTATTGCGTTAAACTGGCAATGGTATGGCGGCAGTCGTAAAACCTCATGTCCATTTTGCCGTAATATTTCTTCTATGGCATATATTGTTGGTTTTTTAATAGATTTTGCCATTAAAAGAACTCCTAGTTTCATCATATTGGGTAAATGATTTTGTTTTTGTTTTATTAGCCATTCATAAATATCTCTTTTCTTCCCGGATGAACTAGGTTGTTTATTTAAGATTCTTGAATGATAAGATCCATTGTTCAGAATGATTAAAGATGGAGCATCTTAATTTGGTTCTTCTTTTAACCACTTTACAAACAGTTCACAGTTCATATAATCATGGTAGTCCATTCTTTTGGATGTTGAAGAAAACAGTAAACTTGCACCTGGGAGAAATCCTGTTTAAGAACCTGCATGCAAAATGATGAACCGTTTTCCCGTCCCACATCCCTTTTTTCTCTTGACACTTTTTACAGACTCGTCCTTCCAAGATTTCTAACCACTTCCATTAGAAAATATCCAAGTCTCGTCTAAAAATACCACTTTTCTAAATTTTGAATTAACATTTTCCATGTATTTCTTTAAAAACTGGATACGCTGACTTGCTGTATGTGGCAACTTGCATGAAAATCTTCGATTACAGTCCTTTTTATATCGAAGACCCAACATTTTTATTAATTTTGACAACGATTTTAGTCCTATTTCCGATATGCCTC
This sequence comes from Kuschelorhynchus macadamiae, assembly GCA_030620095.1. Taxonomy (NCBI): domain Eukaryota; kingdom Metazoa; phylum Arthropoda; class Insecta; order Coleoptera; family Curculionidae; genus Kuschelorhynchus; species Kuschelorhynchus macadamiae. The sequence continues at coordinate 78,105 of JAUTXW010005151.1, read as the reverse complement.
GATTTTTTAAAGCTTCTTTTAAAACTTGAAGGGTTATATTAGTTTTTGATGTGTATAAATCGTAAATTGCATTACGAATGTCCATTTTTACATTGTCACTTAAGTCTTCTGTCTTTGGCTTGTTTCGTATACATTTCTTAATCTTCTTCGGTAGTAAATTATGCTATTTTTCATTCACAATTTTCTGCACAGTCCTTATACCGATTCCCAGAGCTTTTGCTACTGTCTGCTGGATATTGGCCGGTGAATTTTCATTTTCGTAATATTTTATTAGATTTAATACCATTTTTTTCGCTTGTGGATGCAAAAAACCCGAAAATTGTTTTCTATTACTCATGTTGTCACTGACTTGTCAATCTGACTTTGAAGTGACATCTCGTAAAGGTTTTTACAACTGCTGGTATTTATCATAGATCTATCTAATTTATCTTCCGTATTTTATGCGGAAGATATGATTACACGTAATAAAAGAAAAACTAACTTAAAAAGTTTGTCGTTGATAAATCGTATGACCCGCACGATAACACTGCTTTTGACTATAGCTTATTTTGTCGAATTATGCAAAGAAATATAGACCAAATACTTTCTGGGCTAAATACTCCATGCTTAAGAGCCTTTATAAGCAAATTCTACAAATGAACTGCTTTTATCAAAAAACGAAATGTTGCCTTTAAAGCAAAGAAAATAAATATTTTTACAAAAGAAAACAACGGGTTTCATGATTAACGCGCCAGATCATATATATCTTTTGTTAAAAGTTGCGACTATATTTGGGCCTGCAGAAGAGAGGAATTAGCAAAACGAACAACAGTTGACATTGAAGACAAGAGAAATTTGATTGTGGCCAAAATTTAGGATTCAAAAAATTACACTTCACGCTCTTTTGTTATAGTCAAAAGCAACACTGCTTCGTGCGGGTCATACGATTTATCAACGACAATTATTTTAAGTTTGTTTTTCGTTTATTACGTGTAATCATATCATCCGCATAAAATCCGGAAGATGAATTAGATAGACCTATGATATTTTCATATGAACAGGATGAGGATAAACATATAAATACCAGCAGTTGCAAAAATCTTTGAGCGATGTCACTCCAAAGTCAGATTGACAAGTCAGTGACAAAATGAGTAATAGAAAACGAGTTTTTTGCATCTACAAGCAAAAAAATAATATTAAATCTAATAAAATATTACGGAAATGAAAATTTACCTGCCTATATCCAGGAGACAGTAGCAAAAGTTCTAGGAATCGGTATAAGGACTGTGCAGAAAATTGTGCATGAAAAAAAGCATAATTTACTACCGAAGAAGATTAAGAAATGTACACGAAAAAAGCTAAAGACAGAAGACTTAAGTGACAATGTAAAAATGGACATTCGTAATGCAATTTACGATTTATACACATCAAAAACTAATATAACACTTCAAGTTTTAAAAGAAGCTTTAAAAAATCGAGGCATATTGGAAATTGGACTAAAATCGTTGTCAAAATTAATAAATTTTCGTTTCGGGTTTTCAATATAAAAAGAACTGTGATCGAAGATTTTTATGCGAGTTGCCACATATAGCAAGTCGACGTATCCAGTTTTTAAAGAAATATACGGAAAATTTTAATTCAAAATTCAGAAAAGTGGTATTTTTAGACGAGACTTGGATATTTTCTAATGGAAGTGGTTCGAAATCTTGGCAGGACGAGTCTGTAAAAAGTGTCAAGAGAAAAAAGGGATGTGGGACGGTAAAACGGTTCATCATTTGCATGTAGGTTCTTCAACAGGATTTCTCCCAAGTGCAAGTTTACTGTTTTCTTCAACATCCAAAACTATGGACTACCACGATAATATGAACTGTGAACTGTTTGAAAAATGGTTAAAAGAACAACTGATTCTGGACAATGCATCTTATCATATCATCAAGAATATTAAATAAACAACCTACTTCATCCTGAAAAAAAAGTGATATTTATGACTGGCTAATAAAACAAAAACAAAATCCTTTACCCAATATGCTGAAACTAGAACTTCTTTTAATGACAAAATCTATTAAAAAACCAACAATATATGCCGTAGATGAAATATTACGGGAAAATTGACATGAGGTTTTAAGACTGCCTCAATACCATTGCCAGTTTAAAGCAATATAATTAATATGGCGTGAGGCAAAATCATATTACGAAAAACATGTGAAGGATGGTCTCACATCAGATGAAGTGCAAATTGTTGGGCAAGATTCATTAAATTATATTACGTCGGAGTACTGGAAGAAATCTGTGGAACATACGGAGAAATTAATATGGGATTGGTAGAATCGAGAACGATTTCTAGATGTCGGAATAGAGCAAAATGATCATTGCGCCATTTGAGGACGACTCAGGAGATGAGGACTTTTTGAGTGATGATGATATTTTTTAGTCTATAATATTAAAAAGTTTCTGAAGGATTATATTAGTCTTTGAGGTGTATAAATCATAAATTGCATTATGAATATTCATTTTTGCATTGTAACTTAAGTCTCTTGCCTTTTGATTTTTTCACAATGCACAAGTTTCTGTACATTCCTTATACCGATTCTCAGAGTTTTTACCACTGGTTCCTGGATATTAGCCAGTGAATTTTAATTCAAAAATTATTTTATTAAATTTGACACCATTTTTTTGCTTACTTTTTTAGTACATTTGTAATTTTGTAGGCAATAAATAAATAAGTATAGAATACTTGTTCCAATCTTAAAGCGTGTTTAAAATAAGTAAATTTTTTCATTTAATATAAGACAAAATTTGATATATAAAAATGGGTAAATTCGCTTTACCTGTATAAATAAAAACGTAAAGATCTAAAAAATCTCACGAGGGAAGTAATAGCTAATTATCTTGTGTTTTTAACAAAAGTGTATAATATTTTTGCAAAATAATTTTTTTTTGTTATCACAATACAAAAAACAAGCATTCTTTGCACAGGGGTGGCCCGCATTTAAATAAATGACACTGTATAAGTGGTTAGGTTTTTAGGTCAAGCGGGGCTCATAATGTTTTTATTAATTATAAGACAAAATTTGATATACAAAAGTCTGTAAAATCTCTTTACCAGAAACTCGGAGCTAACAAAAAATACAGCATAGATATATATATATATATATATATATATATATATATATATATATATATATATATATATATATATATATATATATATACAGGGTGATTCAGAAATAAGTACCGAAAATTTGCAGGTATGGAAACATTGACGAAATATAAACAAAGGTTTTATATAATTTTTCTCTAAGCCTCACCGTTTAGAATATACAGGGCATTAAATATGTGTGATAAAAAAGACATTTAAATATGTAATATCTGTTAGGAGAGAGATATCAATTTCAATTTTGGAACATGTTATCAGTACATGTAGACCCATTAACCCAACAAACGACAACCTTATGGGTCACTTCAGAGGCGTAGAACAGGGATATATGTCTCGCATTTATGCTCATATCTTTTTACCACTCGGTATATTGTCTATTTTTATTATAAATTTTTATAGCTTAGTTTTTTCACTAAAATTTATTACTCTTAAAATTTTTTCATACGAGCTGTCGTTTCGGAGTTTTAGTCGAGTTAATGTGTCAAAACCCTTTAGGATACAACATTATTTAAGTATTTCCATTATTCATAACAAAATGTATGCAAGCCATGGCTGAATAATTTTAGCAATTAATAAAGATGTAACAAAATCATGTGCGAATAACGTTTTATTAACTTGAGATAACAAAATACATAAAATGAGAAAAATAATTCATAATATTACAAGTGTTTAAAATGACGTCCTTCAACTTCTATACATTTTTCAGCATATGTGATCAGTTTCCATGTAATAGCACTTAGCATCTGCCTGGAATTAGACAACTCAAAACAAGCATCTTTTATTCTTTGGGTTAGTTGTTCAGGGGTGGTAATTGGAACTGAATAAACATTTTCCTTTAAAATACCCCAAACGCTGTAATCTAATAGGTTGAGGTCGGGCGAACGAGGCGGCCAATGAATAGGCGCAACAATTCCGCGACATATCCATTTATGAGGGAAATTAACATGTAGCCAAGCCCTAACTTCTCTTGAGTAATGGGGCGGCGCGCCATCTTGCATGAACCACATATTATATCGTTGTAAAACAGGGACATCATCAAGCAGTTGAAAAAAATTATTTCTCAAAAACTCCAAGTAGTTCTGACCATTCAAGTAAGGCGGCAAAAACCAAGGTCCAATAAAATTACTTTCAATAATACCCGCCCAAACGTTTATTTTAAACTGATGCTGGAAGCTTGTAACATGTGTGGAATGGGGATTATCCTCCGCCCATACATGCGCATTATGCATATTAAAAATTCCATTTCGGGTAAAACAAGCTTCATCAGTAAATAAAACGAATTCAGGAAAATTATTATTTTCTTGATACTTCTGAAGGTACCACTCACATAAATCAACCCTGGGCTGAAAATCTGTTGGCAGTAATTCTTGTACCTTTTGCTTATGGAAAGGATGCAAACCCATATCATTCAATGTACGCCACGTTGAACTTTGGGAAATTCCAGTTTGAAGAGAAATTCTTCTGGTACTTGTCTCAGGATTGATCTCAAGCAAGTTTAAAATATTTGCTTCGTTTCCAAGTGTTCTGGTAGAAACATGTCGCCCACGCCTATGTGCGGCAGATTTAAATGTGCCTGTCTCCCTTAGACGACGATCAACCGAAATAAAAGTTCTCCTGTTTGGAATCTGTCGTCGTGGAAATTTTTCAGAATATCTCCTGACAGCCATTTCTGAATTTCCGTTGCATTCTCCAAGGACTAAGTGCATGTCTGCATATTCATTATTAGTATAAACAACCATAATTATTTAAAAGTATGAGCAAACAATTTTTTATGAACTGACAACTAGACAACCAAATTATTGAAATATGACAAGTACATTCATTTTCGTTTGCCAGAGATAAGTCATGGCTTGCTTCAATTTCATTGTGGATATTAGAAATACACACATATTAGTGTATCCTAATAGGCCAATCAATAGAGATTTTTTGTGACAAAAATACTACCTGAATATCAACTGTGCGATTATTTAAAAGACATTCTTTATTAATTTATTTATCTTTATTAATCGCTAGAATTATTCAGCCATGACTTGCTTACATTTTGTTATGAATAATGGCAATACTTAAATAGTGTTGTATCCTAAAGTGTTTTGACGCATTAACTCGACTAGAACTCAGAAACGATAGCTCGTATGAAAAAATTTTAAGAGCAATAATTTTAATGAAGATACTAAGCTATAAATATTTTTAATAAAAATAAGCAATATACTGAGTGGTAAAAAAATATGACCATAAATGTAAGGCATATATCCCTGTTCTACGCCTCTAAAGTGACCCATAAGGTTGTCGTTTGTTGGGTTAATGGGTCTATATGTACTGATAACATGTTCCAAAATTGAAATTGATATCTCTCTCCTAACAGATATTACATATTTAAATGTCTTTTTTATCACACATATTTAATGCCCTGTATATTCTAAACGGTGAGGCTTAGAGAAAAATTATATAAAACTTTTTTTTATATTTCGTCAAGGTTTACATACCTGCAAATTTTCGGTACTTATTTCTGAATCACCCATATATATATATATATATATATATATATATATATATATATATATATATATATATATATATATATATATATATATATATATATATATATATATATATATATATATATATATATATATATATATATATATATATATATATATATATATATATATATATATATATATATATATATATATATATATATATATATATATATATATATATATATATATATATATATATATATATATTTTTAGCCTGTATTTTTCGCATGCATGGCCCTTAATTTTAGACCGATATATGAAGAAATCGGATAAGTATTTTTTAGCTATGCCGCGAACAGACATACCTACAGACAGACGGAATTGAGAAAACATGTTTTCCGGCATCTAGGGACCCTTAAACGTAAAGATCTGAAAAAATCTCACGAGAGAAGTAATAACTAATTATCTTGTGTTTTTAACGAAAGTGTATAATATTTTCCAAAATAAAATTTTCTTTGTTATCACAATACAAAAAAAAACAAGTTTTCTTTGCACAGGGGTGGCCCGCATTTAAATATATAACACTTTATAAGTGGTTAGATCTTTACGTCAAGCGGGGCTCACAATTTTTGGTGATTGATAAAAAAATCTCACTTTCATTAAGTGGCTGTATAAACAGAACATATCCTGATTGTTCCACTGTTTCGAACCGCCTTCCGACTTTATTAAAGCGCTTGCCAGTTTGTGTATTTTTGTTTTTGCCAACCAAAAAATTTTAACCAAATACATATTTAGCGAATTTTCTTATTTAGTCTCTCGCCATTTAATATATAAAATAATATTAAGTGGCTAATATTGCGTAACATAATAAACAAAAACTATTTTCTTTCTCTCTGTATATTTGTAAATAGCCTATCGGGATTAAATACCTTGATAAAAGAATCACACAACATTGTGGTATTCACTGTGTTTTCTGATTTGATTCATTTCACAATAATGCTTATCTTTAGGACCTTACCTTAGCTCCCATATCAAACGCTACTCTAAGGGACCGTAACGCTAAAAAATAGATTAATAACAATTTACTAGAAGAGAGTGAAAAACTGAAAAACCTACATTGGCTAAAGAAACGTACTAAGTCTAGAGAACTCCAACAACTCGACCCAGATAGAAGAAAGGCAGGTAGTTAATCTAAATCTAGAATGAACTAAATCACATAACTCCCTAAATCAATAACAAACGATGTCCAAACCACGGAACCTTTACATATAACTAATTTATTTTGTAATTATTTCTCGAAAGGTATGGAGAGTAGACTATTATGCCTGCCAATTAATAATCATATAAATAATAGAACCTGAAATAACATAAAAACCATCTATAGTCGAATATCACTTTAAACGAAATGTATGCAGTAATAAAGATCTAATTTTGTATGCATTGTTATATTTTAATATCCATCTAAAAAGTGGGGCAACATACTGACAAACTAATATTTTTCATACGAAGAGAGATTATAAAATTATGTAAAAGTATAAACCTTAGACTATAAAACAAAGGATAGACTCAACATTTCATTAATAAATAGTCTCGAAAGTTAGATCTATTATTATTTTTCGGATTCTACGGGTGCGAGAGAAAACATATATCTTCCTCTGCGTCGTCGGTCCCAAAAATGGCAACCCTGGCTCCCACTGTAGACTGAACCAGCAGCGGCTCGTTTCTCTTCAAATTAATATATGTTTATAGCAAGCAATTTAAAGTGTTTTTGCCAATTTCAAGTATCTGTCTGTCGCGTAGTCAGAAACTCGGACTGGGGGGTTCAAAATCAGACAGCAGGTGATATAAATATTTTGCGGTTCCTTTTCACTTTCCTAGTAAGAGGAAAGTTGGAATCGTATAGAAATTACCCTCCGAGATTTTTGTAGATCTTCACGTTTCAGGGATGTTGAAATTCTCAAATCCGTCGGTCTGTCTGTCTGTCTGTTTGCGGCATAGCTAAAAAACTACTTAACCGGTTATCTTCCAATTTTTGTCAAAAATTAAGAGTCATATGGGGATGACAGGTAATATTTCTGTGAAAATCCAATAAAATGTTTAAAAAAATATGGCTAAAAAACTAATAGTCCAATTTACCTCAAATTTTGCCCAAAAATCAACTGTGACATAGGAATAAACTGGTAAAATTTTGTAGAGGAGCCCTTATGGCTAGCAAAAATAGACCTAATTAAATTTTTAATACACCACTATCAAAAAACTATTGATCCCGTTAAAGACAAAAATCAAGTGTGAAAAAAGGATGAACTTGTAAAATTTAGTATATCCTATATGGCGAATCAAAATGGCGGCATAATTTGATGTTTAAAATGTCATTAAAATACCATTTCCTATAAAAAAAAATCTTTTTTCATGGAGGAAAATAATAAATATCATTATTGATTTTTTTATGGATAAGTAATTACAAAATAATACCGATAAATAAACCAAAAATTAAAAATAGTATGTATATTTGTATGTTCGTGAGTATGGATGTATGTATGTATGTTAGAAAAATAAATTAAAAAAAGCGGAGCATTTTTCATTGCCTGGAACATCCCTCATAACAAATACCACCATGCACATTGTACGCAGTAAGTCTTGGGTACTTAAATTCAAAAATAAGTCCTTTTAACAGAACATTTCTCGTAATAAAAAAATTGGCAAATATTCACATTTATATAATGGATATATAAACTATGTTATATGTGTGTGTGGTGGAATATGTTACGAGGAAAGATCCGGGTAAAAGGAAATTTACCGATCAATAATGATTCAAATTGTTAAAAAGTTTTTATATTTTTTAATAAATTTTCAATTAGTCTAGTGTCAAATATTGCAAGCAGTTGTTGATTTAGGTGACAGAATAATAATAATAGTTTTACTAAGAACTAAACAGGTACGTATACTACGAGTATATACCATTAACACTGCCGACTGAAGGATATAACGAAATACTTTTAAAGAAGATGAAATTAAAATTTTAAAAACAGTTGGAAATATATAAGATAATTAAAAAGAAAAAAAAAATATTTATTGGCCCAACACACACACACATATATATATATATATATATATATATATATATATATATATATATATATATATATATATATATATATATATATATATATATATATATATATATATATATATATATATATATATATATATATATATATATATATATATATATATATATATATATATATTGGGCCCCAAAGTAAAGATTTTTTCCATTCCAGTCCTGTATAACCAAATTTAGAACGGAAAATCGTCTATGCACAACCCATTACTCTACTAACTAAACTCTAATAACTTTATGTATTCCTATACCACAAATAAAGCATCCTTTGCGTTATTCAGGTTTTATATCTACAGTCGGTTTGTCTCCCAAATGACGTTTGTAATTTAAATTATTACACTAACAAACCCAAATCCTTGAAAAGTCAGTCCGCTTAGAATTCCTCTCAACCGCCTTTAAAACTTTCTTGTTAATAGTTATTACATTCTCCTTCGCGAAATGTTTCCTGGATGCCATCCAACTTGGCCAACTTCTCTTGACTGGCGCGAAAATACTCTTCAGATGCCTAGTTTCTCTGCACTAAAATATAATTTCAGCAAATTAAGTTTGCAATTTTAAAATTTCTTTATTCTTATATTTGTTTACCAAATATTGTTTGTCTTTTACCTTTTAAGAGCATGAAGTAAACATATTAAAAAAAAATATTTGTTTAAATTTCCACCTTACAAATTCTTTATTTACTTACTTTATCTGTTATTAAAAATATAATAAGTTGTAGGATTCTGTTATTATTAAGGCACGAGGTGATATTGCATTTAAAAATTAATCATAACTGATTTTTTAAAAATAAATTCTCAATACTTTTTACTAAGAGCGCTATTTATGAAAGCAATAGTTCTTGGGAAATAAGGAAATAAGAAATATCCATAATCAAATGTATTACCTTTTATTAAAATACCTGTACACAAAAGGTTACCTGATATATTTGAAAATGATATCCTAACAGAAATCCAATAACTAAATCTACAGTAAATAAAATTAACAAAAAATTTCGTGAGACTGGAAAGGAAAAAGATTCTGTATCCTCTGGCAGATCCAAAAGCGCAATATATGGTGATGAAGCTCTGAATGTTTAAGATGTTTAGAATAATACCCGCACCTTTCTACCAGAACATGAGGAAGAGAAAATGACGTCTCACACACACACACACACACATATATATATATATATATATATATATATATATATATATATATATATATATATATTTATTTTATTATTATTATATATTATTTATTTATTTTTTGTTATTTTATTGAAGTAGACTTACCTTAATTTTTATTCATGTAACGGCTATGATAGTGTCAAAAATCGTTCTCGAATGTTCTGTTAGGCTTAATTCATCCCACCACGTATTTAGATTATTCTAGAATTTTCTCGAACATTCCATCCTTTTCTAAAGGCTATATAAGCGCGCCGTGAGGCCACATTTTAGTTCAGTTTAGTTTGAGATTTCAAAGTGTAAACAAGTAGACCGAGACAAGTTTAGTTGTTAGTTACCTTAGTTACGAGTATTAGGTGTAAACAGTTTTTTCCTGTACTACCTGTAAGCTTTGTTTGGAAATAAACTGAGTGCTTTCAGAGATTACGTGTTTGGTTACTTTGTCCGGAACATTTGGTGTCAGAAGCGGGATTAGGATCCAGTTGAAGCTAAAGAAGTAAGAATTAGTTTCTGTTGGTAGCAATAATCATGGCAGGAAATTTGGATTCTTTGATGAACTTGATTATTACAATGCATAATGACATTCAGAAAAACCAAGAAGATGTAAAACAAGAAGACATGAAGAGGGGCCAAGAAGACATGAAGCAAAAACCAGGCGACTTGAAGAAAAATCAAGAAGGCATGAAGCAAGAAAATAAGGAAGATATAAAGAGAAACCAAGAAGAACTAAAGCAAGAACTTACAAATGACATGAGGAAGAACCAAGAAGACATAAAAATGAAATTGAAGATATGAGGAGGCACCAAGAAGACGTAAAACAAAAAATGAAAGAAATGGAAAAGAATCTGGATCTTGTTGCTTGACCTGACGCTAACCAAAGAAGATGTAAAAAAGAAAATGAGGCAAATGAAGAAGAAAGTGCATAAGCAAGTTCAGGAGGTTCATAACCAAATGCAGAAAGAAGTCCAAAGTTTACGTTCCCAGACGCAGAAATTTGGAAAGCAAAGTGAGTTCAAATCCGACGTTGTCTCTTTATCACATGTGATAAAGCCAAGTACGTTTGATGGTAAGGTGCCGTGGGTTACTTACCTGAAACAATTTGAAGCTGCCGCAACAGGAAATAGTTGGGATTCCACCGAAAAAGCACGAGCGCTGGTTTGTTCCCTGCGTGGCGAAGCAATGGAGGTGCTAAGGCTCTAAATTAATTTAGAACAAATTATTTTAGAGCCGACTAGAATTACCAATAGAACTCAGTCTTTAATTGATCTTGAATTGCGATAAAGTTGTGAATAAAGGTGTTGTTGATTGCCAGTTTTCTGACCATTGCTCAGTTTTCTGTCAGATTAACTATTTTTGCGACCCTAAACCACCTAATAAAATACTATATAGATCACTAAAAAATATTGATATAAATTTGTTTCAAACGGACCTGGAAGCAATAACATTTAATGAAATATATAATATTGAAAATATTGACGAAAAGATAAACTTTTTAAATAATAGTATATTGGCCTTATATAATAAGCATGCACCTGTTAAGCACCTTACTGAACGCAATAAACCTCTCCAGCCATGGATCACAGAAAATATTAAACACATGCAGAAATAAAGCCTTTCGTGATTTTAAATCTAGTAAACTGCCTAGCAAATGGGATTATTATAAACAGTTAAGGAATTTAACAAATAAATCAATTACATTAGAGAAAAATGCTTATTATAGGCATACCTTTCAAAATAGTTCCATAAAAGATAAGTGGAAAGAGCTTAATAAACTGAGGCCAGTAAACACAAAGGAAATTCCGCAGGTTTTTAAAGATACAAATAAATTTAATTCATTTTTTATAAATTCAATCAAAACAAATAATTCGGTAAATAACGATCTATTAAATTTTTACTTAAATAACAGTAAAAATAATCTGAATTCCTTGTTAATTTTTAATACTGTAACGGACAATGATATTCTTCAAATTATAATGAAAATTAAAAGTAAAGCTGCGGGCACAGATGATATTAATATAACTTTAATCTCCCTGTGCTGCCTTCATATTATTGGTTTTATAACACACATTGTTAATGAATGTATTCTTCATGAATATTTTCCTGACATTTGGAAAAAAGCTATTGTCACACTCAAAGTTAGTTCTCCGAAGGATTTAACACAATTTCGTTCAATAAGCATACTTCCAACGTTTTCAAAAATTTTAGAAAGAGTGCTGGAAACTCAAATACGCATACATGTTAATCTAAATAATATTTTACCAACGAAACAATCCGGATTTCGCCCTAAACATAGTTGCGCGACGGCAATGGCAGATGTACTGACGATATCTTTTCCGGTCAAGACAATAACGAAATCACAGCATTAATTTTACTGGATTTTAGTAAAGCATTCGATTTTTTAAATCATAAAATATTAATTTCTATGTTACACTATATAGGGTTTTCGGTAAATGCGTCAAACATTATTAAATCATTTCTCTCCAATAGATTTCAACGTGTAAAAATTGATCAAAATTATTCAGATTTTCTTGAAGTTGATTCTGGAGTTCCTCAAGGCAGCGTTTTAGGACCTCTTTTATTTAGTATCTATACATGCACTTTCCATGCACATTTTAAATACTGTCAGTACCATATGTACGCCGATGATACCCAGCTGTATTTATCTTTTAAACCTTCTGACTATAATCAAGCCATTATTAAAATTAACTTCGATTTAGACCAATTGCTTAAAATATCCTCTAAACACATGCTAAATTTGAATCCGTCTAAGTCGGTTGTTCTCTTATTTGGTAATAAAAATATTCTCAATGAAATAAAGCCAGATATGGCTATAAGCACAGAAAATCAACGTTTAAATGTAGTTGAAAGCGCAAAAAGTTTAGGTCTTGTTTTAGATTCACATCTTCGATTTAGTTCTCATATTTCTCACATTCTTAAAAAAACATACTGCTCTCTGAAATCATTGTTTCCGCACAGACACTACCTTGATCAATCCACTAAAAAGGAGCTCTGTGATTCATTAATATTATCACATTTTAATCATTGCGATCATATATATGGTCCATGTTTGGATAGTTATGACTTACGAAGAGTTCAAAAAGTGCAGAACAGCTGTATTCGATTTATCTTTGATATTAAGAGGAGAGACAGGGTAACCCACTAACTTAAAGAAATTTCATGGCTAAATATGTATAAATTTAAATCACCTCCTTATCTGTATAACAGAATCACTTTTCGCACGGACATACATCATTTTAATTTACGCAGGAATACTTTAACGATTCCGCGGCATAAAACTGAAATATTTAAGAGATGCTTCTCCTATAACATTGCTTTAAATATAAATTCGTTGCCTCCAGATTTATTGCAAATTTCTACGTCATTATAAAGTTTTAAAAGAAACATTACTACTCAGTTACTTAATTCTCAATAGCATTTAAATTACTCTCAGCCTTACTCTTCCTTCTTGTTCTTCTTTCCTTTTCTTTTTCCCTTCTTTCCTTTCGTGTCTTCATTTTTTAATATTGTAGCATTTATTGCTGTATTTTTATTAACAAGCTACTTGCCAAAATGTCTTAATATTAGTTTGTAGCCGCATTGGTAGAACAGAATCTGGACTTCAGAAGTCTGAAATGCGTGCTTTCATTTGCCTTACCTTTGTGATTTTTAATTTTGTTTTTATATATGTATACATGTGGTAAATAATAAACGTTATTATTGTTATTATTATTATTATTATTATAAACAAAATGACTTTACGACATTAGTAACCCACCTAGATATGCGTAATGGGGAAGCACATCCACAGGAGGTTTATAAAGCACAACTTCAATGTCGAAGACAAAAATATAACGAAAGTCTTCAAGAGTATGAAACCGATATTGTGCGACTAATTAACTTGACTTATCCATCCTACCCTGAAGAGATCAAGCAAGAGTTGGCAGTAAGCAGTTTTATCGAAGGCCTTCGTGATCATGATACCAACCAAGCTTTAAGAATGGCTAGAATATTTCAGAAACTAAAAAACAAGAAAGAATATTTCAGAAACTCTGGCATATGCCCTTCAGTTCGAAACAGCTAAACAAACATCCAGGGGACAAGGAAAACTACGTAGACTACAGTACACTCCAGAATACCGGACTGCAAATGAAAATGCTTCGAACCTTTTAAAAGAACTGCAAGAGATTCTTCTTGAACATCAGAAAGAAAATAAATCTGTAACTTTCCGACAAAGAAAAGGCATCCGTGGTTGGAAATGTGGCAAAGAGGGCCGTGTGCAAAGCCGATGTACCAGCAATGGGATTCCTGAAGATATTCAGGAAAACTCTCAGTTTTAAGGGGCGAAAGCTGGCTAGGTGCTACCAAGCCCCATCGACATCAACAAAAATCCCGGCTGCAAAATAATGGCTCTAGCCTGGTAGTACAGGGGAAGATATGCGGTCGGGACTGTGAAATGGTACTGGATACCGGCTCAATACACACCATCGTAAAACCAGATATTATAGCTTCTTGCAGGACAGAAAATCCATACAAAAAATATGTCTTGGAAACCGCAAACAGTGAAATTATACCTGCGAAAGGCATTCATGAGGCTGAAGTAACCCTGGGGAACACTATCTTCATACACGCTATTTTCTTCGCAGATATAATGGATGATGTCATACTTGGTCTTGATGTTATGAACCAAAATAATTTTATCCTTGACATACCTCAACGAGTCCTTCGTACGAAAAATGAAGAAATAGTTATGAACCTGCCACGAAGATACTGCCTTACCTGCATGTTCGGAATGTGGGGTAAAAGCGACGCTTGATGATTTTAAGGAAGAAGTAATTTTATTCGAACCAGTTCAAGACTGTCCACTACATGCGAAGGAAATTTTACCAGCAAGAACCTTAACTCATTGCAGAAAAAATATGATGTTTGTCAAAATGATGAATCTAAAAGGTCATCCCCAGCAAGTAAAAAAATTTGACAAGATCGGAACCTGTCAACCTGCTAATACAATATTTACCTGTACAAACTTACCACCTTTAGAACCTGGAACTACTTTACCTAAGGTACTCCAAGACCTGGTAAAATCGCCACATTTACTGAATAAGGTTCGGATGACCAAGTTAGAAGAACTTTTGAGAAAAAATGAAAATGTTTTCTCTCTGTCTGACAGCGACTTAGGAAAAACTAACAAAGTTCAACATCGAATTATCTGTATAAGCTATTTTACAGATTAAAATATTTCCTTTTGAAGGCTAAATAAGTTTTAATTAATATTAAAGACGTTTGAATCTTTCCCTTTGTTTTATTTTTGTCCATGGCACCTGTGATTTCATAAACTCAAACCTGTTATTATTGCGATTTTTAAACGTAATAAAAATTACTCCCTGGCGGTTTGGGATAATCCCTACAACTTTTGTATTTAACATTTTATTCTATAATAAAGGCAGTAGATAGACCAAAATAACGAAAATATGTCATTAATAATAAAAAATTGCCAAAACCGTAAAGTTTTTAACATTCTGCTTTTTGTTTAAACAAATTAGCCATAGCATATTACGCAGTAATTCGACACAAAAAAAAAATTAGAAAATGTTGAATTTTGAGCTTATTTTTCAAAACAGCGGTACATCTATTTTTGAAAAGACCCTTTACTCCTATGGAAAGAATAATATACAGGGTTACCCGTTTAAGAAAATGCAGTTGCCCTGACCCCATATCGTTATTCTAAAAGTAGCACTAAATTCTACAATAAGTCCTATACGTTAACAGTTTTCGCCTTTTTAATAAGTTATCAGGTAGCTGGGATACGAGTGGTGCCTGAAAATGCAACGTTTTCAAAAACGTCCTGTACTCAAAGACAAAAAATGGTATTAAATTTCTGCTGGCGCCATCTAGTGTCACGAAAAAGTAGCATATGTCACGAGAACCGCAACCCTCTAGGTTTAAAAATAATGGAGAAGCAACGCAAAAATGCCGAACATGGGACGCGCTATACATAGCTACTCATGACTAAACAGTGTTTTTTCTTCTGCACATATGCTTTATAGCACTCGATATCGCTATAAATGGCACACATCGCAAAAAACACTCTTTAGCCACTTTTTATAAAAAATTCTATTATTTAAATATTATTTAATGACCGAAATAAAACTAATTTAAAACTAATTTCACCAAAAATTAAACAATTCTCAGTAGCTACATCATACAAGAAAAATGAATAAAATATTGTGTATTCAAAAGAAAATCCTCTTAAAATTCTGAAAGCATAATAAAGCTTATTCGTGGTAGAATATTTTAAGCCTAAAAGTAAGCCGATATTTTTCGCGTAAAAGAAATCTCCTTTATAGGACCGGAAGAATATTCTTTAAGCAAAGCCATTCAAGAGTGCAAGTCAAATTTCTATCGAATACTTTTTTCTTTCATCCCATGCCCGGTTTTTGAATATGTTCTAAAAACATGTGTTTTTTTGTACGGTATACATATAATATTAGGCTCGGAAAGGTGATGAAAATACTTATTTTCCTCAGCATTTAATATGATTTGTACTTCGGTTAGAAACAACTTGATATTACAACTACCATCTAAAACTAAGAAATCATTGTACTTGGGCTTGGACCGTGTGAAATTGGGTTTACTTTCCGCCATTTCGCCTGCAAGAGGCATGTTATTAGGTTTTTGAATGTACTAGAAAATTATGAAAAGAATAAATATCAATTGAATAGAGATTTTTGTTTTGGAAGGTTCTTTCGTTAAATTATTATTGCTCACCTCAGGATGTTTGACCAGCAAAACATTTTATAGGAGCAACCATTTTATAGGACAGGAGTTCCTTTTTATGCATGATAATGCCCGACCTCACACTGCTCGTATTGTGAGGCAATATTTGAACGAAGTGGGCATACATCTTTTGCCATAGCCAGCTAGGAGCCCGGATTTAAATCCGATTGAGCATGTTTGGGATCAGCTTGGTAAGCATGTTCGTAGTCATCCACATGTACCCGCCAATTTAGAGGAACTTGGAGAAGCACTGGTTCAAGAATGGGATCAGGTCTCCCAAAATTCAATTGCACGACTGATTGAAAGCATGCCAAGGCGTTTACAAAGTGTAACAAGGGCCAGAGGGGGAAACACTCGTTATTAATTTAAGTTCTTGTTTATAAAACGTTATTAATTTAAGTTCTTGTTTATAAAATTTAAATTAAAAGTTTGATTATTGCTTAAAATAAATGTTGTCTATAGATACGCAGTCTTTTTATGTTTTTATTTAGTAAAAACAGCACTTTATATATAGGGCTGCACTTTCTCTAAAAAAAAGATAAAACGATCATTTAAAAAACAAAATGATTCTAAAGAAACAGGCAACAAAATGACTCATAGACGATAGTGATATTTAAGCCAGGTCATTCTATAGAGCGTCTCAAAAATTGATGAAGAAACACAAGTTTGCGTTTACACAAGGTATCGAAATAAATTGCAAAAAAAATTAACAGAATTTAAGAATCTATTCAAAAATTATTAAGGGTTGAAATTGATACAAATCTTAGGCTCGCCACTTTTTTTGTGGGCCAGTTTATTTTACGCTCTCACTATGAAAAAATAGAATAATTCTCTATGCAGATGACTGCATTATAACAATTTCTGATAATAAATTCGAGAAATTGGACAATAATGACAATATAATAATTGGAAAAAATTACTTTATGGTGTGAGAAAAATTGCCTTATTGTCAACGAGTCCAAAACCTGCTTTATGACATTTTGTATAAGAAAAGATATGCATCGGGTTTCAAATTTGTCACGAAACTGCAAACATGTAAATAGGATTGAAAATTTTAAATTTTTAGGATTCCATCTAGATCCACACATAACATGGTGCAACCACATGAACCATGTCGTAAGTAAGTTAAATAGGGCCTACTTTGCAATAAGAAATTTAAAAAACACTTTAGAAATAATACTGCTTTTAAATACCCATCACGCACTAACATATAGCAATCTAAGCTATGGTATTATTTACTGGGGTCAATCAACAGATTTAAAAAAAATTTTTATGTTACAAAAAAGGATAATTACAGAAATTTTCTCATTAAGTCCATTAGACTCATATAAACCCTCTTTTAAACATGTATTTTAATTCTACACTCGGTATTATTCGTTAAAAAACAATTCACTAGATTTTCTCGTCATCTAGAACTATATAATTATGGTACAAGAAACTCCACAAACATTTATATACCTCCCTATAAGACCAGGACTTTCCAAAAAATTCCTTACTGTTTTTGTGGGAATATGTACAACCAACTATCACCAAGCCTAAGAGAAATTACAAGAAATTTAAGAAAAGTACAAAGAGTTATCTTCTCGAAAAAAGTTATTATAATGTTAGAAATTACTTTTCAATTTTGCAAAAATTGTTTTCTGTTAGTTAGTCCGATCTTAATATTGTTTTAAAAATGTCTTATGTTATCCTATATTTTTACACTTGACGTTGTCATATCTATACAGTTAACTAAATTATCCCTGCATAAATAATTATATGTTTGCACCACCACCTTACCATAAACTATGTTAAATTTTATTTAAATTTAAAGTAAACTATGACTGAAAATATTTGATTAAAATGTTTAATCTTCACTTTGCTATAATTCTAAGCTATATTAAGTTTTATATTCTTAACAAGATGCAAGTTAAGGATTTAAAAACTTCCATTTTTATTATAGTACACTAGAAATTAAAAGAGTAAGAAATGTAAAGAAAGGGTATTGATTCCCTTGACAGCCCAATTTTCTTTTTAAATAAAAGTCGGGAAAACCATTATTTTAAAATAACCCCTTTCGTGATCCTACATTTCCTAATCAGATTTTAATTGCTTAACTCGGGGTCGGAACTCGGGCTTGGCACAACGTAAATATTTTCTCATCTAACTCTTTCCGACTTTTATTACAAATAAATAAAGCCGTATCTTATCTGCCGTCTGAGTTCACGAAGGAAAGACGAAGGTTTTGGAATACCGGGGATGTTTGAAAGTCGAGTCTTTGATGAAAGTGAGATAGCAGTCGTCTAGTAATAAGAACAAGCACAGTGTTCGTTGGTAAAAATGTACGTTTGGTGGAGAGGATAAAATAAATGTAATTTGATTTCTATTGACAAACAAAAATCTTTTTAGGTTTTTTCGCAACTGAATAAAAATATTTAACTTTAAATTAATAAAATTGAAGCAAATATTTAATATAATTACATACCTCAACATGTAGACTAGTCTGTCTACGGAATGTTTCGATACATAATATAAACAATATTATTTAAGCAAGCATAAGAAATTATATCATTTACCTTAAGTTTATACAGACACATAGTAGTTGTACAAATACTTTCATCCTATCGGGTAAGGGAGAAACATTAAATAATAGAAAAGAATTGATTTTAAAATGTGTCAGTTTGTTTAACATGTAACCTAGATATGAAAAAAATTATAGTTTGCAGCCATCTATAATGTTATTTTTAAATGTGTTCAGATTATTTGTTGCGTTTTGATTGACCAACAAAAATCTATTTTGGCTTTTTCGCAACTGAATAAAAATATTTAACTTTAAATTAATTAAAGCAAATATTTAATATAATTAAATACCTCAACATGTAGACTAGTCTGTCTACGGATTGTTTCGATACATAATATAAACAATATTATTTAAGCAAGCGTAAGAAATTATATCATTTACTGTAAGTTTTTATGACACATTTTAACATTTTAAAATCAATTCTTTTCTATTATTTAATGTTTCTCTCTTACGATCGGCGCACTAGTGAGTCCCGATAGGATGAAAGTGTTTGTACAACTACTATGTGTTTATAAAAACTTAAGGCAAATGATATAATTTCTTATGCTTGCTTAAATAATATTGTTAAATTATGTATAGAAACATTCCGTAGACAGACTAGTCTACATGTTGAGTTATGTAATTATATTAAATGTTTAATTCAATTAATTTAAAGTTAAATATTTTTATTCAGTTGCGAAAAAGCCAAAAAACATTTTTGTTTGTCAGTCTAAACGCAACAAATAATCTGAGCACATTTAAAAATCGATTTCTATTGTGAAATTAAACATTTAGTTTTATTTATTTTTTCTGGTACATACTGTTGTTAATATCTAATGAACATGTTTTGTTTCCGTGGCCATAATGATATGTCATGTTAACATATTGCCTGTAAAGGGCTGCAAGCATGGGATAGATTTCTATATATACACAAATAAGACAAGAAGCGTCGGTTCCTGAAAATTGCATGATGATACAGTTCATTCGTAAGTCTTTTTTAAAAAGACGATAACAAATAGTTGTTACTACTATATATACCGGACGAATGGAAAATTAATATAATCAAAAATATCAGTAGTAGCCGTTGAGTTTAAAACTGGAGATCCCACTCATGTTACTAATTATAGATCAATTTCAGTAATATGCAACTTTTCAAAACTTTTTGAAAAAAGCTTTCAACAAAGATGGGTTGAATTTTTGGAAAGGATAGAAAAGCTATATTGAAAACCGTTCTGTTTTTAAAACAAAATTAATACTGAGGGTCCTGTTTTTGAGTTGACAAATAATAATTATATTCCTAGGTAATTTAAGAATTTGATTATGGTTAGGAAATAATAGTTCTTGGAAATAGGCTATGTCAAATTGAAATTACTATGTGACGTTTCGTCTTAAATTGCATTAGGCATCTTCAGGGATCTTAACTTTATGACATCTAAACCCTAAATAAGCTCGGATAAATACAGGCGGGCTTTTATACCCAATTTGTGCTCGCGAAACCACGACCCTGTGTTAAAATCGTTTTCTATGTATGATGCAGACCATAACCCGCGTTGAAGTTTTCTGAATATTTAAAGATTTTAATAGAGTCTCTAATTTTTTGTTTATAAAGTCCTGGAACCGATGCTAGCACCCTGGTTTCTTTTACATTTATAATATGTCCAGCGGTATGCTAGTGTTCAGCTACAGCAGATCGAACAATTTGTTACTTTTTAATACATGGTTCATGTTCCTTAATTCTAGGGGATATTATCATTTGGGTCAGTTTCGATGTAGAATCTCTATACATAAATTTTCCTGGTAACGACTCACTTTCTATTTTATCAGACATATGGAAACATAATAATATTGATAATGACTTAATAGATCTAGTGGAAGCTTGTTTTACATCTACTTATTTCATGTTTCAAGGAATTGTTTATGAACAAACATGGGGAAGCTATGGGCCCTCTTCTATCAGCTGTGGTAGCGAATATTTCTTCACTAAAACCTAAATAATGATTTAGGTAGGTAGATGATACATTTGTTGTTTGGTCCTATAGGCAGGAAAATCTCCTCATAGGGGGCATTTTGTGTACAAGAAAATCTCCTCATAGGGGGCATTTTGTGTACAGAAAATCGACGCATGCACATTCATATTTAAATGCTAATTTCCACCACTCCTTAGACCAAAAGCAATGTTTTATTAAATCACTAGTATTTAGAGCCATTTCGATTTCTGATCAAGATTCTCTAACAGGAAACAGCGAAACTGACCGAAGCTCTGAAAAGGAATGGCTATTGCACTGACGATATTACGCATTCAATTAAAATACATAGTAACCCAACTCCGCAAAAAGAGCATGATAATGGGCCACCGTTAGGTAGTGTTATTCTTCCCTACATACATGGCACCTCAGATAAAATAGGATGATTACTTCGGTGGTCCAACATACGTACAACCTTTAATACACATAAGAAGACTGGACAATGCTTGCCATCTTCAAAAGATATTCTATCTTTTCAAACAGAAGGAGTATATAAAATTCCTTGCTTCTGTGGAGGAGGAACAGGATGCTCAATATCCATTAAACTTATGGATGTATTAAAAAGAAACAAATTCCTCAATTAGCTGTAGCTGGATACCAGCAAACCACTGGACATACTAAAAGAGACCGAGGTTCCAGCGTCGATTTCAGGATTTTATAAACGAAAAAACTAGAGAATTGAAATTTTCAAACTTACAAAAAGCTTCAATAGAGATACGGGTTATCATCTACATCACATGTGGAAACCGATCATAACATAGGGTCACGGTTCTGCAAGCACAAGTCGGGTATGAAAACCCGCTTGTATCTCTCCGAGTTCATTCAGATCTGATCGAAAAGGTCCCTGCTTATATAACGATATTTAACAAATAGATAACGAAAAGTTAAACTAAATAATTCTTTCAGTGATTACAGTATCATACCTACCAAAGTGCCTTAGGGAACGGTGCCCGGATCCATAGTTTTCCTAATAATAAATAAGAACGACAGTGTCCTTCGAGACCACAGTGTGGTGTTGTATGCTGACGACATGGCACTGCTATTTTCGTGGGAGACTTGAACGGCTGTTTATAAACGGGCAGAATGTTAACTGACCACTATGAAGCAGTGATTGAATGCTATAGTAACTTTTGAGTGTTATTCTCCAGCACACCACGAATTATTGACTATTCAATCTGCAAACTTTGAAAAAAGTAATTTAACATCTACTTCTAACTCAAGTATTTGAAGGTAGCTATTGATCAACATCTAAAATGATACGAATATGTAATATATCTAGCATTCAAAATTATAAAGATGAATACTATATCGTAAGTATTTTAAGACCCGACAAAGTCTCTGGTATTGTTTTATATTTTTTTTATATTTTCTTTTTCCAAGTTGTATTGTATTATGATTTTTCAATACATTCATTGTAATCAATGGTTACATGATGTGTCCGATACACGTACCCTTCAAGAAAAAAATATAAAGACATTTATTTTGTAGGGTATAATTTTATTTTCGAGTTTTGGAAAAGGCTAAATAAGCGTCGAAACGTCTACATTTTCTAAATAAAAGGTATGTGCGTGTATGACCTGAATCGACAAAACCACCCTAACCTAATTTTTGTAAATAGCAAAAATCCGGAAATACGCAAAGTTAAAGGTTTAAACTCAAACTATCGACAGTAAGAAAAGAAAAGAAAGGCGTAGTCTAGATTTGAATAATCAATTTCAATAATAAAATTGTGTTATACGCATTATATCAGTCAGTTAAGAATATGGCTAAGAACTAATACTTGTGCCATTTCGACCAGTGCTTGAAGAGATATATCACGCCTATGTCCAGTATCTTTATTTACAAATAAGTCCACTTGATTTACCAAACAATTACTTTGCGGATAAGCTAACCAGAGCTCTGTATCTTCCTTGTGTAATCTCAAATGTAGTGTTCTGGTAACAACTGGATGAACAGGATGTTAGATATTTTCCAACAGAAAGAATTGCAATTAAAGTCTGCGAACAGATTCCACTTCTACTACCAGGGTGTGGTTTCCCTGTCGTGTGTTACTATATTATATATAAATATTATAGGACACATGTTATATTGACAACTGAAGACCTTTGTAAATAAGACATAATATTGTCTTTTTCTAACATGAAGAATAATTTTCTATTTTGTTTATTTTCTACGGTTTTTCCTATATTATTTGTTAAAAGCAGTACAATTGAATTCCTTAATTTATCACTACAGGTCAAACAATCCCAGACGGAGCACGCTGAGGAACAAAACGATGCTCTTGTGAGCTTTTCTCTTTCCCGTTATTCTCAATGATCTTTATAGCCTAAGAATTTACTCTTTAATAAAGGCTAAATTAGCAAGTTTTTATCCCGTTACTGGTTTAACCTCTATAAAATTTTATTGTCTCCGTTTGTTTACTGAAAAATTGCTTGTTAAACGTTTTATCGTTTTAGCAACTTTACGCAAACTTAACACTGCATGTCGTAACCTCGACGAGGCAAAATCCCGACACCGAAACTGGGATAACGTGTTCAGTAAAATAATACGTATAGATTATGAGTGCGGACGCACTAAAAGCATAAATAGGATAACATCATAATATGAGGTCATCGGATTGGTCATGTATAGATGAACAAATTTCACATAAAAATAAAATAGTCCATTGTTTTGTATATGTGTTTATGTAACAAAATTCTGAGTCTTATATTAAAATAAGGTAAATACGGATTGCCAACGCCTAGATGAACACATTTTAGTAAAAACAAAATAGTCCATTGTTTTGAGTATGTGTACAGCAAATTTTCGAATCTTATTAGAATAAGGCAGCCATCATTAAATACGTAGAGAAATGCTCGAAATTATGATTGCAACCGATCTCAAAACTATTTTATTTTGCTAAAAAGGTAAGTTAGATATATTATATGTATGTTATATTTGAACCGATTTTTACCACTAAATATTTATTTAATTTTGACTTAACAAAACGTCCTAGCTTTTCGACTCATGTCTTATTATGTAACTTATCAATGCTAGAGAAATTATTAATAGGTACGGATTTGTGACAGCACGAGAGTAAAAAATTCTTAAGTAATAATAAATAACTCTAAATAAAGGCCGTAGGCAAAGGAATTTAATCGCATGCAATGTTTTTTGACAACATTGGAACAGGGAGAAGGCCGACAAGTTAGGAAGAAATTTAGGGAGGTCTATCATTTTTGACATATTTACAATAGTCACATTTAACCCATCTTTGTTAATAATATTAAAATCTATAAATTCCACAAACTCTGAAGAACAAAATTTTAAAAAATTGGGAATGGAACGATTTTTATCTTTTAATACATCGGGTGTTGTTTTATAGGCTATATTCCAATGTGAAATATAAAAAAAGATGCCGTTTGTATCGAAAATTTAAATAGAAAAAAAATGGGATATGCAATGTATACCTATAGATGAAAAATTTTAATAAAACAAATATTTGAGCAAGAGTGACTACCATTGTTGTGTGTACATTTGAAATGTTTAACAATTTTTTTTGTTGACAAAGGTAAGTTAGATATATTAGATTTAAGCCGATTTTCACAATGAAAACTACTATTTGTTTTGACCACCTAAATAACATGTCCAAATACCAGAAAAATCAGTTAGCCCTTTCTTCTAAAATGTCTATTTAACCTGCCATCTAAAGTTTTATGGCGAACTCAATGGAAGTGACGAAACAGCACCAGTTCAGTTAAAACTGGTGGCCCTTCTTTATATTTAGTGCTTGAGAGATATTTAATACTTCCTTGGTTAATCTTATTGAATATACTCCAATTTAAATGAAAAACAATTTCAAGAACATCTGCTAGCTTACTACCGTGGAATCAAATATGTTGATTTTTATTTTTTACTGATCGGGGTTGGTGTAAGTCATGGTTAGTTTAAACATTAAAAAATCTTAGTTTAAGGGTTTAGACCGTAAAAAATGGGAACTAATTTCCAAGGATTTGCCTGCTTTTACAAAGCATATTTAGAGATATTCACTCATGAGATGAGTTACGGTGAGCAAAATTTAGGTAATTATATTCGACTTTTGCTCTCCGTCCCGAGACAGACTTTATTGACTAATTCTCAGGCATAATATGAAAGGGAGCTCACTCAGCTCCTCATTAAAATTTTCGAGCCGCTTGATGATTTCAATAGATTCTCTAATCTTTCTTTTATAATATCCTGTACATCAACAATGAATTGAGCAATATTTAAATTAAACATCTTTCATATTATTAGAGGATAAACGAAGAAAATTATGGTAGAACTAAAGTCGAAAAAAATTAACTTTCAGAATAAAGATTGAAATTCAATATTCAAATTCAAAAAAGAATTCACCATTTCTGTTATCATAACAAATCTCTATTAAATTTGCAAGGACGTAAATAAATATATAGTAACATTTATTATTATATAATGTATAAATTATTCCTAACTAAGGGTGGTTATGGAACAACAGTTTTCTAAAGCGAAGATTAACTGGAAAATAGGGTGCTCTAGTGCCATCTTAATTTTATTAAACACGAAAGCAATAGAAAAGTAATTCAAATCAGAATTCTGTTAACATTATTATTTTTCGGGAAGAACCAATTTGCTTCTAGTGTACCTAGGTAAATAAGTATGCTATACATATTATATAATAAATTCACTTACCCTACCTACCTCCTATATTTCTAAAAAGAAAGGCAAAACATCCTAATATATGAAGACGAACAAGATTTCAATGGACTATCTGTTTAACTGCAATATTGGATCAACAAAAAAACTATAAATAGTCTTAAGTTCCGAAAAAACTATAAATGCCACTATTTTTATTTCTACTTATTTAAATGCCTATTGATTGCTATACAAGTAAATGCCTAATAAAAATCAAAATTAAATTAGTAAGTAATGTTTTATATACTTTTAAAGTTTTTTATTTTTAAGTAGATTGGAACCAAGTTTGGACTTTTTGACCTATATAAAAGAACTATGTTGACTTAGTGCTGTATGTAAAACAGATAAAACAATACTAATATTTTTCTATACGTGGTTTGATATATTATTTCTAAATTATTGGAAAAAAATATTCCTTAGATTAAGAATTTGGCATTCAGGGTTTGTTGCAAAACGGACGTCTAGACCATAAATTATTTTAAAAATATCCGTTTGTATAATTTCAAGTATTTCATAAGTACTCCCCCAACTGACAATTCCATATGAAAGCAGGAAATGAACTAATGAAATATAAATACTGTGTAAATTCGATATATTCATTATTTGACTAATTTTTTTAAACATATAAATTAGTGATCTCAATTCTTTGCTCAGTGTTAGAATCTGGTAATTCCACCTTAAATGGTTGTCCAGTATTATTCCGAGGTAATTCGCTTTATCAATGGAATTCAGATTCCAAACACAGCCTTGTCTAAATGGCAAGTGCACTTTTATAGATTTATTTATTGGTATACCTTTAATTAAGGCGGAAAAGGTAAATAGTTTTTTTAAAAGTTATTTTAAGCAAACTGTTATCAAACCACTATACCATTTTTTCGGCAGAAATTTTTTGATCTAAACTACGTGTCCCATGAGCAAACAAAACAGTATTTTCTGCAAAAGATATAACATTTCCTCAATAATCTTGATTTAGTAGGTTATTTATATCGACTACAAACAAAATTGGTCCTAATACCGTTTCCTGAGGAATACCATAGTCAATTTGGTGCGGGTCACTATTTGCAGCCGGAACTCTCCGGAGTCCCAATAGGTGGCGCCAAATATTATTCTTGGCTCGTGGAACTTTTCCACTCACATAGACGTGTTCATTTTTGATTGTCTCACATCGATGACTTCTTAATTGAGTTCTCCCTATATACAAGCCTGCCTGATGAGGGTAGAGGCCCCAGAAATCGATCGCAGAAAAGGTATCCCCCTGTGACACAATCGAAAGCAATTTTTTCTCGTAGTACGTGCAAAAATTTTATATTTTGGTTTTTCTACATATATATATATATATATATATATATATATATATATATATATATATATATATATATATATATATATATATATATATATGATTCTTAGTCCTTCACGGATGGAAAAATATAATGTGTTTTCATTTCGGGTATACATCCGTTCACTACTGCGGTTCTGAAAAACACAACAATGAAGTTTCGCCATTTGGCACTTTCGAAGCCTTCTTCCTCGCGTCTGAATAGACGAATAGAACAAAACTGTTCGTTTCAGAACGGCAGTAGTAAAAGGATGTACACCCGAATGAAAACACACATATACAAACTTTAGCTTAAATAAATTTAACGAGAAAAACACATTTGATTGAGGTAAACCCAAAATGTTTAGTTTTAAACAAGAGAGTTAAATTTTATTATTTTTCATTAGTAAACCACATGATAAGGAAATCTAAAGAAAATAATTTATTTGCTAAAATTTGTTCTTTTTTTCATTGTCATACGAAATGTCATTTTTTGTCTTTTTTTTCTTTCAGTACCAATAATTTCCGTCAAAGCAGTACAAGGAGATCCGGTGTTTCTCCCGTGTGATATATCAATGCCTGATCCAAGTGATAGAGTGCTCTTAGTGCTGTGGTATCGTGAAGACCTTGGGACGCCAATATATAGGTAGGTTAACTCTTGTTTTATACTCTAAAAGGCTTTATTCAAAGGTGTATAAAAAATAAAACTTTCAACATGTAAATACTTGACAATCACATAAACACTTTTTAATACCACAATTGAATCTGAAGTAACGAAAAACATAACGATTTTTTGGGTGATTTACTGGTTTGCCTATAATTCTAATGTGGTATGTGTATTGTTGGCTTTAAATAATAAGTTTATTTATTATTATAAGTAATAAATATATTGTCTCTAAGTAATTACACTAATACTGCTTACGCTGAAAATGACGACACATTATACTCATTTAAATTAATATTTTTTTTCTATTTTGTTGCATTAAATATTTTATTCAATACAAGAATTGAACTACATTATTGAAGACTGAATTCACCTTCATACAAAACAAAGTGGCACCCATAGAAACAGGACAGCTGAACCTTAGTAAATTTCTGTTAGGGGATTTATAAAATTAAGTATTATCAATTTTTCAATAATGTTGCAAATTTATACTGGAATATTAAAGAATCTTGTTATCATTCATACCATATTTCAGCAATTTAAATATTTTCAATATATTTAATTATTCTAGAGAATTAAAATTGCATATGTCTTAGTGGCAAAACTTTGCTCGATATAAAATTATTCCTGAATATGCATCCAGAGGAAACTTGAAGTTTACGTAATTGAAAGTTATTTAAGTCATGTTATAAAACTTAATTCGATCAAGTTTTTCTAACAAGAAAAATTTAAAAACTTCTCTATATAATGTTGAGAAAATGTCAAAAGTTTTAGTACTTGACTCTTTCTAGGCGTTAATGTAATATCTTATTCGTGTACATTACTGTGGAGCTGTTAACTTAGAATATTATTTGACTAAGCAAATAAAAGAAAACTCTATCATCTAATTAAACCGAGAAATTTAAAAAACGTTTTTCGTCTCAATATTATGAATGATTGTAATATATTGCCTTCAAATAATATTTTAATAAAACTATGTTAGTTAATTTCTTTATTAAGCATAAGTAATGAGTTCTTAAGGCATACAATTCGAAATATTATAGACTACTCTAAACTAGCTTTAGAGACCATACTTTTGGGTTACTTATCAACACAAACTCATAAGTTATTTTTAAATATTTTATAACATTTTTGAATTGTTTTAAAAGCAACCTCTTTAAAAACATAATTTAAATGTAAGTCTTTGTTTCGTTTTGTTTGATAATTAAATTGTTCAGAGTTTTCATTTATAAATGTTTTTAGGTTTTGGGGGCAATAAATTATTTTTTATTTTATAATAAAAAAATTGAACCAAATAAAAAATTAAATTACGAACATTTAACCATTTTAATTTCCTTAACATTATTAATTTTTATACGTTTATCACAATTTATTAAGATCAGCATGATTTTATTTTGTAAAATTTGTAATTCGTTAAATATTTCCTCGTTTGTCAAATACAAAAATGCAGAACCATGTAGATAGATAATGGTATCATAAAAACTTTTTTTGAAGAAAAATCTTAAATTTGGAGAAATTCTTTTAAAATATTTTCCCAGCAATTTTACTAATAGTCTTTTCAAAATTTCAAAGTGAAAACTTAATCTATCATCTATAATTATGCCTAAATATTTAAAGTCTTTCACTATTTCCAAATTTGTCCCTTCTAATGAAATATACAAGTTATTAGTGTTTAAATTTTTACTCAAAACCATGTGACCATGACCTCTTGTCTTAGATAGATTTAACTTCAATTTATTTACTTTAAGCCATTTAATAAAACATTTAGATCCGGATTAATAAAATCTTGTGCCGCTAATACTAATCTGCCTTTTTTATAAAATAATGTGTCATCAGCAAATAATTGAATATGGCAGTGTTTTAAAATTGATAAAATATCATTTATATACAAAATAAAAAGCAATGTAGCAAAATACTACTTTTAGAAACACCTATATCAATACATTTGTCTCTCGATATTTTACTTGATAATCTCGTTTTTTTTATCTGTTATTCAAGTAGTTTTCAAATCAAATTAGCGCACTACCCCTACCCCTATTTTTTTTTAATTTGTTTAATAATCTGTTAATGGTTTCAAAAGCCCGTTTAAAGTCTAAAGAAACTGCTATTATTGCTTTATCCGTTGCCAAGTTCATTCTCCATTTTCAGCTACGAACTGCAGTGCTGTTTCGGTCAAGTGTTTTCTTCTAAAAGCAACTTGATGTTGTACTAAAAAGTCGTTTTCATTTATACATTCCATAAGCGGTTTATATTCTATAGACTCTAATGAATTTTCAATGTCCCAAAATACGTTTTTTGGCCTCATTTCTTCAAATCATTAAATTGTGAATCGATGTTACATATGAGCACTTTAATTTTTCAGCAATAACACCATAATTTAAAGTTAAATTTATCAAGTATAATAGTGCATATCCAAATATCCAATGTTTTCAAAGGTTTCTTTAATTAATCTTTTATTTAGTAGTTCGTTATAATTTTTGTTTGAATTTAGATATACATTTTTTCTTCTTAAGCCGTTCAGTGATATTTCACAAAATGATTTAAATATATCTGTATCTGTAATATTAAATAAGCAAGCTTCTTCAATTCTATCTTTTATCCTTCCCGATATATCCGACACTCTTGATATAATATACATTAAGTTTTTCAAAAATTTTCAACGCATTGTTTTCTTTCTTCAAAAATATTTTTTTTCTTTTTTCTGGTTTAACTAAACTTTTTAATGTTTTCCACATTATATTACTAACAATTTTCTTCTGAAAATATAAAGTTTATTCATTTATTATAGTTTCTACAACTTGATTTCGCGCTCTTTTGTATATACCCCAATCATTATTGTTGTTGGTTAAGATGCATTTTTTAAATTTAATGTATTCTCTCGATTTTTTTTTGGCAAAGGTACCGGATTATTTTTCGTATAAAAAAAAAAGGTTTTTAAACTATCTCACGTGAATTATTAACATTATTTTCAATTTGTCCATAAATGAAATTCGTATTTGTACTGTTATAGTTCCAAAAATAAGATATTAGTTCCATATTTAATTTTTTATAATCTACAAATTTCACAACTTTGTTTACTCAGGGTTTTTCAAAACATAATATCCATTATGTAGAAAAATCCAGCTTGGATCACCAATTGTGGTTACGTGTTTAACTCCTGTTTCTAATGTAAAATTTGATTTTGATTTGATATAACCAAGTAAATAATAGTATTTGATGTTGCAGTTATTCTTGCATACTTCTGTATAAACTGTTTTAATCCATATAAATTTATAACATTGTTAAACTTTAAAAATATCATCTTTCATAGCATTCATGTTTCCCATAAATAATTTCGTTTTTTTTTTTTAAATATTAAAAACTATAATATTGCCAGATGGCTATCTGTAATAAGAGTTAAGATCATACACTTCTTTTTTATTCTAAATCTAAGTTTCAAATAAAATATTAAAAAAAAATTTAAAACTTCAATGGATTCTAAAATATACAGTAGGATCCCTCTTGTATCAGAAGAATTTGAATTGCATCTATATAAGAGTGTAATATTTTTTCATTTCAATTTTAATTCAAAAGGCTTTTTTTATTAGATATCGTAAGTTACAAAGAAAAAAGTATATTCTAGAGGGGTGGCGAGATCCAGCAGAGCTGCTCATCTAACCACCACCTATATTTAATCTAGACCACTTCACAGTTAATTTCATTAAAGTTATGTGACTTTCTCAAATGTATGTTATAATTGATACTTCTTTATTCATAAATAAATTAATTTCATTTTTTGATTTCGACCGGATGCTAACCTCAAATAATACACCACTCTAACATAAAAACAAGAGGATGGTTAACGAAAACCATTTGAAGAATAAATGTAATGTTTGAAGTTTAATCAATTTTCCAAACAAAAAAAATACCTCCGCTATAAAACTTCAATTATTACAGCTATCATTGCCTTTATGTCCTCAATTAAAAACAAATAGTGTCAATAAGTTATCACTAATAATATTCTGTGAGGTAATTTAAATATATTTTTTAAACTTTGTTCTGAATACACGATTTTTCTTACTTATTGAATCAAAAGTTATTGCCTATGTCAAATTTTGATAAAGTCGCCTAATAAAAAAAAATCTATAAAGCTACAATATGTATATTCAAATTAATACGGTTAAATGCTTCGTCTTTTAAATGTTATATAATGTGTTATATTTTTTTAGTTTCGGACATAATTCAACAAAAATATTAATCCAAAGGTAGTATTAATAACCTAATTTAAGACTTTAAAGCCCAAACGGCCGTATTGACGTGGGTCATCTCGGGTTGAAGTTTGCCATGAAACGGGCTAAGTAGAGAAAGAACAAGGGTAATTTGGGAGTCGAAGACAAGTCATGTAGGACATTTAGAATGCTAGGGATCGGTTTAAAAGAGGACAAAATCTGAAGTGCTTAAATAAGTAATAATTACCTAAATCGAATATCTTTCAAGTCCTAGGGTTAAAGTGGATCAGAGATCTATCTTGGAGTGCCTTGTATGAACTTTGCCAGTTTCTGGACAAAAAATATTTTAAAGTGGATTTTTTAAATAAATTAACAGTTTTTAAAAGTTAAAAAGAATTTCACAATATTAAAATTTTTGTCTCTAATAAAGGTGTATTTCTGCTACATACGTTTGAAAATACATTTTAGAAAACTTAGTTTATTATATTTTACGTTAAGAAATTGAGAAATTATTTTATTTTTTTTTATGTCCATAATTTTGCTTGAGAAATACGCTTCTTGGGATCGATCATAAAGAGTAAAGGCGCTTTTTTTTGTAAGAATGCGATTTCCTTGGTACTTATTATAAGGGGACAGTGATGTCCGATAAAGGCACTCTTTTAGAAACCCCGATGATTAAAAATGCAGGTCGCTATGGTTAATTTTTTTTTCAGATTTTTGGGCCAAAAAAGTTCGTTAGCGGGCAAAAATGGGTAAAAAATGTAAGCTTTGAAAGCATTTTCACTTTAAAAAAATAAAAATGGGGTTCGATGAGAACTCTAAAGGAGATTTAAAATCAATATAGGATGCTTATACGACAAATGACCAGAAAGCGGTCGAAATGCAGAAAAACTAAAAAAACTGTTTCCGACTTTTCTTAAAATAAAACCTGTCATTTACCTTAAAGAACATTTTTCTGTTTTGAATATTATTTTTGTGCCAGCCATATCGATTTCTCACACTGCAGACCTTACGCAGCAAAAAAAGTGGAACGTTTTTTTTATTTTGTGTAATAAGCACACACTAAACAATGTATTTAAATTTCAAAAAAATCTGAATAAAGGCTTTTTCCTTTAGAACAATAGCGTAAATGTAATTAGCTAACGAAATGATTTCATTAATTTAATGACAGACCTGTTCATTTGGATATTAGCCCGAGGGATTCCTAAGTTTCACGTACAAAAAGGAGTTTTTAATTAGTCATAACAATTCTCCTACGAAACCGATTAATTTAATTAACTTAATCCTCCTACCAGCAATAAGATTGCTACAGATTGTAGGCTCAAAGCAAGGTTTAATTTAATTTGCCCTAATTTATGAAAGCGCTAAACAGCGAGTACAGACATGAATATAAAGAATCTCTTTAGAAATTTATAAAATTAGGTGTTCAGGAAAATCTGTGTGGAAATGCTGGGCTTTAAAGAAAATGTTTTATCGGTTTCATGCCTGGAGTGTACCAAAAGCGTTATTGCTATAATTTATAGAAATTAATGTACAGGGTGATCAGTTAAGGGTAGCGAGCGGCCATATCTCATAAGATATTGGTCGTATAGATTTGGGAAAAAAATCGTATTAAAAGTCGCCAAGAGAAATTGCTGAAAATTATTTTCGAGTTTGTCAAACGTCCGCTAGAGGGCGTAACAACCAACACCAAGTAGAAAAATGGGGTTTTTATAGAATTTTGCCTAATGAAAGTATATCGATGATATCATTTTCATATTTAGTGACCATTTCCCTACACTTTTTGTCTAAAGTGTTTTGTTCTATATATCAAAATAAAGCGGTGGGGGAAGTTCAATTGTTTTTTCAAACAAACCAAGATGTCTCTCGTTTCTTTTGACCGATTTTAGCAACCTTAGGCTCATATGAACGAGCATAATTTGCACTACAAAACGCTTATTTGGTTTTGAATTTTTGACTTTTGCTGGCGTCGCTAGATGGAGTTGTTGTTGGACAGTTTTATTAAGATGTTTCATTGTTAAACATCTTATTTTTTCAATCCAAAACCGTTCGTCTAACGAAAAAAAGTCAAGAGGTTCTTTTTGTTAGCAACTAATAAGTGATTACGAAAATGATTTTTATTTTGACAAAAAGCAGTGGCGTGCCATTTTTTAATAAAATAAAATAATATTTTGGTCAATATCAACGGTTCAAAAAAAGGTAGATGATAAATTATTTTCATTAAATTATAGAGAAATTTATCCCCTTTCAAAATATGTAAAAATGAATATACCATTACATTTGATTTTTTTGAAAAAAACTAAAAAATATGCTACTAATTCAGTTAACGCCATCTAGCGACCCCAGCAAAAGTCAAAAATTCAAAACCAAATAAGCGTTTTGTAGTGCAAATTATGCTCTTTCATATGAGCCCAAGTTTGTTAAAATCGGTCAAAAGAAACGGGAGACATCTTGGTTTGTTTGAAAAAACAATTGAACTTCCCCCACCGCTTTATTTTGATATATAGAACAAAACATTTTAGACAAAAAGTGTAGGGAAATGGTCACTAAATATGAAAATGATATCATCGATATATTTTCATTAGGCAAAATTCTATAAAAACCCCATTTTTCTACTTGGTGTTGGTTGTTACGCCCTCTAGCGGACGTTTGACAAACTCGAAAATAATTTTCAGCAATTTCTCTTGGCGACTTTTATTATGATTTTTTTTCTCAAATCTATACGACCAATGTCTTATGAGATATGGCCGCTCGCTACCCTTAACTGATCACCCTGTACATATAGGGTGGCTAGCTATACAGGGTGCTGATTAATGTCGTGGACATATTTCAGGGGGTGATAGTACTCGACAAAATAGGTAAAAAATGCCAATATATACATGGTCAAAAACGCACCATTTTCGTTATACAGGGTGTCAAAAACCTCTACGATAAAATATCGAAATCGTGGATGGTAGTATACAGGGTGTTACATTTTTTTACATCACCTACAAGTTCATCTTGTGGAACTTTTTTTTGGAGCACCCTGTATGAATTCTGATATAAAATTTAAACTCTTTGTTCATTTCTTTAGCTCTTTCGTATTTGGCATTATTCTCGTATCTATCACAGTTTTCGACTTATTTGCAATAATCGATGCATTGCATCGACGGCATGTATGCGAAATTAAGCAAAAAATTAAGAAACGGGTTTTATTTTAAATCAACCGACATGATAATGAACAATTGGATAAAATTATTACAGCCAAATTAAAAATAAAACGAAATTTTAAAAGTGGTGGTACGCCTCTTGCTAGAATGCAAGAATCAAGTCTTCGCCTCATGGACTGACGGACTCTGTCAAATATTCCAGGAGTATTGCGAATGATGTCGCATGAAGCTATTATTCTTTTCTTAAATCTTTTTCTGTCTGGATTGGGGTCTGATACACCAATGTTTTCAGGTGTCCCCAGAAAAAGAAATCCAGGCTATTCAGATCTGGAGATCTAGGGGGCCATGGCTGAGGTCTCCTCGCCCTATCCAACGGTTGTTAAAATTATCATT
Organism: Kuschelorhynchus macadamiae; assembly: GCA_030620095.1. Classification (NCBI taxonomy): domain Eukaryota; kingdom Metazoa; phylum Arthropoda; class Insecta; order Coleoptera; family Curculionidae; genus Kuschelorhynchus; species Kuschelorhynchus macadamiae. The sequence continues at coordinate 42,447 of JAUTXW010005151.1, read as the reverse complement.
TAGGAACTCCCTCACCTCTATGCTGAGATGTGCTGGTGCACCATCATGCATGAACCACATTTGATTTCTAAGAAGAATTGGCACGTCTTCTAGCAATACCGGGAGTTCGTTTTCGAGAAATTGACGATAATATCGTCCGTTTAGCCTTGCTGGCAGGAAAAATGGACCTGTCAAATAATCTCCAATAATGCCGGCCCACACATTTACTGAAAACTGTTGCTGGAAATTATTTTCATATATCGAATGCGGATTCTCTTCTGCCCAAAAATGATTGTTATGAAAATTACGTATGGCATTCCTAGAAAAATTTGCCTCATCGCTAAATAAAATTGTGTTTCCAAATAATGGATTTTGGGCTAGCATTGATTTGTGAATTCAACCATCATTAAACAACTCGAAACAATTAGGTAAACGTCAAACAAAAAAATATTTCTTACAAAATGTCAGATTAAAGAACACAATTAACAAATGACCTGCCTCAGCCTACTACGTTTTTTTTCCAGTTTCATTATTTAGCCTACACTTGATTTGTGAATTCAACCATCATTAAACAACTCGAAACAATTACGTAAAAGTCAAACAAAAAAATATTTCATACAAAATGTCAGATTAAAGAACACAATTAACAAATGACCTGCCTCAGCCTACTACGTTTTTTTCCAGTTTCATTATTTAGCCTACACTTAATTTGCATCTATGGAAATTATTGCAAATAAGTCGAAAACTGTGATAGATACGAGAATAATGCAAAATACAAAAGAGCTAAATAAATGAACAAAGAGTTTAAATTTTATATCAGACTTCATACAGGGTGCTCCAAAAAAAAGTTCCGCAGGATAAACTTGTAGGTGGTGCAAAAAAATGTAACAAGCTCTATACTGCTATCCACGATTTTGATATTTTATCGTAGAGGTTCTAAAAATAATGCATGTTCTAAATTTCGACTAATTGTCTTAGAAGGAACTGGAAAAAAACGCAAAAAATGAGAAAAAAATTGAAATTTGGCTCAATGTGATTGTGATATATTTTGGCAACAAGGTAACCGCATTTTAAAACGAAAATGTTCCGTTTTGGATCGGTAGATTTGGCCCGATGAGGTGACCACCAAATAGCCCAGACTTGACTATAATGGATACATTTCTATGACGCTTTTTAAAGGAAAATGGGGAGAAGAAACACGCCCGCTAACGGTTAATATTATAAGAGAAATAATAACCCAATAAATTGAAACACTAAATCATCGCAACAGGGAACTATTTTGGCAGCTATAGAAGAGAATTTATAGGAAACGCATTGAGCAAAATGGGGGGCATGTGGAACATAAAATTCAGTAATCTAGTTTTTATTAAATACTCTCGTAGGCAGCATACAAGTTACTGTTATTGTCATCTTCATGTTTCTCATTTTATTTCCCGGATTTCATTTTTGTTTTATTTAAGATTGACCAAACTAAATATAATATAATTATAAATAGGGATGATGTATCTCTAATTTTTAAAAATAAACTTTTAACAAATATATGCGAGGATCAGTGTTTTCATAACTCCGCAACGCGAAGTTTGATTCCTCTCTTTTCAATTTTAGTTATTTGTAAAACATTCAAAAATCCTAACAACTCTACTACATTGATTTTTTTTGTATCTCTCTAAACAAGCAAGGTAACATGGTCTGAAATTACTTATAATAAGCTACTATCTGCCCAGGCAATAGCTTTTGAAAAGTTAAGATAGAAAAGTGCGCGTAATTTTTAATCATCTTTAACTATTTTGCTGTTGCAATTATTAGACAAGGTTAGTTGGTAAAAAGGGATACTCGTTTCAAGATTATTGTGAAATTAAAGATTTTTCTGGAACTGTCAAAAATTGATCGTCTTGGTTTGATCGGACATTAGTGTCATTAAATAGAGTTTCAAAAACTAAGATTAGAAAGTACACACCATTTTACTCTAATTTGATCCTTTCAAATTTGACAGCGTTTTGAAATCTCAAATTTTGATTTTTCAACTGTCATTATCTCGAAAACAGTTGTAAATACGCGATTATTTTAAATACGCAAAATTATTAGTTTTACGAGTTGAATCTACAATTTCGATAATATACAGGGTGTTCCATTTAAAAAAAATATGAATTTGATTCGGTGCGTCTTTGTGAAACACCCTGTATCATATTTATATTATCAATAAAAAAATTTAGACGATTCCCTACAATTCAGTAAAAAAATGAGCTTTCTATCTTTAAAAATAAAGACGTTAGAGGGGAGTGACATTTATAACCAATAACCCTGTATTTTATGGACTTCCGAAACTAATATCCATTGGTTGGAGTCTGTGATGGAGTGTGGTGGGAAGCTTAAGACAATTACTTAATGATTTTGCCTACCTTTATCGGAGGTCATCGTATTTCTTGTAACTACATGTAATAACTGAAAGAAGCAATATTAATATTGAAAATTAGAACACTAATAGAGACTGTTAATACGTATTATGAAGTAACTCTCCTATTTGTTTACGTGCGAGAACACACGTTCAAAACGACTTAAAATGCAAGATTTCTGTTGACACACTGACCAACATGATTGCAACTAGAGGGTGCATAAGAAAAAAGAAGAGGAAAGAGGGCAATAAATTGTACTAAGACAATCTTATAGACAAACAAAACCGAAACCTTAATCACCACAGGTGGACGGGGGAAGTAGGCAAAACAGAAAACTGAGACAAGTAGAAAAGACAGCCCCGTGTACCGATGATATGCCAGGTCGGCGGTACCAATACACATGGGCGGTTCTGTGCTCGCATAGACTACGTATCCCAGAAAAACAAATAAGAGGGCGCATGAAGCCGGGAATATGTGAATTAGTTTAATAAATATATGTGGTGTGCGGTTTCACCCTGGTATACGTTTTTGTACGTGTCTCCCCTACTTAATAAAATAAGTTATCCACATCCGCGTTTTATTCCCATTTTGATAGATAAGTACAAACTCTATAGTTCTGTACTTCCTGGTTTATCGCTAGCAGGGCGTGCAGTCCATGGAAGCAAAGGAAGCTGTGCTTCCCCAAAAAAAATTACAAAACATCTTCTAAAATGTAATTTTTGAAATAGGAAACCATTAATTTAGTTTATATTAAAAATGCTAAAATATTATCTTAATTATCAAGCCCATAATAAACGTGGCCTTGACTCCGACCCAGCCATAATAAAATATCGAGTAGAATCTATGCGGGCCGCTAGCTTCTCTGCAGCCAAGTCCTGTATGCTTGATTTCCTGTGAATCGAGCCAAAGGTTATTGAACTTTCCACCGGCCGTTTGCAATTTTTGCATTTCAGTCGCGGGCTTTAAGTGAGGCGGAAGCGATCGTTGGAGTAGGTTCTTTGTTTGAACGGCTATCCGTGTGTTGTGTGATACGTACGTCGCGTCGTGCATGGTGCGATATGGAAGACAATAATACGGACGTGGATACGCAAATACCGTCAACTTCGGCTATCGGTAATAACGTTGAAAATGTTTGAGAATTTAGTAAGAAGAATGTGTGTGAATGTGTTGTGTGTCTTAATAATAAAGGGATTTTCAACATTACACTTCCAACAGCAGCATATACCCTAGTTTATAACGTTACTAAAGAAATTAATGGAGAGAAAAAAAACTAGTTGCTCAAAGCTATGATGGAGCTGCAGGGATGGCAGGACAATTAGGGGGTCTGCAAGCTAAAGTTCGAGAAACTTTTCCAAGTGCTGTGTTTGTCCATTGTTTTGCTCATAAATTAAATTTAGTTTTATCCCAGTCCATCAATCACATTAAAGAGTGTAAGTATTTTTCGTTACTTTAATTAGCATGACTGCTTTTTTTCCAAGTCAACAAAACGTACACAAGCTTTGGACTCCATTGTCCACAAACGATTGCCCAAAATAGCTCCTACTAGGTGGAACTATAATGGAAGACTTGTGTTAACAGTATCTGAAAATCGTGAATTACTGGTTGAACTATTTAAGAATATAATATAAAATAATGAAACGTGGGACTCAGAAGCAATAAACAGTCTGAAGGGGGTTTTGGACTGTTTGAAACGAGATTTTAATTATTTGTTGAACATTTTTTCTGAAATATTTCCATTCTCGGACAATGTTTTTAATATATTATAAACTAAAAGTTTTTGTCTAAAAAAAGTGGATGATTTTAAGTCTATGTTAAGCCAAAAAAGAGATGACTTTGACCTATTTTGGGAGAAAACGATGACATTAAATGTAGAGTCACAGGCCAAGCGAACTGACAACGTGAGAGATGTTCAAACATCATACAGACGCCTCTTTTATGAAATAATCGATCAAATTCAGCAACAAATAAACTATAGATTTAACGGTTTAAATGATTTTAAATTCCTCGAGCTCTGCAATTTTAATGCATTTAAAGGAAAAACTTTTCCAGAAGATGCGTTTAAATCTTTTCTTCTTCAATATGGCCAGTTCTTCGACCGAGTGTTACTGCGATCTGAACTAAAAGTGATTTACGAAACTGATGACATAAGCGCAAAAAATAACGCTAAGAAACTAATGCAATTTTTAAAAGACAAGGAGCTGGGAGATGCCTACACCAAAGTGTCGAAATTGTGTGAATTAGTATAAACGTATAAAAATTTTCGTAAGGAATTCAGCGGGCAGGAAAGACTTTCGCATACGCTGTTGTCCATTGAAAATAAACTTCTCCAAAATATGTCGGAGCATCGACGTTTTTATGATGACGTCATTGACGAATTTGCAAAAAATGATCGAAGAATCGAATTACATTACAAATAGGTAAGTTTCTAAAAATTGCTTCCCTTTCTTAAAATTTCTCCGCACGCCCCAGATCGCTAGTTAAATCTAACGATCGATTCTTTCCTATAAAACTACCTACAGTTTACACAACTATTTATTTAAGTATGTTGGTATATACAATAGCCACAAGTCACAAAATGAAGATTAATCAATTATTGAAAGGGCTCGTAAATTACATTTCCATTTTAATACGTTTCCTGTTCTTGTTTTTAAAGTCCTAACAGCAATAACTCATTGTGACACATTAATTACCCCTTAAGAGCCGTCACTAACACATTCCCTGATCGATATGCATTAAAAGGCAGTTTAAATTCATTTCAGTTTAGAAACATACAATTACCAGCTCTTGACGTCCTGACATTAACGTCTGACATATACATCGTTGTACGTGAGCTTCCGCTGTACAAGATATTCTATAAATTCATTTTTAGATATGGAAGATGTTTAAAACTAACCATAACACGAAATTTCCATTATTGACAAACGAGCGAGGGAACTTGTAAGAGAACTATGATGTGATTTTTAAAATATTTTCAGGAATATTGAATAAACAGAGAATTGACATTGCAGAGGTCCAGTGAATCGAGACTTGAGTCAAAATATACTTCGAAATTATAATGAGCGTACCAAAAATGTTTTGGCTTTAATGTTTATTTTATTTTTATAGGTATGCCAGGTTTAAAGGTAAATATAAGTTAACATAGAACGGAAGCTTTCACGGTTTCGGTCAATTAAGAAATCATGGATCTTAGGACCGTGTTCATTCGGAATTACTATCCTACGTTTCGCGATGTATGCGAAAGTCTCTCCTGCCCCGTTGAATTTCTTACGAAATTTTTTATACGTTTAAGTGTTGAAAAATTGCGTTCTACTGATGAACTTGTGGCAGGTATTGTCAATACTAATTCACACAATTTCGACACTTCGGTGTAGGCATCTTCCAGCTCCTTGTCTTCTAAAAATTGCATTAGTTCCTTAGCGTTATTTTTTGCGCTAATGTCATCAGTTTCGTAAATCACTTTTAGTTCAGATCGCAGTAACACTCGGTTGAAGAACTGGCCATAATGAAGAAGAAGAGATTTAAACGCATCTTCTGGAAAAGTTTTTCCTTTAAATGCATCAAAATTGCAGAGCTCGAGGAATTTAAAATCATTTAAACCGTTAAATCTATAGTTTATTTGTTGCTGAATTTGATCGATTATTTCATAAAAGAGGCGTCTGTATGATGTTTGAACATCTCTCACGTTGTCAGTTCGCTTGGCCTGTGACTCTACATTTAACGTCATCGTTTTCTCCCAAAATAGGTCAAAGTCATCTCTTTTTTGGCTTAACATAGACTTAAAATCATCCACTTTTTTTAGGCAAAAAGCAACATCATTTGTTTTAGTTTGTAATATATTAAAAACATTGTCCGAGAATGGAAATATTTCTGAAAATATGTTCAGCAAATAATTAAAATTAAAATCTCGTTTCAAACAGTCCAAACACCCCCTCGATCTATTTATTGCGTCTGAGTCATACGTTTCATTATTTTCTATTATATTCTCAAATAGTTTAATCAGTGATTTACGATTTTCAGATACTGTTAACACAAGTCTTCCATTATAGTTCCACCTAGTAGGAGCTATTTGGGCAACCGTTTGTGGACAATGCAGTACAAAGGTTGTGCACGTTTTGTTGACTTGGAAAAAAAAAGCAGCCATGCCACTTAAAGTAACGAAAAATACTTTACACTCTTTAATGTGATTGATGGACTGTAATAAAACTAAATTTAATTTATGAGCAAAACAATGGACAAACACAGCACTTGGGAAAGCTTCTCGAACTTTAGCTTGCAGGCCCCCTAATTACCCTACCATCACTGCAGCTACATCATAGCTTTGAGCAACTCATTTTTTCACTCCATTAATTTCTTTAGTAACATTATAAACTACGGTATATAATACATCTGCTGTAGGATTTTCGGACACATTCTTAAAACCTAAAAATATCTATTGAATACTTCCGTCTGTTTTAACATAGCGTATTACTATAGATAATTGACTAAAATTAGTGATATCAGTTGTTTCGTCTAGAACAATAGCAATGAACCGCGCCTCGCCAATCTCCTTCTTAATTCTTTTTAGAATAATGGTTGCAACCAAATAATTTACTTATATTTTCGTATTGTTTTTCCAGATAGAAATGTCTAATACAGTTTTTCATTTTTGTGGTTAAATTTTTCATAGGCGGCTTCGCCCTTCCTTTGGAAATTATTTGATGCTTATCAGCGAAATTAAATTATTAAGACACACACCACACATTCAGACTCACGCTTCTTACTAAATTCTCCAACATATTCAACGCTATTACCGACAGCCGAATTTGACGGTATTTTCATATCCACGTCCGTATTATTGTCTTCCATGTCGCACCATGCACGACGCGACGTACGAATCACACAACGCACGGATAGCCGTTCAAACAAAGAACCTACTTCAACGATAACTTCCGCCCACACTTAAAGCACGCGACTGAAATGCAAAAATTGCAAAGAGTCGGTGGAACGTTCAATAACCTCTGGCTCGATTCACAGGATATCAAGAAGCAGGACTTGGCTGCAGAGATGCTAGCGGCCCGCATAGGTTCTATTCGATTTCTATTGTAGCTCGGTCGGAGTCAAGGCCGTATTTATTATGGGCTTGATAATTAAGATAATATTTTAGAATTTTTAATATAAACTAAATTAATGGTTTTCCTATTTCAAAAATTTCATTTTAGAAGATATTTTTTATTTTTTTTTGGGGAAGCACTGCTTCCCTTGCTTCCATGGACTGCACGCCCCTGCTGAACATTGAATCAGCTCGGAGAGATTCAAGCAGGCTTTTATACCCGACTTGTGCTCGCCGGATCGTGATCCTATGCTAAGATCGGTTTCCACGTGTGATGTAGACCGTAATCCGTATCACTATTGAATTTTTTGTATTTTTTAAAATTTCAATAGATTTCCATAATTTTCGTTTATAAAATCCTAGAACCTATTCTAGAACGTTGGTTTCCTTTACATTTAGAATATGGCCAGTGGTATGCTGATGCCCAGCTACTGCAGATTGAACAATTTGTTTCATACATTTAATACATCGTTCAAGACCCTCTCGTTAATATTGAGCATCCTGTTTTCCCCACATACTCTTCTCCATAGGAGTAAGGAATTTTATATACTCCTATTGGAAAAGGTACAATATCTTTCGGAAATCGCGAGCATTGTCCAATCTTCTTACGTGTATTGCAGATTGTACGTATGTTGGTCCGCCGAAGTAATCGTCCTATTTTGTATGGTACGTAGTGAATGTGGAACAACACTACCTAACAGTGACTCCTTTTCATTCTTCTTTCGCGGAGTCGGATTACTATATCTTCTAATTTAACGCGTAATATTTGTAGTGCAATAGCCATTCCCTCTCAACGTTTCGGTCAGTTTCGATGTTAGAGAATCTTGATCAGAAATCGAAATGGCTCTAAACACTAGTGAGTTAATAACTTTCTTTTGTACTGGATATTTGTCTATAGTAATTCTACATCTTTTAGGTTTCTACGAAACTTACTAAAATATCTTCGGGATTGAATTGGATTGACTTAAGTTTTCCACGAAATGTGCCTTTTATAAAAGAATCTGTTTTTCCAGTAAATGGATTAAGATTGGTGATGCGTCTTTCTGTTCTACTTGTAGAGGGTCTGTCTGCATAACCTTATAGCTATTATTGTCTAAATGTTGAGTTATCTTTTCCACGTATTCCGTTCTGTTTATGATGACTGTAACTATCCAGCACAAAAGCAATCTGTTATTAACTGTTAAAATTAAATAAAAATATAATAAAATATTAAAGATTGATTTTAATATTATTAAAGATTGAAGGATTAAAAGGAGAACTGTTGACCCTTATCGTTCTCTCGGCGAGGACTTTGAAACTCGGCCGCTAGATGGATTTGGTAGTACTTTTCGGTTTTCCAAGGTCTATAGGGCTGGGCTGCCGTCGGCTAAGTAGATAACTACTGATCGGTAGAGTGAGTCGGGGTAAAAATAGAAGAAGTTTGCGCCACATGTTTTTATGGCCCTTAAAAAAAAGCCCGAGACCGGATGAACTTAAGAAAAACAGGAAAACTACAAAAACTTTACAAAAACACCTTAATATTGAAAAATATATTTACGAAAACTTACCATTATAGCCTTGTTTATACAGTCACACTTAGTTCATAAGAAGTTTAATAAATGAGATTAAAGACATTTTAATAATTATTACCTTCTCTTACCACTATTTCCTGAGTATGAACATAAGAAAGAGAGAGAGCTGTCTATAAAATATAGGAAGAGGTCGTAAGACGTGACGTCACCTAACGTAGGATTCTTCCAAATAATTTTGCATGTTACACTTAAATTTTTATATATTTAATAGTAAGTGGTACGAGAGAAAGATCATCAAAATTTAACTATGTTAAGTATCTCAGAAAGAAAGTAGTGTGGGTTTTGTACCAATTTAACTTAAATCAAAAGGCTACAAAACTTATATCATTCAAGTTTTAAGTACAGTACTTGTCAGTGGTTTAATTACATTCGAAATAGGCCTATTTAACCCAGTTTACAAATAAATGTGCAAATTCATAAACCAACAGTGCGGTGTACTGAGTGCTATTCGTTAAAAGTTAAAAACTAGACATGATTTAAAGTGTTTCGTTAAAGTTCATTATATATTAATTCTATTATCAAAATGGAATTGGCTCTATTTGACATACAATAACACTGACAGTCAGTCAAGTATGTTCCCAAGACAACACATACAGATCAAACCTTAAGTCTGTCGAGGATCTCACAACAGCATCGAGAATGTACATATGGTTTGCGGGCTTAGTTTCATACAGCTTGAAACATGACTCCTGAGGGACTGCAAGCAAGCTTCAGAGTGACTGTGCTACTGCTAAATTTCATCAGCATACAAGAACATTGGACAAAAACACCAAATAACAAAAAGGCCTACAAGGAACAATTCAAGCAATAGAAGAAAGTTCGAGAAACCAAGGTAGGTAAATTACACATTTTAGTTTTTATAATAAATATTTGTGAGAGAATAATGAAAATGAGACTTACTAATGATATATTGGCCTTTTCAAAGAGTCAAGAACATGTGACTTGGAATGAAAAATGGGTTTCTTCCACTAAAATTCTAATTTTAACTCAGCTAGCATAGCTATAGGACACTTAAACAATAAGTCACCCAAAATAATTAGAATGGACCCATTTTTCGAAGAAAAATCGGCAAAAATGCCCTAAAGACAACCAAAAGTTCCAGAATATGGTCTGCCTTTTTTAACTCCTGCTGTCACTTTTTCTTTCTCCTGTTAGAGAGAAACCTAGAGATTTTTGATACAACCCTGATGTTGGTACTACTAATTGTCAATGAAGTTGACAGATATTTTAAAATTAATTTAAATTTAGATAAATTTTATTTTTGTTTTGAGATAATTAAAATATACCAAAATTACAATGGTAAGTTTCAAAATGAAGATTTTTGATCATATAAATTTTCTATTTTCTGATTTCCTATTTTCCTAATTCCTAACATTATTGTTTGTTATTGTTTTTACTAAAGTTTATGTAATGTGCTTTCTCTTAATTTCAGAAAAATATCAGCTTTATTTCTACAAAGGGGCTTGATGCTACTGAAAAGCAACAAATACAGTAAGAACTACTGAGAGCTATTACCATAATGCAAGGTAAACTTTGATTTCTTTTACTTAACTTAGCCTAAAATTGTCAACTCCATAATCATGTAACAAATGTGTACCTAAAATTGCTAATTTTACTAATTTGTTTCAGAATGAGAAGAATGTGCCTATGGAGGTCTACACCACTTTGTTTATTGTTATAAAGTTAACATAGGATTACTGAGATTGTGATTTTAAATTTTGAATTAAACGATAAAAAAGCATTAAATATGTGTCTTATTTCAACTATATAGATTATAGGAACTAGTAAGCATATTTTATAGATATTACCTTAAATAAAAATATAGCAAAATTCTAAATTTCTGTTAGGAAAATATAACCCGTTACATTTCTGATCAAGATTCTCTAACATCGAAAACATCAAAGCTTTGAGAGCGAATGGCTATTGCACTGAAGATGGTAGACGTTTAATTTAAAGATAATAATCCAACTCCGCGAAAGGAGAATGATAAAGAGCCACCGTTAGGTAGTGTTGTTGTTCGCTACATACACGGCACTACAGACAAAATAGGACAATCACTTCGGCGGTCCAACTTACATACAATCTTCAATACACATAAGAAGATTGGACAATGCTTGCGATCCTCGAAGATATTTGTACCTTGTTAAACAGAAGCAGTATAAGCAAAATTATTGGGAGACTAAGCTGTTCTAGTTACTTCAAGAATTTATTGATGACAACCTCTATAGCAAATATTATTAGTGGTACAACAGTAACTTCATTCATTTTCCAGACGTGTTTTATCTCGATTACCAGATTTTGGTATTTATTCAAATTTTCGGTCTCTGTTTTCTTCAGGTTACTTGTCAGGGGGCAACCGATATCTATCAGAAAAGCCTCTTTGTTATTTTTGTCAATCACCAAGATATAAACAAACAAAAATGCCTTTATTTCTTGACATAAATCAAAGTACAATAATGTTGAATTTAAGGTGGCGATATTCAGCGAAGCAACTACCTTTTGGATAAAATTCTTAAGCTAGTACGTTTATAAATAACAGTTAATGTAAGTTAGAGAAAAAATTAAAATTAAAATAGGGTTTACAGGGAATAGAAAAAGTTAAAAGAATATAAGTATAATCCCTTAACTGGGGGATAGAATTAACGAACTCCTTTGGCATTAAAAAATGTCTTTATGCGATTACCGAACGACTCAGACGTGGGGGACTGCTTAATGTCTAGTGGGAACAAGTTAAAAAGTTTACTTGCGTTATAGCTAAAGGACCTCTGGAAGAAGGCAGTGCGATGCCATGGGACAACAAACCTACTCCTGTGACGGGTATGACGATCATGCACATTCTCACCATTAACCAACTATTAAGTATTTTATAAACACACTTGCAGATTTTAATCTCAAATCTTTCTTGAATGACTATTTCAAGATCATTATTAAGTTTTTCAGCTGCTTCATCTAATTCGGTTGAAACGAAAGAATAAAGCAACTGCGCGTCAGCCAGCATACTGATGGGTTTGACAGTTTTTATAAAAATTTTAATAAATCAGCTGTAAAATAAGTGGCCCTAAAATGCTTGCCTGTGTTCACGCTCGATTGAGAGGAACGTTGAGTAATTACCGTTAAATATTGTTTGTTGCTTACGGTTAGATAATTATGAAATAATTCCAAGACTCCTTAATCTAGGCCAAAACATGTGTGTTTAATTAACAGGATGCCATAATCAAGGGTATCAAAAGCCTTGCTGTAGTCGAGTAATAATAATACTGAATTTTTATTATCATCGTATGCTCTGTGTAGATCATCGGTTACAGAAAGTAAGGCAGTCGTAGTGCTATGATTTTTACTAATCCCGACTATGTAGGAGAAAGTATATTTTTCAGATAGTTATTTACCTGATCCATCATTATTCTTTCTTAAACAATTTAACGGAATATACCGACCGGTCGAAAATGAGACATCTCTGATGCATTGTTAATTTTAGGGATAGGCAAAACGACGGCTAGTTTCCAGATATCTAGATATTGATTCAAAGAGAAGCCTTTATTTATTATGAATGTTAAGTAGGGAGTAAGGTAAGTTACAGCAAATAGTAATATTTTTAGGTTAATACTATCAACTTCCGTTGCTTTGCTCTTGATATTATTAAGGGTTTTTGTTAACTATGTCGGACGTTACTTCGGCAAATTCAAATTTAGTAATGTCAGGAAAAAGATATTTGTTACTATAAGTTTCGGTTATAAAGTCTTTAAAATTATTAGGTTGTATTGCAATATTATTTATAAAATAATTGTTAAATGAAGTAGGCGTGATATTTTCATTTAGAATAGTATAATTATTAGCATTATGAGAAGTTAAGGTTAAGTATTTTAAGGTTTCCAAAAGTTTTTTGGATGCGTACGAAGAGCGTGTTGCAAATAAGCTTTCTTCTCAGATTTGACAGCAGAATTTGTAGAATTTCTGAGCAATTTATAATACTTCCAAGAGGCAACAGTTTTAGATTTTGTATACTTAGTGAGAGCCTGATCTCGTAACTTCATAATTAGTTTGGGTTTTATTTAAAAAAGTTACCATTTCGTTAACATTGTCTGACCTCAAGATAAAATTCAAATCTATCTTACGCAAGTCAGCCGAAAAGTTTTCGTAGTTAAACAGAGTAAAGTTTCTATACGTCTTAACGAATGATTTTGGTTTTTGTTTGAGAAATCGTGCTAATTTGCACTTAACTAACCTGTGATCAGAGATATCATCCATTCTATATATCTTAGGCTCGCTAACAATATCGGGTGAGGAGGAAACAATAATATCAATTAGACTTTGGAATTGATCTGTAACACGGACAGCTTCGTTAATAATTTGTGTTAGTCCATATTTTTTAAAGACGTCTTCTATGGCTATGAGCCCGAGATTATTAAATGGACGTAAGAAATCCAAATTGAAGTCTCGTCCAAAAATCAGAAAATCGTACTCAGGTAAGAGAGCAATTAAACTAGATTCCAATAAATCCAGGCCGACGTTCAGATTAGTTGATGGGAGATTGTAATTGACAGTCTTGTCAGTAAGTATAGGTCTCTCCCAATACACATTGGTAACTCGGTCCTGAATGGCCACGACAATTTCTTTAGTCTCTTAATGAAGATGACCGTCTCTCAACCAAAACATAGAACCTTCCTTATCGACATCAAAGCTGATCAGCGCTATTGGGTACTTTTTGGGTATTTTCTTAATTTCTCTGCTAAAACCTTTCTACTTAAAAATAATTGTCGTTCGCCACATTAATCAACCTCAAAGCCTTATGTTGTATTATATCAGTTTTTTTAAGGGGTGATTTACAAGCTTCTCCATAAAATATTGCTCCGGTATCTAACAGAGATCTAGTAAATGCCTAAGGGATGTTTTTAAATCTAAACACCAAGACCTTGACACCTCAGCACTTAAAATGTTCAGAATTTTTTCGACTTAGTCAACAACGTGATTAATATTTTTTGCCCGCACAGTTTCTCTAGCCCACGACTTGTGCGTCAGGCTTTAACTTGTACTTTTCCCAAATAGTCTAGATGCGCGAAATAAAATATTCAATCCGCTAAATCCATTATTTATTTAAATTGCCATCAAGAGCACCGTTACCTCCAGTTTCTTCGTCGCAATACCGAATTAATTCCGAAAGTTTATTTTCCAGCCGTTTAAGCTTTAAGGCTTGAATTTCATCAGACACATACGCAACGGATTTTCCCGAATACACAGAAACGTTATCCAAATTCGGGTAACTTTAGTCGCTTTAACTTAACTATTCACTTAATTAACGCCTTGTTTAATACCTTTCGTCTATCAGCGCTTGGCATTCGGATTGTTTTGATACGCTCTGTATAATAAAAGGACTAATTTTCTAATAAATTTCTATGCAAAATTTGTCCTTAGCATACATATCGCTCTTTTTAAAATTTGCCTTATTTTAGAAGATTTTGACGTGAGAAAATGGGATTATCCAAATGGGACAATTACGTAAAGTAGATTTCAGTAAGCCTGGCAATCTGGATTATTTAAAAAAAAATCATTTAAGGTAATTCCCCAAAAAACTATATTTTGGTATCTGCAAAATTTGGAAAGTGAGATTAAGAATTAAATTTTTAGCACTCTGTATTAATGGTTGTCAAAATTGCGCACAAAATCTGCTTTCTACATAATTGAAATTCGAAATAGTAATGCAAATAGAAATTATTAAATTATCATTAATTTAAATGTATCTGTTTTAGCCAAGCTTCTTCACTTGTGCATCGAGGACTTCCCAGAAGTACTGAAAGAGTCTCGAGTTTTACCAATTTTTTAAAAGGATTCAGCAGACGAACTTACAAATTCCTGCCCCATTTCCACTGCCCTTATCCTTTAAAACATATTTTGAAATGTCCTTTCTCGTAGAATAACCGAATATTTTGAATTTTTCATTTTCTTAATCCACATCAATTTGAATTTAGAAATTCGATAATCACAATAAGCAATTATAAGATTTGTAGAACTAGTAAACGAGAACATCGATGGGGTAAAAACTATGGTGCCTTGCTCTGCGATTTAAGCAAGGCGTTTGAGTGTGTCTCTTTTAATATCCACGTCTTAAAGCTCAGATATTGCCTCGTCGGTTGATTACAGTTGTTTTGGGAAGCACATCTAACTCGTGTGAATTAAAATATGGAGTCAAACAGGAATCGGTGTTGAGCCCCATGTTTTTCATGATTTATATTAATGATTTGGAGGGCGTGACCCAGAGCAGATCTGCTGTTATTCTCGGATGATTGCGGGACGGTTTGGAGGAGACGCAGACAAGGGCAATAGACTCGTTTCTTGCAAGCTAAATGAGCATGGACGCTGCCCTACCGTATACTAATAAACCAGTTAGATTTCCCGAAATGTAGATTGACTCCAAGCTTACCTGCAATTCCCATGGTGTAGGGGCACGCAGCAAATTTCCGACGTATCTTTGCCCTACAAAGGAGAGCAATTTGAACCATAATCAATGCCAATTACAGAGTTAATCATAGAGTTTTCTTTATTAACCTGACTGTACTAATAGGTATTTCATTCTATATTTATCAATGTATATTTATAAAAAGCTACTTGTTTCAATATAGAGCAAATAAAAACGTCCTTTATTTAATACGAGATTATATAAAAATAACTTTAGTGAGTTTGGGTGACTTTTGTACACTTTTATAAATGTCTGCTCTAATAAATATATTGTTATTGTAATGGTCAGTGAATATTTAGTTACTAGAATGTTTCCCCTTTATTTTCAAAATTGCAAGAGTGACGAACTATATTAAAAAAGGGAAGATGGGAGATACTGATGATCTAAGTAACTACAGGCCCACCGCAATTCTACTTACATCTACTGAAACTGCTTTAGAAGAACAAATAGTCTCCCATTTTGAAAAAATCAATTGAGTTTTCGTTTTAATCTATCTACGGCTGATATAGTGAACAGTTTTGTTGTCTATGTAACTAAAGCTTATAAAAAGGGGGAGTATATAAGGGCCTCTTTTTGTGGCTTATCCAAAACATTCAATAGTGTGTTGATGAAAGCACCCAGATTTTGGAAAGTCATTTTGAAAATCATAAACGATATGTAGAAATCAAGAACAATAAATCAAACCTTGAAAATGTATCAATGCGGCGCCACTGGAACTGGAGAGCTTCGTTTCTGGGTGCTGATCTTTTCAGACGACACTACCTTAATGAAAACAAACACAGACTCTGACATATTGAAAAGAGAAACGAAGAAAATACAGTCGAATGCTGAAAACTGGTTTTCTTCAAATAAAAAACATTGTATTTACTAAAAGGAAGTTTCCAGAAGAACTGGAACCGGGATCACGTGGTTTTTGGGTCTTATAATAGAAAAACTGTTTAAAATGATTTCAAAAAATGCCAGGAAGTTTAGTGAAAATGATGATAATTTTTGGCTTCACTGCATAATTATTATTATCGTTTTTCAATATAAATATAGAGAAAATATTAAACAAATAAACTCATTATAATATATATCGTCACTATACATATAGCATACTCTTTTTTTAGCCTATAAAAATCATATAAAATACACTCAAAAAATGATATATACAATTATAATACGAGGGGCAGCGACGCGCTTAGGATTCACTTTCATAAACCAGCCGCAACCTTTAAATAGATTTATATAAAAAATGCATTCGACTATATTGATGAGCTTCTGAATTTTGCGATGTAACTTAATTGTTAATGTTGGGGTCACTGTTCATTAATTGGTGCTGCTGACAAAGATAAGAACACAATTAGCGTTTCTTTATAGATCCATACTGGCAAATATTGTTAAATCACATGTAATAATGTCCTATTTGAGATAAGAAAATGTCGATCGTCCCATGGTACATCCAAACCACTGTTTAAATAAAAACTAAATATAATTAAATTTTAGTTAAAACTAAAGAGTGTTTAAATAAGAGTGCAAGATTCAAACGTTCAATAAAATATGGTTTTCTCTAACAAATCGTTAATCTATTAATTGGGTTATAAATTAGTCGTTTAGAATTATGTATAAAACAAGACATCTGGTAAATGGCCTCTACGCTTTGCTGGCACATGCGTACTTTACTGGTAAAATTTTCGATAACGGTATTGCATACATGGCACGGTATTTTGCCATTATGCCAATACAATAATGACCGCTTTGTTGGAATAAATCTGTGATTTCATTTAACCTCATAGCCAAAAGTCTACGCAAGAGCGTGGCGGCCAATTTTAGTCACCAAACCGGGAGAGGGCGCGATCAGGAAAATCCTGCTGAAACCATTTATCGTCAACAGCAACATCTTCTAACTGAGGTTCAAAAACCTGGGTTAATATAGCACGATAACATTCGCCATTGACCGTTACTGCATTACTTTGCTCGTCTTCGAAGATAAACGACCCAATGATTCTTCCAGACCACCATGCATATCAAACAGTGACACGTTGTGGATGCATTGCTATCTCATGAATCATTTGTGGTTTTTCTGAGCTCCAAATTCGGCAGTTTTACCTTTTAACGAAGCCATCGAGGTGAGAATGGGCCTCATCACTGAAAATGATATTCTGTGCAAAATCGGTAAGCACTTATTGGTGTAAAAGGATCCATTTGGTGAATCCTCTTTACTGCGCATGGTTCGTTGGCAAAAATTGTTGAGTCAATTGGACTTTGTAGGCATGGAGATGAAATTCTTTTATGAAAATACCCTGAAGAGTAGATATAATGTCCAATTCTTGTGCACGATGCGAATGACGTCCCTGGACTCTCAGCCACACTTTCTCAAAATGCCGTAATATTTTGTCCTGAATAACCTCTACGAGCTCGTGTCGTGATTTTCGTAGCACTAACCAAACTAGTTCTAATGAATTTCTCGATAATTCTTATCTATTATCGATCGAATATTTCACTCATGGACAAATTTTCCCGTAAGACTGGTGGTGTTTTCGAAAAATTATAGCGGAAATACCACGTCGTCTAGGACACATGGTGTTTCCACTTACCTGGTTAGGTGCGGTTACATACCTAACCAAAAAATGAAATCTTGACAATATGAAACCTGCTTTTGAGAGACGCTAGAGTCCCTAGAAACTGATTTTTTTTAAGTATCTTTCAAACATTTTTGAAAAGTTGTCAATATGAATAATCGCTTTGGGCTAGTTCAAGAAGAAGAAATTGATGAAAATTTAATTGGAAGCGAACCAAGAAACACCGTTAAATACAAGAACAGTATCTGGAGACAGTTTATGTCATTCTGCCATGAAAAAAACTATACATTTGACCAAGATACTCCAGTATCCCAACTAGCAATGATTTTGAAAAGCTGGGCCTACAATATGCGAAAAATGAACGGGGAGGAATATAAAGAAGGCACGGTACAAATTATTTGGAATGCGACGGCGAAATTATTGATGGAAAGGTATTTCAATGAATACAAAATTAAAATAAATCCCTTCGAGCAAATCGAATTCAAATCGGCCCGAGACGCAAAAAATGCCAAAAGGAGACATTTGCAAGGTATTGAAGGCAAACGCAGAGAATCGGCCGTTTTTTAAACATACAATGAATTAAAAAATCTAATCGAAGCTTGTGATGCATCAACTCCAAAGGGTTTATAAAAGAAGTGTTTTTTTGAGTGTGTTGTCCTATGAATTAGCCTGGAGAGGAGGAGAAGGTGCAAAAGCCGAAACAACAACTTTTTTCAAAGAAGAAACTGACAACTTCGGAGGAAAAACAGGTAGAATCCAATACCCTGTTTTTTCTAAAACATGTCAAGGTAAGAATTTATAAACAATTACAAGATAAAAGGAAAAGTATCTCCAACACTTGACTATTTTTGACGCCAAACCCCCATTGGAAAATTTCCGGAAAATGGTTCAAAAACAGCCCAGTAGGAGAAAACGAGATTTCAACTTGGACAAAAAAACAAGCACAGAAATCAGGCCTCAATACCACAAAAAAATTTACCAACCATTCCCTCAGAGCTACTGCCGTGTCCAAGCTGGCCAAAAACGGAGTATCGGAGCAAAACTTGATAAAAATTACAGGTCAATCGAATGCGAAATCCCTATCAAGTTATTTGCAAATGGATCCAGATCACCGAAAAAAAATTATTGAAAAAATGAGGGAACCTGGAAAAGAACCACCTCAACAGCACGTGCATCCAGCCCCTGTAGCAGCATCACCCAGCACAAGTGCAAGTAGTGGTCTGATGGCATCTTCTATGTCGTCGCAAAACGACAATGTGGTTAATAATTATTAGAACTGTACCTTTTATTATACAATCAATAATTAAAATTGAATATGTAGATTTATATTAAGTACTTTTCAATATTAAGACAAATAATTTTACAAAATTGGTTACAAAATTCAAATTTCTGAACTTGAAATAGGTATGTATTTAATATTCAGTTAATAAAGCTTAGTTTCCCTGTATTTGATTCGTGGAATATTCTTTCTAAATACCATTCGTGCTTAAAAATTAACCAGATAATTTTCCACTCATGCGTGTTTTCTCTACAAATTATAATTATAATAAACAATTAATTATAAGAAAACACGCATTCGTGAAAAATTATCGGAAATTTTTAAGCATTCGTGGTATTATCCCCGAAAATTGGACGCACTTTACGAATCTTGGCAATTAAACTGTCACCATTTTGATAATAATGTGTAACCATCAGAACGCATTGTTCTATCCTGTAATGCTCCATGTTTAATAACTTCTGTCTGTCTCCTATCGTCCCATTATGTCATAATTATTTGTCATTGTGACAGCCAAAATGGCTCGTAATTCAAATCTTTCACTTTTAATAAAACATCCTTTATAAATATTTTAATCATAAATTTAACTATCTGCTAATGTGCTAGTGCATAGTGCGAATTTGATGTTTATCTTTCTTTTTAGCAGAATTCGTAACTGACTTGTTCTGTATTAATATTTTTAAGTTAAAGTATCCTGTAATCTCAGTACTTGTTCATTATCGAATTTATTTAGATATTTATGTTCCGTTAAAGTTTGATTATTAAAGTTCACCAAAAGTAGGTTAAATAAGCCAGGAAGGTTTGTTTTTATTAATAATGAAACGCCCTATTGTACTCTGAAGCCTTTTAAATAGACCCTTATAGTAAATTTGCTTTGTATCCTTTCCCGAGGAAAGTTTGCTAACTACCTGGAGGTAAACATAATAGATATTTCAATCAACCAGATAGGGAGTATATACGAAATTAGGGCCTATCGCTGACGCCTAATTAAGATACTTTCACAAATAGTTTCAACTTCATAAACTTGCTTAATAATATTGGACGTATTAAACATTCTTCGTATTAATCTAAGGGACTTGTGTCCGCCGAAACTTTTTGACAATTATTTTTTTAGGTAGTATTAAGTAAAATCACAACTTAGGTAGGTAGGTAATACCTTTGTCTTTCAACAAAAATGAAACAAATGAAAAAATCTAGAACTATGCGTTTTTACTATTTTTTGACGTGCCCTTTGTATTAGTTGAGGATTTGTATAGAAACTGTTTACACCCTTTATGAACGGCCCTTCTTTTGTGAGCATTTTGTTCTTTTATTCATCGACTTATTTCTAAAATTGACCGAATTACAGCTTTTTTGCTGATACCTTACCAAGCTGCATTATTGATAATGGAAAAACTTAGACAATGTTTTTTTTTTTTAATTAATATAATAACAACTGGACAAGAATTTGAAAAATGTGCTTAGTACCGAATATTGGCTTCTTTACATCAACTCTGAGGGCTTCTTATCTTGTAGCATACTCAAAATTAAGTTTCTTGTTCTTTCCATTGATATACTTTTGATGTTGTATCTGTCTGCTAAACTGTAAAGAGACCGTTCGCGAGAACGCACCTTTCTTAATTTATTCCACAAATGTTTTACTGCATTCAAATGGGGACTTCTCTATAATGTGCCGATACTCGCAGTTTGGCACTATTGCTAGGTTATACAACTGGGTATTATCAATACCTACTAAACAACGAGACCTACGCGCTTACGCGTGACGTCATCAAATTTAGGCCTATTTATAGAATATAATAGGTTATTATTTTACATTGTCAAAATCGGGTACGATTTCATGTTTGGGTAAGTAATATATGCCTGTGGTGAGTCTATATGATCAAGAATATAATAGGTTGTTATTTGCTAAATTCTGAAAAAGATTGTATTGATTAAAAGTCTGTAGTTTCCTTTTTTTGTTTTTATTTAATAAATTATGATTATGTTTGGAGCAATAATTATTAAGAAATATATTTGAAATGCTACTAAAAAAGATTATTAAAACATTAATTTTTAGGTGGCTTTTACAACTTTCAAAAGGAGTTAAAAATGTAATTTTATTAAAATAACTTAAAAACAACTCACAAGGAAAAGATTTTTTGTTGTAAATATCCAAAAATGTTTCTCCAAATATATCAGTTAGCTTTTTAAATATGATATATGCGGTTGAAACTACATCTATTACTTGTTTTCGAGGATATAAAAGAGCACCTCGATTTAAGGAATTAATTAAATTATAAGAATCCTCCACAACACAAGGTTCATTGAGAGAGTAAGTTTTCTTTGCAAAAAGTACAACTAATTTTTTTAAAAACAATATAGCAACAATATCCGCTTAAATAGGTTATTACTGGAGTTCTGATTGTATAGCTTCGGTATCAGACTGTGTAACTATGATTTCAGATAATAAATTATTAACATATTCAGAATTAAAATTGGTGTCTTATGACTGCGTTTCACATTCAGGAGGTTCGAAGAACTGATTTATAGTAATGTTCCCATAATGTCTAGATTTTAGAGATAACAGACTGAATTCTAAGTCTTTTTTCTGATTCATATAGCTGTCGAACTGAGAGACGATAATGACTACCAGCTAACTGCCTATATTTTCTAAAACGCCCTTCTAATGGGACTGTTTGAAATTTGCCCGGTAATACATAATTCATATTAAGCTCAGTTAAACAGTATTCAGTAACTTCAAGAAGCCCATGACTGTTATGGTTTAATGCAGTGTGCGTTTGTCGGGTCAATGTATTTGTAAAATTAGTTGGACTCCAAGTATCTAGCCAATTTTGCATTTTTAGCAAAAAAACAAAATCATCATTGGGGGCTGTTAGTATTTGTTTGGCAAAAGGTTCATGATATTTATCTAACAAATGCTTTTCCTTATGGGGAGTTTTTACGCTTACAATTTTCCACCATGTCATAATGCTACTAAAGTCTGCGTTATCTTGTGAATGTGACAATTTTTTAACAAAACCTTTTAGAGCCTCTATAGTAAAGGGATTAAAGATTTCAAGAAGTAATTTTACATTTTGTCTTTGAAGAGATGATGGAAATAGAGCCTTTAAACTAAGTGAATAATCATGCTTCAATAGTTTGTCTTGTCCTAGTTCGTATAGGTTTTTAGAATTCTTAGATAAAATTAAGAATGTTCACTTAAAAGAAGGTGAAATTTTAATATATTTTGATGTAAGCTCATTGTTTCCTAGTGTACCCATACCACTAGCAGAGTACCTAAAGGAACTACTTGAATTCAATAATTTAAAGAGAGAAATCATTGATGAATATTTGCTTCTCACAAAATTATGTATGGATCAATTTTTTTTCTGTTCAATAATAAATATTATAAACAACTTGAGGGAACTGCGATGGGCAGTTGCTTATCTCCGTTCCTTGCAAATTTGTTTATGGGTAGATTAGAAACCCAATTCAAAAAAGAACTTAAGTATTTCGCAAGAGTGTGGTATAGATACGTATGTACACCATATATTTACTATTTTTGACACTAAAACAGAAAATTTGGCCACTTTTTTAGAAACATTAGTTGTTTGTGGGTAGATTAGAAACCCAATTCAAACCGATATATTTGCTATTTTTAATACTAAAACAGAAAATTTGGACACTTTTTTAGAAACATTAATCAATAAATATCCTTCCATTAATTTTACGTACGAAAAGGAGAATAATGGGCAATTACCCTTTCTCGACACGTTAGTTATTAGAAATAACGATAAATTAGAATTCGATATTTACAGGAAATTTAGTAATACTGATGTATGAAACATCCGACTCATTTTATATCCGTCAACACAAAATGGCAGCATTTCATTTCTTAAATCACAGATTAGTCAATTTTCCATTAACTAAAGAACGTTTTAACAATGCAATGAATCGGATCAAAAATATAGCTAAAAGTAAAGGATATAATGATAATTTTGTACATAAATTAGTAGATAGACATAGGCATAAGAAAATGTTAAAAGATGCCACTACTCTTCAAGCACCTGAGGCTCCCAATAAGATCATAGTAATCCCGTATGATCCCAGATATACGAGAGATCTAGGAAAAGTATTTAAAAACGTAGGTTTTAGAGTAGCCTACAAGACGGAACATAAATATTCGTTTTAACGAACACATGGCACTTTTAAGATACGGAAGAACAGAAAAGTCAAGCGTTGCCCAACATGCTTTGGAAAACAATCACCAAATAGAAATAAATAATCTTAAGTTAATTAAAAATGTATCTAATAATAGATTATTGGATGCATTAAGGGCGCCTTGGTTAACAGCCAACATAAAAGTGTTTATGAAAGATTGGGTTACCTATAAAAATCTAATTCTTTGGTTCACTTCGGAGAGAGAAAAAAAATATTTAAATTCTTTGTGCTCTGAGAGCAATACTCGAACACTTTGGGCTGGTGTCGGGCATTTAAATAAACTCACGGCAGAAATACCTCAATTCCTAATTTTCTTGCAGATGCAAATGCAGAATACATCAAATTGTACACAAAAGATTAAAATTTTATGAAAACCACAAATTTAATGAAAACTTGAAGTTCTCATTTAAATCAACGGACATTATAGAAGTGAATAGGATTTTGAATAGTATAAAGTCTAACGCAACAGGGGCAGATTAAATTTCACCATTGATGCTTAAATATTGTAGCCGGTTCATCGATAAGTATATAACACATATAATTAACTTTTGTTTAGAAATATTATTTTCACCATCAGTGCCAAAGATTAGTGTACCTCCAGGTTTCAATGACCTTCGTCTAATAAGCATCCTTCCAGCTTTATCTAAGATTTTTGAAAAAGTACTGTATCATCAAATGTATACTTATTTTATTGAAAATGAAATAATACCTCAAACTCAATGTGGCTTTAGAAGGAATTTTGGTACTTCAATAACAATAACCAATATTATCGATGACATAATACGCGCAAATGATAAGGAAATGAATACTTTATTAATACTGTTAGATTTTTCGAAAGCATTCGATACCATCAATAACACCCTACTTGCTGCTAAATTGAGGTACTATGGTTTTTCTGATGACTCGTTTCATCTCCTAATTTTCTCGGATAATAGATTCTCGAATCAAACAAAAATATTATCAATCGATTATGGGCCCTCTATTATTCCTTATCTATACATCCGACATTTTAAAAGCATTAAAACACTGGAATTTGTAGACGATACTCAAATGTACTTTTGCTTTGAGACCGAAGATTACGTAAGGGCTGAATCAAATATTAATCAATTATTAATTAACATTAAGCGAACTTTCTCTAGACCACAATCTACCACTAAATCCTTCCAAATCATGTCTATTGGTCTTTGGAAAAAAAAAATAAAGATTATTTTCTTAAAGGGTTTCTTAATATATCTTTGAATGGTTCAAAATTAAATTTTGTTGATAGTGCAAAAAACTTGGGCGTAATAATTGATACCAGGCTGATATTTAAGGATCACTTGAAGAAAATTTTTCAAAAAACATACGTTTCCCTTAAAATGTTATATTGCAATAGACATATTTTAAACACGAAATTAAGAAAACAACTGTCTGAGTCCCTTGTATTATCGCATTTTAATTATTGTGATTTCGTGTATGGTTTTTGTTTGAATCAAGAAAGTAGATCTCGCATCCAGAGGGATGCCTGCGTACGTTTTGTATATAGCGTAAGGAAATTTGACCATATTTCCCACTTATACGCTGAAGTAGGCTGGTTGAAAATGGATTCACGTGGAATACTCCATTTATGTAGTTTTTTGATTAATATTATTAGCAACCCTAATACTCCCCATTCTATCCGAGAGCGTCTAATTTTTTCGTAGAGATATTCATTGCCTTAATATTCGTGATGCAAATAAATTAACTATGCCTCATCATCGGAGCGCCATTTTTCAACGTAGTTTTTCATTTAATTCTGTCCGACATTTTAATTCTATACCGACCGAAATAACCAATCTAAGTTAAAGCAATTTTAAATATACGTTTAAGAAACATCTTCTAAATCAATAGTAAAATATTGTTAATTTATTGGTTTTTTTGTGCCTCCCTATTAGTGAGGAATTACCAATTTACTATGTTCTAATCTCAATCAAATTAATATAACTTAATTTACTACTTATTTTGTGCCCTATATCAATGTCACATAATAAATTATATTCTATCCCTGTCACAGTTTGGTTCAGTTCAGTAGCTACTGAAACTAGACTGCGCCAGACTTTGACATCATTTACAATATTTCTATTTACTTATATTGTACTTATATTGTTGAAATAAAAGGCATTTATTATTATTATTATTATTATTATTATTATTATTATTATTATTTGAGAGTATAGCAATAGTTAAATGTGGTAAGAAAGTAGTAAATAAAGACAGATGGTCTATTGCCTATAGTTCCCTCTATTGCTTACTTGACAACGGTGAAGTCGGGTGCAACCAATTGTGACCATATTTACCTATAAATAGTCTCGGTTAGGATAAGTTACTTTAGCTTATATCATCTGCTGATGATAATACCTAGGTTAGCGAAACGCTTGTCCAACACGTTGTGGTGTAGTGTGGTTAGAACTTTTGTATTTTGATAATTTTCATTATTATGATACCAGTAATCCGCTTTTCACCCGACAAATCCATCACCAGCATAGATGGTCGCTTTACGTTTGGGCAGGAATTGTAGGGAATTACAGTATTGGGTCGCATTTTTTTGATGGACATCTTACGGATGAAGTGTATTTGAACTTTTTGCAGAATAACCTAAATGTGCTTTTACAAATCTTGTCCTGAGAATGTTCGAAATAGGAGTTGGTTTCAACACCATGAGGCTCCAGCTCATTATAGCCAAGCAGTTCGAAATTTTTTAAATGAACAATTTAATAACACAGGCCAACACACATTTTGGTGCCTGCGATTTTTTAACTGTTCCTGGGTAATTTTTGGATGCAGAATGTAAAAAAGTTCTCAGATTTTGTCTATCAGATCTAGTTAAAAAAAATTGTGTATATATTTTACGTTATAACTGTTATAATATATAATATTACTATTGCCAGTTAAAGAAACAAAGACACATGGATTTAAGTATTTATTGCAAAAACTTAATTTACATAATTACATTAGTCACTAATCACATAAAAATTTTCTTTTATACGACTTTCTAGAATGGAGTTGAATGAGTCCGCCATCATGTGGCTATCCCATCGTCCTTGATAACGATCTTCCATAGTTTTAATATCCTGATGGAATCTTTCCCCCTGTTCTTCACTACAATCACCTAAGTTTTCTGGAAAACGATCTAGGTGGCTGTGGAGATAGTGAACTTTTATACTCATGTTACATCCGAGAATATTAAAATTTGAAAGCATAGATTCCACTAATTCTACGTAATTCTCTACTTTATGATTGCCAAGAAAATTTTGTACTACCTGAACAAATGAACACCAAGCGTTAGATTCAGTCTCGTTCATTGATGTGGTGAATTGTGGATCTTTAACAAGTTGCTTTATTTGAGGACCATCAAATATCCCAGCTTTTAGTTTTTCAATGCTAATGCCAGGAAATCTACGTGACAAATACCCAAAACAATTTCCATCTCGATTTAAAGCCTTCACAAATTGCTTCATTAGGCCTAACTTGATATGCAAGGGCGGAAGTAAGATTTTTTTCTCTTAAAACCAAAGGTTCGTTGATCACGTTTTGTTTTCCTTGAATCATAACATCTCTTGAAGGCCAATTTTTGTTAACCCAGTGCTCATTTTTAGCTCTGCTGTCCCAAAGGCATAAAAAACAAGGATATTTTGTATAACCACTCTGCTGTCTAAAGAAGAAGTTAACCATTTTTAAATCAACACAAATTGCCGACTGATGTGCTTCGTATTTAAATTTTCTCACAACTAATGCAATTGTTTCATATTCTTCCTTCATGGTAGTAGAATGACCAATAGGAATTGAGCCATATTTGTTACCGTTATGTAAAAAAAACATTTTAAACTACGTTTTGAACTGTCAATAAAAAGGCGCCAATCATCTGGAGTGTATTCAGGTAAACCCATTTTTTCTAAGAGCCCTTTTATATTGTTATAACATACCAAGTCATTTTCCTGAGCGAAAAAAGGCAGCAGATCCTTATCTCTTTTACGATAAAATGTAATATTAGTACCTGGACAAACTAGATTTTTTTTCTTTTAATCTGGATGCAAGTAATTCAGCGGATTCCTTTGAGAGATTCAGGTCTCTTATAAGATCGTTTAGTTCTTCTTGATTGAAACACTGCGGAGTTGCTAAATCTGCTTCAAATTCGCTGTTGTTTTCTAATTGAATTCTTTGAACTTCGTCAGACGTTGATGTTTCTGTATCATCTTCTGTCAGTTCGAGTAGACTGCTGAATGATGAAACGGGTATTTCTTCCGAATGTGCTACAGGCCTTCTTGCAGAATCTAGATCAGGATATGTCCATTTGTGTCTATTGTTTCTATTTATGCCTTTAATATTAACGAGACAAAAATAGCAGTCGTTATGATGGTTTCGCGGTTCTCTCCAAACCATTGGTACACCAAACTTTAGGCACTTTCTCTTTCCAGTTGTCCACTGTCGCAAATGTTCAATACATGTTGTACATATGAAATGTGGGGCCCAAGATTTATCTTCATCTCCTGAATGAACGCCAAAATAGGCAAGATAAGCTCTTTTCACAAACTCAGAAATCGTTTTTCTGGTCTCTTTCAAAGTGTATTCACTACACACATAACAAAAAACATCGGGATGATTTACACAGGTACGTCTGCTTGTGGATGCCATTGTTTCAGTTTAGTGTCTTGATACTACAAAACGACCAACATTTACACAAAATGATAGCACAACTTTACTTGGGAAAACTCAGTAATATACTAAATCGAGTACAGCCAAGCAGGTATAGAAGGATCGGGTCATAGGCAATACAGGTATTAAAGTAATTAAGAGCAGTGTATTGAGTAGTTCCTAGTATAGGAACATTGGTTCAGGGACAATTCCAGGTATCCATTTGGTTCATTAGATTCTGGGAAATTTCTATTTTGACGATTAAGTACATATTTATCTCTTTATTTGTTGTCCTTTATTGGAAAAAGATATCAATTAACCTGTAACCTGTATCTCAAAAGCTAGAGCTGATAGAAAAAATCTGGGGGTATTTTTGGATTCAGCACATTAAAAACATCTAAAATCAGATGTTAGATTTTCGGCACCAAATTTTTGTTTTCATTTTGTTACCCTGTGTAATAGATGGACAGGTAGGGGTGGTCTGGTCCCCTGGCCAGCAAGGTTCCTCGATTTGACCAAATTGGATTTGTTTTGTGGAGATATGTAAATAAAAATGTGTATGAAGCGATTCCTTCCACAATGAAATGAAAACATGAAAATCAAAATTCGGGAGGTTTTCCAAATAATTACCCCAAATATGCTGGAAGAAGTTAGCGACTCATTTTCAAGACGAATTCATGCTTGCGCACTGAATTTAGGAGGTCATATTGAATATAATTTGTAGTTTGTTAAGAATGTTGTTGATTTTATAAAAAAAAGCTCTTAAATACATATAATTACATTGAACATGTTTTAAAATAAATAATGGTTTTCAATGTAGTGTTTTATTTTCAAGTAATTTGAGCCATTTGATTTTCTTACCAAATTTTTTAAAATACAAAAAAATCCTAAATTCTAAAATATCTTTAATCATGCAAAAGTAATTGAATAAACGAACTGGGAGAAATTTTCTTTTTAGCAACGGCGACGTTTCGACCGGCGGAATATCTCCGGTCGTTACCAACCTAATACTGATCAGATACTGCAGCGGTTAAAACGTCGCTAAAACTAAATAAAAAGATAATACAAAGTCCAAAAAAGCCTTTTGATAACCACACATTATCCTCCACCTTCAAACAATCAATATTTTAACTATTTTGTCTAAGCAATCTCGATAAAAAAAACAGAATACGCTTTTAATGCATAGCTTACAATGAAAGTAAAATATCTTAAAAAATAAAAAAGGGTTAGACATTTTTAGTAAAAAGGGAAGGAATTCCATAAATAACTTTAATGAAATAAAAAAATACAGAGTGTTCCATTTGAAAATATTGAAATATTGCATATTTAATTTTGGTAAATTGGCAAATTCATAAAAAAACACTCTGTATAAAAAATTTACAAAATATATTACTAGGGATCTATAGCAGGTATCTGAGACTAACTGTGATGAAAAATTTTGTTGGTCTAAATTGAATCCATAGATAATTACGATCTTTTAAACGGACCCTCTAAAGCACAAAAAATATCACAAAAAAATTAATTCCGTGGCAAGGCCGCATCAAAATTTAAAAAGCGAAGTAACAAAGTAGATGTTTCTCTTCTGAGGCAGATAATCAAATAATGTACAGGGTATTCCATTTAAAAAAATACATATTTTACCATAAATTTTTTTTAACTCACCCTGTACATATAAAATTATTTTCGGTTTATAGATTTTTGTAAAGCCTACAATTTTACTAAAGTAATTCTTTCTATATATCTTACGGTTTAGACATTATCTTAGTCGTACACTTTGTTGACGCACCCTGTATAATAGAATGTTCCATTAAAAAAAATCCTTTTAGGCATAACAGAAAAACGGAAAACTTGGTAGTAATACGGAACTCACCATTGGATCCGGCATAATTTCGTAAAGTATATACGATCTCAATTGAAATCGTTAAAAAAACAATTGGAACAGAAATTCTTTGTTTTGGGCGATACCGCCAACTTGGTTGTTGGTGTTGGTTAGTTGGTTTGCGAAAATACAAATGTAAAAAGATGATCAATAATATCTCATGATCTCAGAAAAAAGTAAAAATATGTTTTGAATTTTAATGTAATATTAGAAATATTAAGTAAATCCTAATGAATATATGTAGGTATTTTTATTAATACTTAAATGCTGTATGTCCCGCCAAATATACTTACTTAACAAATAATACGTTTTTAGCCAAAAACCGATAACATATTTTCAAAATATCGTGCAGCCATGCATTATTAGTTTTTGAAATTAATGGGATTTGTATTACTTTACTTACTCCTCAAAGGAAAGTATGTAATCATGAAAAAATCGCCCTCCGAGATTTTTTCAGATATTCACGTTTCAGGGTTCTTAGATGCAGAAAAAGATATTTTCTTGAATCCGTCGATGTGTCTATCTGTCTGCGGCATAGCTAAAGAACTACTTATCTGACTTCAAATTTGGGTCCAAAATTAAGAGTCATATAGAGATGACCTGGTAATATTTTAGAAAAAATCCAATATAGCGGAACAAAATGGCGGCCTAGTTAAATGTTTAAAAAATATTGCTGAAAAATTACTTATCCAATTTACCTAAAATTTTGCAGAAAAATTAACTGTGACATGGGGATGAACTAGTAACATTTTGGTATCAATCCAAGATAGCATAACGAAACAGCGCCCTCATAAAATATTTGGGTCAAATCTTGCAAGTTATTTTGAAGCTGTTCCCTTTATCGGAAGTGACTGAAATTCGGTATACATACATTAACCAGATGATTACAACAATATGTTGTCCAATCATGAATATCTTAAACAGGGTGCTTACAAAATATTGCTAATAAGTTCAAAAAAGTTTCCGTTTTAGGAATTTGGTATATATACATAAACTTGATGACGATACAACATTATGGTGTTGAATATCTTGTCTTGTATAGTGTACACCTATATAAACAAGTGACAATGCAATATTATGGTGGCAAGTCTAAATATTGCTGAAGAGTACAAAATAAAATATGTGTGAAAATATTTAAATATTACAAAAACACAGAACTTTTAAAAGTTTTGTGTTTATGTAGTATTATTAACCCGAAAATACAAATATTAAAATAAATTTAAATTAGCTAATATAAACAATATTTAAAAAATGTTGTACTGGATTATCCTAGCCGTGGTTTCATTTAAATAGGGATGGTAAGTGAATTAATGTATGTATGTATGTATGTATGTACGTATATATATATATATATATATATATATATATATATATATATATATATACTTTAAACCTTGCCTCTACACATAATTGAACATAAACTCTCTTTTTAAATTTTGCGGTGTTGTCGCTTTTGTCCCAAACCGTTGGCAATATCTATTTTTAATGAAATGCCCTATATATAATTGCATTTTTGTAATGTCTTGAAAATTGTTTTTCAAAACATTTAGGTATAGGAAATACCTTTTCATGATATTGCCTATACCTAAATTCAACTGAGTTTGAGAAAATGGCACCTGAAAATTGACATGTTTTACTGTTTAAAGCTCTGTAACTCCAAAACGCCTCAACTTACAGCAAAAAGTTACCTATCATCTGATACCATTTATGTCTTTTAGGAGCTATACTATTTTCTCGAAGTTTGAATTAAGGTATAGGAAACATCAAAAAAAAATATTCTGAATTTTCAGGCCAATATAAAATTGCAATAATATACAGGGCCTTCCATTTAGAAAACGGATGTTGATATCGGTTTCAATTAGAAGCGGAAGTACTGCATAATTTAAAATATTTTAAAAATAGAGTTTATGTTTACCTACGGCCAGGGCCAAATGTTCATCAAGAAAAGTGACACATATTAAGAATAAAATAACGTTTATAAACTTATTACCAATTTAGTTACGAGGAAAGTTCCGGGTAAAGCCACTTTACCGACTTTTGTATATTGCAAGAGGAAAATAAATAATGGTTGAAAAAACAATTCGTGGTATTAAAATAAATAATATTATGTACATATCTCTAGTTTAGTGAAGAACGTTTAACGGACATTGAGGGTACACTGACTATTTTACATATATAACTACTAGCGGGTACCCGCGACTTCGTTCGCGTATGTCGACAATGAAAGGGGTAGAAAAAGGTACTTAAATCGTCTTACTTAAGTACCTCTTAAGATCCGTTTTTATGTAGTACCCTGTATATATTAAAAAAAATAAAATATGTAAAAAATAAAATAAAATATCTTTGTTAAAGCTTTTTTTTTTGAAAAACTAACCGTTTTGTAAACAATAAGAAGTGTAATATTGCAGGGGCCGGTTTTACTCCTTGAAATTTGACGTTCTTAAAATTCCCTTTTATCAAATCTTTACATCATACATTCAACCTCTGTGCCAAAATTCAGCTTTTTACTTCAATAGGTTTGAGTGGGATTGTGATTAATCAATGGCCCAATATTGAACCACCCTGTACAATTTTTTAAAAAATCTTATAATATGTAAAGTATGAAAATAAAAAATACCCGAAATCCTAAGCGTTTTTCTTTAATAAAAAATAATTTAACCCCCTTGAAACCTAAGTTTCGAAAAACCCCGTCTTGTCAAACCTTTACACTCTACAATCAACCTCTATATCAAAATTCAGCATTTTATGTCAAGAGTGACCCGATTTTTTAAACACCCTGTATTCATTTTTTAAATATCTTTAAATGTATAAAAAATAAAAATAAATAACACCTATTCAAGCGTTTTTTCAAAAACTAACTGTTTTTTAAATAAAATATATTGTATTATTTAAGGGGTGGTTTCATGACCTTGTAACTTAAGTTTTGAAAAATCCCTTCTTTCCGAACCTCTACAAACACCTTGCAGTCGATCCGTGTACTAAAATTCCGTTTTTTACGGCAAGCTTTTGAGCAAGACCGTGATTAATCAGCGACCCGATTTTTTTAAACACCCTGTATAACAGTTTCGAAGTTTTAAAATAAAATAAATAAACAAAATAAGATCTGATAAGATAGAAAAACTAACCATTTTTTAGATACAAATTATTTGTGATATTTAAGGGGGCGGTTTCACCCCCTTGGAATATGAGTTCCGAAAAATGTCTTTTTATAGAATTTCTACGTCGGGAAATTAGTCTGTGTGCCAAAAAAAAATTAAGGCGGTTTGAGGACGAGCGTGTTTAATCAGTGCGTCAATTAAGGATTTTGTATATTAGTATAGATAGATAATAAAAACAATAACATTAAACCAAAGTTAATTTTTGACAATATTTCAAATCTAAGCCCAGAGCCTGCAAATGGCATTTCTTAACCAATACCGAATAAACAACTGGCACCATGGAACGAAATAAATTAGCGAGATTTAATCCTTTTTACCCTTTTGCAATTTAAGAATACAAAAACGCGCCTATGAAAATATCCTGTTAAATCCTAGAAATTTAGAACCAATGAAATTCTGTCATTGACCAATGGAATGCGTCGAGTTGAATAATTCGCTGACAGGCACACATCAAGTCCACGTTGACCCGAGGAGGAAGAATATGAGGAGCTGTCAATAAAAATAATGCTATTTTCTTTAAATGTGTTTTGTGGTAAATTGATGGTACCCCGATTTTTGAGCAATTTCAATTGACTCCGTATAAACTTTACCTGAGTGTACATATTTTCACTAAATTCAGGCAAGCGATACCTGAGAAATCTCGCCGTTTCCTTACTTGTGTCACACACTGTATGCCTTCGAATTGGGACGAATTATCCACCATAATAAAACGTGTCGACAGCATGTAAAACTAAGCCCTCTGAATTACCCTTGTAAACAAGATTGCCAATGTTAATTTTCTGTTATGGCGATATCGACTGCTGATATGAGAATATAAACTATGTAGTATAGCGTGTTAGGCGTTGTAAATGTTGACTACAATTTAAATTTTCGCCAAAACGAAAATCAATTGGGCGCGGCACGTTAAAATTAATTTTCAACTGAATTACGGTACACTTAAAGGAGCATCCCGTTACGCCTCCACATCCACTTTATTTATGGTTTTAGGGCTAAGTGGATTTACGGTGGTCTATTGATTCGGAGACGAACTTGTAATTAGATTGTCCCCCTTTATTTTTTTAGCGGCGAGAAAGAAATTAATTCGGTAAAATTAAACGCAATTGCTGAGTAAACGAAAATTAGACTGGTAAAATAGAATTAAAGAACATTTTCGCAGTAACACGACTTTAGGTAGTTAATTTTTTGCTAAAACAATAGTACTTTGCTGAAGTTTTATCTTAGAATTAAATTATGCTTTCATTAAAGTAGCCCAAGTTTCACTTCTGAAGAACATATATATACAGAGGATTTCAATACAAATGCAAAAAACTTCTCGTGAACATATATCCTGAACCTCATAACTTTTGAGATTCAGAACGCGGAAAAATATTTAATATGACTACTATGTTTGCTGTATTTTAGTTTCATTTGTAAATAGAATAAAATAAAAACTATAAAAATTATTGTAGGTTTCCAAACCAACCATTGTTAATTCAGCCAAACTCTACTGGTTCGTTGTTTATTTGTAATGATAGAAAAGTTAGAAAGATTTTAGTCAAGTTTTTTTCACATGCTGGCATTTATAAGCGATATTAGTCACAATAAATAAAGCGTGTATAGTCAAAAGCAGTCTTATCGTGCGGGTCATACGATTTATCAACGACAAACTTTTTAAGTTTATTTTTCTTTTATTACGTATAATCATATCCTCCGCTTAAAATCCGGAAGATGAATTAGATAGACCTATGCTATTTTCGTATGAAAAAAGAGGATAAACATATAAATACCAGCAGTTGCAAAAATTTATGAGCGATGTCACTTCAAAGTCAAATCGACAAGTCAGTGACAAAATGAGTAATAGAAAACCATTTTCGGGTTTTTTGAATCCACAAGCAAAAAAAATGGTATTAAATCTAATAAAATATTACGAAAATGAAAATTCACCGGCCAATATCCAGGAGGCAGTAGCAAAAGCTCTGGGAATAAGGACTGTGCAGAAAATTGTTCATGAAAAAAAGCATAATTTACTACCGAAGAAGATTAAGAAATGTACACAAAAAAAGCCAAAGACAGAAGACTTAAGTGACAATATAAAAATGGATGTTCGTAATGCAATTTACGATTTATCCCCACAAAAACTAATATAACCCATCAAGTTTAAAAAAAGCTTTAAAAAATCGAGGCATATTGGAAATTGGACTAAAATCGTTGTTAAAATTAATAAAAATGTTGGGTTTTCGATATAAAAAGAACTGGAATCGAAGATTTTTATGCGAGTTACCACATATAGCAAGTCAGCCTATCCAGTTTTAAAGAAATACACGGAAAATGTTAATTCAAAATTTAGTAAGTGGTATTTTTAGACGAGACTTGGATATTTTCTAATAGAAGTGGTTTGAAATCTTGGCAGGACGAGTCTGTAAAGTGTCAAGAGAAAAAAGGGATGTGGGACGTGAAAACGGTTCATTATTTTGCATGCAGGTTTTTGAACAGAATTTCTCCCAGGTGCAAGTTTACTGTTTTCTTCAACATCCAAAAGTATAGATTACCATGATAATATGAACTGTGAACTGTTTGAAAAGTGGTTAAAAGAACAACTGATTCCAAATTTAGATGCTCCATCTTTAATCATTCTGGACAGTGCATCTTATCATTCAAGAATCTTAAATAAACAACCTACTTCATCTTGGAAGAAAAGTGATATTTATAACTGGCTAATAAAAAAAAATCCTTTACCCAATATGCTGAAACTAGAACTCCTTTTAATGACAAAAGCTATTAAAAAACCAACAATATATGCCGTAGATGAAATATTACGGGAAAATGGACATGAGGTTTTACCACTGCCGCCATACCATTGCCAGTTTAACGCAATATAATTAATATGGTCTGGGGCAAAATCATATTACGAAAAACACGTGAACGATGGTCTTACATCAGATGAAGTGCAAATTGTTTGGCAAGATTCATTAAACTATATTACGCCGGAGTACTCGAAGAAATCTGTGGAACATATGGAGAAATTAATATGGGATTGGTGGAATCGAGAACGAGTTCTAGATGTCGAAATCGCACCAATGATCATTGCGCCATTTGAGGACGACTCAGAAGATGAGGACTTTTTAAGTGATGATGATATTTTTTAGTCTATAATATATTAAAAGTTTCTGAAGGTTTATATTGGTCTTTGACGTGTATAAATCATAAATTGCCTTATGAATATCCATTTTTGTATTGTAACTTAAGTCTTTTGCCTTTAGATTTGACACCATTTTTTTGCTTACTTTTTTAGTACATTTGTAATTTTTTAGGCAATAAATAAATAATTATAGAATAGAGACTGTCTCTATTCGGACGCGAGAAAGAAAGCTTCGAAAATGCCAAATGTGATTTTGGCGAAACGTCAGCAAAACTATTCTTTTCAGAACGACAGTAGTGAGCGGATATACACCGGAATGAAAACACATACATATATATATATATATATATATATATATATATATATATATATATATATGTAGCCTGTATTTTCCGCATGCATGGCCCTTACTTTTAGACTAAAATTTGAAGAAATCGGATAAGTAGTTTTTTAGCTTTTTAGCTATGTCTCGAACAGACAGATTGACGGACAGACGGACGGAATTGAGAAAACATGTTTTCCGGCATCTAGGAACCCTTAAACGTCAAGATCTGAAAATTTTCACAAGGGAAATAATAACTAATTATTTTGTGTTTTTAACAAAAGTGTATAATATTTTTGCAAAATAAAATTTTTTTGTTATCACAATACAAAAAAAAACAAGTTTTCTTTGCACAGGAGTGGCCGGCATTTAAATAAATGACACTGTATAAGTGGTTAGATTTTTAGGTCAAGCGGGGCTCATAATTTTAGGTGGTTGATAAAAAAATCTCACTTTCATTAAGTGGCTGTATAAGCAGAACATATCCTGATTGTTCCACTGATTCGAACCGCCTTCCGACTTTATTAAGACGCTTGCCATTTTGTATATTTTAGTTTTTGCCAGCCAAAAAATTTTAACCAAATACATATTTAGCCAATTTTCTTGTTTAGTCCCTCGGCATTTAATATATAAAAAATATTAAGTGACTATCTTAATAATATTGCATAATATAATAAAAAAACTGTTTTCTCCCAGTATATTTGTAAACAGCCCATGGAGATTTAATAGCTGGATAAAAGAATCACACAACATTTTCGTATTCACTCAGTTTTCTGATTTGATTCATAATACTGGTGACCTTTGGACCCGCACGATAAGTCCGCATTCGACTATATTATATTAACTATAACAACATAAAAATCACTAAAAACGATAAGTCGGTGCTAGATGTCCAGAAATTTGACACACACAAACTGCTATCCACCTTAGGCATATGCTCTATGATTTTACGTTGGTGTTTACATGTCCATACCACTTATTGGGCGGCATTGCCATATTACGCCTTAAGAATTCTTTGATATGGATCTTTACTAAGAAATCCTTTATTTTTTAAATTCGATTCTCGTTTTTTTCTTGAAGCACACATATTATAGACGAAATACATAATTGTAATACCATTTGCCATAATATTCACTTTATTTATCCACGTTAATTAAATTTTATGATTATAGTTTTCTTAGTAGGTTGCGCTAATAAAATGCAAATTTGGCAGCCTAGGATCCAATGCGTTTATAATGTGAAGTAATCTTGGCTCCTAAAATAATCATAATAATGTACTCTTTTCTTTCATTTCTTTCATGCTACATAGGAAAAAGCAATTAGGGACATTTTTGCTTCGTTGATATTTAAAAGTCGGCCAGTTTATTCTGGTCAACTGCTATATCTTGTATTTGACTGAACAATTAGCTCATTTACATATCCTATTTTTTTGTTTCAGTGTGGATGGTCGTGATCATGTGTGACTTCTCGATAGCGGAACGATGGTCGGACGATAAAGTATTTTCTAATAGGGCTTACTTTATTCAGGACAAACAGCCTGCCGAACTTGGAATCGACCATATTCGGGAATCGGACCAAGCAGTTTATCGTTGTCGCGTGGATTTTAAAATGGGCCAAACTAGAAACAGTAAAGTGAACCTTACAGTCATAGGTAAGTGCTTAGTTTGTAAGTATATAAATCTCTTAACAATTGATCTGCTCAGGTAAAATAAGTGACTTGGAGTGGGAGCTCATTTTCCCTCAAAAATTTTGAAAACTCTGCTGCTGCTGTTAGAGTTATTAGTTATTACCACGAGGCATAGGAATGGAGAGGGAGAAAGATAGAGAATACCAGGGGCGTGAAGTCCGTGGAAGCAAGGGGAAAAATTACAAAACATCTTCAAAAATGTAACTTGCGAAATAGGAACCATTAATTTAGTTTATATTAAAAATGCTAAAATATTATCTTAATTATCAAGCTTATAATAAATGCGGCCTTGACTCCGACCTAGCCACAATAGAATATCGAATAGAACCTATGCGGGCCGCTAGCTTCTCTGCAGCCAAGTCCTGTATGCTTGATTTCCTGTGAATCGAGCCAGAGGTTATTGAACTTTCCACCGGCTGTTTGCAATTTTTGCGTTTAAGTCGCGTGCTCTAAGTGGTGGCGGAAGCTATCGTTGAATATTTGAACGGCTATCCGTGTGTTGTGTGATACGTACGTCGCGTCGTGCACGGTGTGATATGGAAGACAATAATACGGACGTGGATATGCAAATACCTTCAACTTCGGCTGTCGGTAATAACGTTGAAAATGTTGGAGAATTTAGTAAGAAGAGGTGTGTGAATGTGTAGTGTGTGTCTTATTAATAAAGGGATTTTCAACATTAAACTTCGCTGATAAGCTTCAAATAATTTCCAAAGGAAAGGCAAAAACCGCCAATGAAAAATTTAACAACAAAAATGAAAAACTGTTTTAGACATTTTTATCCGCAAAAACCATACGAACAAATTAAATGGCTAACAGGGTGTGAAAATATAAGTAAATTGTTTGTTGGCCACGTTTGCACTTTTTGAAAATGAAAAAGGTCTCTGGAATAAAACTGGTTTTTCCGATTTAAACAATTTCCATAAAGCTGTAAAAAGACACATTA
The DNA here is from genome assembly GCA_030620095.1 of Kuschelorhynchus macadamiae. Taxonomy (NCBI): domain Eukaryota; kingdom Metazoa; phylum Arthropoda; class Insecta; order Coleoptera; family Curculionidae; genus Kuschelorhynchus; species Kuschelorhynchus macadamiae. The sequence continues at coordinate 3,167 of JAUTXW010005151.1, read as the reverse complement.
TGTCCAAAACGCATTTACAGGCCGTCATAAAAGAAAAAGTCTTCGGCAAAACCAGAATTGAACACGACCTTAATAAACAGTTGGAAATTAGTCACCGCCAACCTAATGAATTAGTCGATAAAAATAGGCAAATATTAAGAAGATTTATCGATGTTGTTTGTTTTCTCGGACAGCACGAATTGGGATTTAGAGGTCATGACGAAACAAGGGTTTCTTCAAATAGAGGAAATTTTCAAGATTTACTTAGTTTCATGGCTAAATATGATGATTGCAGAAAAAATCATTTAGAGCAGTCTAGCCTTTCGCGGAACGTCGAATCGAATCCAGAATAATTTAATTTCCGCTGTTGCAACCATTCTAAAAATAATTAAGCAGGAGGTTGGCGAGGCGCGGTTCATTGCTATTGTTCTGGACGAAACAACTGATATCACTAGTTTTAGCCAATTATCTATAGTAATATGCTACGTTAAATCAGAAGGAAGTATTCAAGAACGATTTTTAGATTTTAAGAATGTCTCCGAAAATCGTACAGCAGATGCATTATATACCGTAGTTTATGGCGTTACTAAAGAAATTAGTGGAGGGAAAAAATTAGTTGCTCAAAGATATGATGGAGCTGCAGTGATAGCAGGGCAATTAGGGGTGTGCAAGCTAAATTTCGAGAAACTTTCCCAAGTGATGTGTTTGTCCATTGTTTTGCTCATAAATTAAATTTAGTTTTATCCCAGTCCATCAATCACATTAAAGAGTGTAAAGTATTTTTCGAGCGATGTATGCAAAAGTCTCTCCAGCCCCGTTGAATTTGTCACAAAATTTTTTATACGTTTAAGTGTTGAAAAATTGCGTTCTACTGATGAACTTGTGGCAGGTATCGTCATTACTAATTCACACAATTTCGACACTTCGGTGTAGACATCTTCCAGCTCCTTGTCTTTTAAAAATTGCATTAGTTCCTTAGCGTTATTTTTTGCGCTAAGGTCATCAGTTTCGTAAATCACTTTTTGTTCAGATCGCAGTAACACTCGGTCGAAGAACTGGCCATAATGGCTGCTTTTTTTTCCCAAGTCAACAAAAAATGTACACAAGCTTTGGACTCCATTGTCCACAAACGACTGTCCAAAGTAGCTCCTACTAGGTGGAACTATAATGGAAAACTTGTGTTAACAGTCGAAGCAATAAATAGTTCGAGGGTTTTTGGACTGTTTGAAACGAGATTGAAATTTTGATTATTTGTTGAACATATTTTCAGAAATATTTCCATTCTCGAACAATGTTTTTAATATGTTACAAACTAAAACAAATGATATTGTTTTTACTAGAAAAAGTGGATGATTTTAAGTCCATGTTAAATGAGGAATGACTTTGGAGAAAACGATGACGTTAAATGTAAGGCTACAAAGCCAAGAAATCTTCGAGTAGCCAAGGTGGGAGATGTCCGACATCATACAGACGCCTCTTTTATGAAATAATCGATCGAGTTCAGCAACAAATAAACTATAGATATAATGGTTTAAATGATTTTAAATTCCTCGAGCTCTGCAATTTTGATGCATTTAAAGGAAAAACTTTTCAGAAGATGCGTTTAAATCTCTTTTTCTTCATTATGACCAGTTCTTCGACCGAGTGTTACTGCGATCTGAACTAAAAGTGATTTACGAAACAGTAGCCTTGTAGCGCAAAAAATAACGCTAAGGAACTAATGCAATTTTTAAAAAGACATGGAAAGCTGGAAGATGCCTACACCGAAGTGTCGAAATTGTGTGAATTAGTATTCCGAAGCAATACCTGCCGTAAGTTCATCAGTAGAACGCAATTTCAACACTTAAACGTATAAAAATTTTTGTGACAAATTCAACAGAGGCTGGAGAGACTTTCGCATACATCGCTGACATCACATTAAAAATAAGCTTCTCCAAAATATGTCGGAGCATCACGACATTTTTATGATGATGTCATTGTAGTTGCAAAAAATGATCGAAGAATCGAATTACATTACAAATAGCTTTTCTAAAATTGCTTCGCTTTTTAAAATTTCACCGCGCCCCTGGAGAATACGTGCTGTTACGTTTTACTGCTGACCGGTGGAATTAATGCGTATCGTTGTTGCAGCGCGCAATATTACGTTCCTGGAAATTGTACGCGGTTTTTTGGTACGTTGCGTTTTCGTAAAGGTTAAAATATTACGATTGTGTCAGCCGATACTCGGTGGAAATTCATAATAAAAATTATGTAAAATGTAAAAACAAAACTATTTTTCACAAGCACTTTCACTGTATCTTTTAGCAACCGTAACATGTTTCCTACGTGGTAACCTTTAAATAATCTGAACGTTTGAGCTTGTTTTATTCTGGGGTCTGGTACATTCCAATTTATAATTCTTATTTCCTTTGTGTAAAATTTCGAAATTTTATCAAAGGTATGTTGATCTCAAATAAGTGGTTTGCATAATTGGACTTTTTACTTGATGAAACATTTATAATGTGTCATTTAAAATAAACTTTTATAATAGTCTATACTTTCACCAAAATTTCAGAGTGTTTGACCTATGTACGTTTTGTTGCAATCTTCACATTTAATTGGTACACCCCATTGTTCACGTTTATCAGATTTTTTTCCTTATTTTTAATGTATTTACGTAAAAAAATTCGCTTGATTTTATACTGTTCTAATACTAAACCGTTTAGAAATGTATCTGTTTTTATAGCTAAAGTGCCTACATACAGTATAGCTTTTAACGCGCAGTATTTTGATTTTTGATATTGGGGTAAATCATGTTTATGGTTTTTTTATATAACCTTTTTTATATATCTATAATATCTGTAGGTCGTGCAATCTATTTGATTGTATTTAACTCTGAAAATTATTTCTTGGGGTAGGGAGATTAGTTTGTCAATCATAATCAGTGGCTAATTTATATTGAATTAGATAACAAGAGAAATTATGTGAAGATTTATAATACACGAAAAATCATTGTATATTATTTCATCTTTTTATGGTTAAATCTAGAAATTTATTCTGTTGTTAGATTCTAGCTCAATTGTAAACTTTATATTAGGATGATAGTTATTAATATGTTCAGGGGAAAATATTTAATTATCATTGAAAGTCCCTGTAAAAAAAACAAACTAAAACATCATGAAAATATCTATGCCAGAGCAATACATGTT